>QLSS01000014.1:2503727-2554435 GCA_024372645.1 Trichomalopsis sarcophagae
CTCTCTCTCTCTCTCTCTCTCTCTCTCTCTCTCTCTCTCTCTCTCTCGCTCGCTCAGCGGATGAATGACATGCTCGCGTTCCTCGATCTCCGTGGCTGATCATTAATGCCAGCCGGTCTGGAGCTGCGCGCTGTAGCATCGGTCCTTCGCGTTTCCCTTCGCTTTAGGATTTCCCGCGGAGAACTCGTTGCATAATAATTTGATTGCTTCCTGCGCGAGTGTAACCCAGCAGTTTTCTCGTGAGAAGCTGAATTGGTTTTAAAAGTATAATAAATCAGTTCGAAAGGATTTTTTGTTGAAGTTGAGACGAAACAGGATAAATTAATTACACTGCCTGCACGAGCTTGAAAATGAAGAGGCAAAACACTTCACTCGAAATCGAATATGAAAAATATATTGTAAACGCGCGCGCGGCTGTTGTGCATTTATGAAATACTAACTGTATATTGAGAATTCGAGGTACCGACAACCCAACCTCGAGCAACGTCGAGTATTTTGAGTTTATGGCGGTAGCTGCTACAGCTGTGTGCATTTTATTGCTCTTCATTTGAGCCGTATACCAGTTTCAATGCAAGAGATGACGGTTCATCCGTTCTTAAGTCGGTACGCATTCTATGGCCTATAAATATCAACGTTGGCATGTATCTAGTTTTGTGCTTTCGAAAACGAAAACATTCGAATGAATTTGTAAAAATGGAGGACGTTATGAATATTAAATTAGTCCGTGGAAGTAATTAACTGGAATATTTACAAGAAAACTCTGCTGTGAAACCGAACTGTCCTAAATTACGCTTGTTATTTCCAAAATATAATAAAATATTAACAATTCTGCATGAACCAGGAAATCAACGAAAATTAAGCTTCAATTAATGGGATCGAGAGCATTATTTTGAGAGGAAAAATCTAAATTCGAGAATAAAATACTCATCAAAATTGTGGGCAAAAATAAGCATTTTTTATATCAATTTTCTTTTTCACGAACGGCTGCAGGGAATTCAGTTAATACCGTCGGATTTTTATCGAAAAGTGGTGACGATTCACAACACGGCACGCGTCACGCATACGGATTACAGGAAAAAAAGCTCGGGCGTCGCCGACACATTGCCGGAAATCTACATGACAATTTGAAACCGTCATAGACGGCGAAAAAGGCGAAATTGTCGAGGAGTGTGACCGGAAAAGCCACAATTGATGGGTGAAACGTTTAATTTAGGTCAGCACGTTCTGTTTTGGCGGTTGAGTGCATGTAGGTAATCAAAAAGAAAATCATGTGATGTTTCGTATGTCAAAGAATACATTTCTACATATTATAAATATATGATAAATACTTTCATTCAAATATGAATAAATATACAAAATTAGAATTAGAATCATCGTATTTGATATAATCTCGAGGTGCATATAAGGCGCGTTAAAAAACTTCCTGAAGACACTAAAGTGGCAAGACACGTTGATCGTTAATGTAAGCGCGCCACGACGTTGCGGCTTTATGCACTTTTTCGTACTCCTCTAGAGAATAAAGAGTACCTTTGTCATAAAATCCCATAAAGTTTCGTAAAAGATCTTTCATGTCGGTCTCGTGTGCGCAGATGTGTTTTTTTACGTTTCCGTTGAGCTGCTTTTATGACTTCCGTCAACAATTATGCCGAGTAAGTTTTGTACAATGGAATATTACAATAATAGGTCTAGTTAGTGCGCTTCCAGGTGTTAGTATCGAATGTTATTGTTTATTACCCGCTCTTACGCATTGGTCACATGATTCGTTTAGTCTATATTTTAAAAAATTATTAAGAAATATTTAAATTAAAATGAAAGAAAATAATGTGGTTTTGTTCTTTAAATTAATCTGTGTAAGACCGAAAGACTTAATTTAATTTGCAGTAAAGTAGCCTAGTCTTAAACGCGTTCAAAACATTTAGCTGCAGTAAAACCAAAAACATTCGAGGCTCTTCTTCACTTCTTCCACTTTACGAGTTTCTAGTTCTGGATTCATCTTTTCTTCATTCCTGTCTCATTCTCCATTTCTTTCCCCCATATCCCTTTATTTCTCATTCACCACATCTTCAGCGCGAAGGTCTAACCTGTTCTCACCGCTACGAGGATTCACCAAATTATTGCCCAGCACTTAGTAGTCGACTTTTTCTTTCGGTCTTGACCCAAATAATGTGTATTAACCAAGTTAAGAGAGTAATTTCAGTATATGATCAGAAGTGACTTCTAACCGAGATCAGACTTTTCATCAATTTAGAACAAAGGACTACGATGCCAAACCAAAATATCAGAAGTATTTCCAAGGGGTACAGCGATGTTATCGAACAATTCGCTTAACTCCCAATTTATCTCGCCCCCAGCAATGAAGCCCGACCGCCTCGTCAAAAAGCTCCTGATATTTCTCATCTTACCACTCGCACACTCACTTCTTCTATTCATTACGTCCTCCTATTTCTCCATCTCTCTTTCTCATCCAATCTCGCTCCTCAATGTCACTCGACTTCCTCTCAGTCTCACGGTCGCAGGCGGCGCCCTCCTGCCCGTCACTTTTTCCCTCCTAACGCCGCGGAGCGCCGCGCTGCGGCACAATCGAATTAGCAACGGGTGGGTAATTTCTTCCCTCAACCACACGAGGGAGAAAAAGAGCGAGAAAGTCCAAGAGGCAAGCAAGAAAGCAGACGCGGGAAATCGTAATTACGTCGCAGGTGTGTGCAAGCGAACGGTTACCGAGAACATCGTCGCCCCGAGGAATCTACGAGTCTGTGGAAAACTTCGACGCACGCTCGGTCGCCGCGAGGAGAAAAAAAGGAACCGAGGAAGCCACGGCAAAAAGCAAAATAGCGGGTTACCGGGGATGCATTTTTATTGGGTCTTCTATATTGTACCTTCCCCCCTCTACTAAAGCTTCTTTTTTTCGATTCGAGGAGAGTAAACTCGTGCCGCCGCAATTTCTTGTATTCAGCGAGTCTTCTGCGCGTGCAGCAGAAGGTTCGGTGTTTCGTGAAATTTTTCCACGGGAAATAGCGTAGCGAGCGGAATTAAGGAGAGAATGCGATAAGACGAGAGGGAGAGAGGAGAGAAGATGAGAGATTGAATATTTACGTCAGAAATCGATTGCGGCGCTTGATAGGTAAGCGTATACGCTTTTCTGCGTTTGGGAATCGAGGAAACGCTTTCTTATTACGATCTTCGCAGACGACAGCGTTTCTATTTCGCGTATATGTTTAGATGTTTATTTTGAATGAATCTCCTGATTCCGAAAGCTCCGAGCTTTGTCCACTTTGCAATTCAAAGTTATGGGTATTATTATTGATCTCGGGAGAGTACGCGATTAGTTATCGAATAAGGAATTTTCATTCCATGGTTCGATCCTGCAGATAACGAATTGCTACGGTGTATTATTATGATTATCATAAGGGATATATACCAAATAAGCGAGTTTTTGAAATATGGAACTACTGTGCGTGAAAGCTATGGAAGTTCAGAAGATATGAAGCTCTTTTTATCGGGCAATCAATTATACAATTACACGAGAAATCAAATGCATACCGCGCCGAAATCAAAGGGATGAATTCTTTGTTTTTGAGTAAGTTAATTAATTACAAAAAAAAGTAAAGTTGATACAAAAAAGGTGTTTTTTTTCGATTAATTGAACAGTCGGAGCACTAAATATTTTAATATAACTCATAATGATATCTTGTGTTGGTAATCGTTCGAATCGACTCTAAATATCCATGAAATATTTATTACGCACTCATAGCTGATAAGTACGCTTTGCATTGTAGTGCATCATTGCAAGCACCATCGAAATGCAAAAGCGATGATTATTCGATTCCCTATCGGCGCATCAAATCAACACAAGCATCACTGCCAGTCCATAAACCGTTACATCAAATATTCAATTATAAACTCTCCAAGCCCAACTGATTTTCAACACAGTATAATCTCCAGCGTAATAATTGAAGCTAATAGCCATGGGTCCAGTCAACGTCGAGGCTTCGCAGGCTAGATTGTACGAGACCGCTGGACGAAAAGTTTTAAAGGTTCATGATTGATGCTCCCAGACGAGTTTGCCGATGCCTGGGCACAACGAAAGTTGGACCGAAGAGCCCGAGAAACTCACCGGCTGCAGAAGCCGAGCATAGCCCGTCGCGAAGAACAGTCGAGGGGATCTGTGACTTTCCGTCCTACGGCCGCGCATAATACGCGCGCATCTCCATAATCGGATTAGGCGAGGCTTCCTCTTCCAGCGGATGTACATAATGCCAGTTTTTCGAGTTTGAAATGCGGATAATGTTCCGACCTTTGCTATCAGTGCAGACGACTATCGATGACGCGACGCTTACACATCGTGGAGAGTAGTTTGAAGCGCGTTCTGAGAGAAAATTATCGAACTTTAAGCGTGGTGCCGCGAGCGCAAGCTCTCTCTCTCTCTCTCTGTCTCTTTCTCTCTCTGTCTCTCTGTCTCTCTCTGTCTCTGTCTCTGTCTCTTTCTCTCTTTGTCTCTCTGTCTCTCTGTCTCTCTCTCTCTCTCTCTCTCTCTCTCTCTCTCTCTCTCTCTCTCTCGCGTTTTACGTGTTTCAGAAATCAATTGGACGCGATTGCGGTATATAAGACAGTATAACCAAGAAAAATACCATCGAAGAGTTGAGAAATATCAGGAAAATCTCTTTTGAAGTGTTAAAACAGCATTGAACATATTTTCTTTAAATTAGAAGAGATTTAATACTGAGATTTAAGCAGGGTTATTTAGCCTATTAAAATTGATTCGACTTACATTGCATTTTTGACGTACGTCAGTTCAAGAGGATAATCAACAGCATACTGGCCAAAAATAAGCTCTTAATTCGGAATTATTAGTCAACGTCTCTCAAGCTTGCGAACGGCGATATCTTGCAATCTGGGTTACGAGTTATATGAAACTTGAAATGGAAAACTTGATAAATAATTATGTTATTTAATCCTTCTTTGACAATCACTGCAAACAAATGGTTGGTAACAGTAAAAAAACGCCTAATAAAATACGAACCAAAACTATACGCGTTCAGTTACTCTTAGGAACTGAAAATTTAGCTTGTGTGTATTCTACTTGCTAATGGGCATGTTCCATACTATATGATCGATCAAAATTATAGATATAATTATTTCTAATGAATATTGACTACTTATTTTGAAATTTCAAACTCGTGGAAGCTGGCCCTCGCAACTTGCATCACCAAACAACTCATTATTGTTGTTACTACTACTTGATACCTAGTATAATTGTAAATTACAATAAAAAAAAACTTTTGTGTGTGTGTATGTATACCGTAATATTTCTGGAACTACTCGGTCATTATCAATAAAATTTGACATGCATGTATATTTTTGGATTCTGAATTCGGGAAAAACATTTATTTTTTATTTTTCTAACTATTGCTTCCTCCTAGAGGAAGCTATGTAATAGTATAATTTTGAGTTTGGTCAAAACTTCTAGAAAATACTTGTTCGTGTGTTAGAAGTTCAAATCACGTGTTTTTAGAAAATGTCCGTATGGATGTGTGTGTGGGTGTGTGTGCGCGTGTGTGTGAATGTGTGTGGGTGTGTGTATACCGTAATATTTCTGGAACTACTCGGTCAATATCAATGACATTTGACATGCATGTATATTTTTGAATTCTGAATTCGGGAAAAACATTTATTTTTGTAACTTTTTTTTTATTTTATGTCCAATTTTTGATATTTGAAAAACACTATTTTGCGTTTTTTTCAATCATCCCATCGTTACAAACAATTCAGCTAATATGCATTTGAAAGAGAATATAATTACCTACTTTTCCCCGTTTGGACCTCGGGATCGACCGCTTTGTTCGGCACATAAAATGTAAAAGGTGATTTTTTTTTTAAAAATTCATATCTCTGAAACTAAACATCATAACCCCACAAAAAAAAATCATGTCGATAGGTCACGTATCAAACTATGTCCCATTAAAATTTCAAGTGATTTGACTACTTATTTTTTCAATGAAAAATCGAAAACTGGATAAAATGAGTTTTTTGTGCCTCGATTACGGAAGTAAATGGGCTTTATTGCACTTGAGATTTTGGGAAAAAGTAGATATTTTATATGTCTTGGCTAAGTTCATTGCGCAGATTTCAAATTCCTATGGTTCTTAAGATATCAAGGTTTCAATTTTTTTTTGAAAATTTTTTGATTCCTCATATCTCTAAAACAATGCAGTCAAATGCTTCAAAATTTTATTTAGTGATTAACCATAAAAAAAAATTAGCTGCTAAAATTTTAAATGATTTCGTCAAGCGGTTCTTAAGTAAAAAGCTAAAATGTAAAAACTGATTTTTCTTAAAACATTTTCTTCCTCTTATAGGGCTGTCGTTGCACGTCGTTAAAATCCCTCCCTATTAATTTGTCAAAAAGATATATATATATATATATATATATATATATATATATATATATATATATATATATATACATCAGTATGACATATAGTAGATGAATACTGCCAGTCAGAGTGACCAGATTGGCTATTTTTCGCCAATTGTGCGATATTTTATGACTGACTACGATAATTTTTTTCATTTGGCGACTTGCGGTATTTGTGCGTTTTCCACTTGGGTGGCGATATTTCGAGATTTTCCATAATTTTGGCGATTTTGTAAAGTTTCACACGCATGCTTAGTACGCCATGCGTGTTAATGTCTGCGAACTTCCGCATGGCGACTTGCGATGGCGCTCGCGAAACGAAGCAAGGTACAAAAGCCTAACCAATACTGTTTCCTACCTTACCAATACGACCTACGGCCCGTCAGCCCCGAGACGGAAATACGTGCTTTGTCTTTCTCCGTACAAGCAAGGACAGGTATTGAGTCTCGTGTTTCGTTGCGGCTATAAACTCTCGCTATTGTGAACGACGTTTATAGAGGCTCGGGCTAAGTAGATTATTGCCATAACCATCGTCGATCAAATAGAGCAGCTGATAGTATTTGAAAGAAGTCTTAGTCTGTTTGAAAATGTCAGCCAAATCAAGATAACCCAAAGACGATAAAGATGACGAAAAGCCTCAACCATACCACGCTGACTGGGATAAAGAGTCATGGGCTCAAGGTAACCACATTATTTTCTATTTTCTGTTTAATAATAACATGAAAGATTCAACTAGTATTTGCTACGTTCTAAAACATATTAAAAAAAATAATAAATTTAGTAATTCTCTATGTATATTCAATACTTACATGCGGTTAAGGTTAATATTTTCACGAAAAAACTTTCTTTTGTTTGTTTCTTAGGGTGGTTGAAGAAAAGTAATCTAGGCAATCCTTTCAAGCAGGCATACTGTACGGTTTGTCGTAAGGATTACAGAGCACATCACGTAGATTTGATAAAACACAGCGAAATCAAAATGCATATCAAGAATATGGAGAGTGTATCAACAAATAAACAAATCAAATGAAGCTTCCGTCTATGTCTACGTGCAATTCTAATTCAAAAACAGAAGAAAATAAGAGAGACCTAAAACTAGCTGTACACTTAGTCCAGTACACTTGTCACAGTAGCATGCGCAGCGCTGATCATCTCTGCGACATATTAAAGGACGAGTTTAAAGTGAATTTAAAATTGCACAGGACCAAATGCACAAATCTCATCAAGTATGTAATAGCGCCTAATTTGTTAACTGACTTTATAAATGACGTAGGGAATATGCCGTATTCGCTTATTGTCGACGAATCGACTGACGTATCGACAACAAAATATATATGTCTTTGCATAAAATATTTTAATACGCAACAAAATAGAATGATAACTGATTTTTTAGGGCTGCTAGAAATACAGCGAGCTGATTCTGATACATTATACAATGTAGTCAATAGTTTCATTGATGAAATGAAGCTTCCCATTACAAATATGACCGGTTTAGGGACTGATGGAGGTCTAAACCTTTGTGGTCATAAACATTCTCTCTTTACATTGTTAAAAGCAGACATCCCTTCTTTACAACTTGTAAAATGCATTTGTCATGCCTTAAATTTGGGTGCATCGTCATAGCTGCAGAGGAATTCCCCACATCGATTGAATTCCTTTGCAAGGAAATATTTAATTGGTTTTCCGTTAGTGCGAAACGCAGATACGAATACAAACTTCTATGAGATGCTTTGAACAGACTGGATGAATCCGCTGATACGACAAAAATTTTCCATCAGTTTGTAGAAGGCGAGATACAATAATGTTAAAGTAATAATGGAACATTTTTTTGAAATAAAAACTCATTTCGATTTCGTTTTTAAAAAAAAGAAATGCTATACAGCAAGAATGTTATGCAAAATGCTAAACGACGATTCCAATTATTTGTATTTTAAAATTATACTGCCGATACTTTACGAAATCAATGATGTTAATTTGGCGTTTCAACGCACCCAAGCTAATATTGGTTATGCGTATGACGACTTAAGAGATTTAATTCTGCTACTCGCTCGAAAAATTTTGAAACCATATTTTTTTAATGACGATTTTGAAAGCGTGCTTGTTTCCCTTAAAAATGAAGAAACGTATCTTTCAGTGAACGAGGCAGATTATGGTATTGATTATAACGCAACTCTTTTAGAGACAAACATTACTTTTGAAAAAAAAAAAAAATGAAATAGAAACAAGAGCTTTTAATTATATTAAAAAGTTGTGTACTCAATTAGCTTCAAGACTACCAGACAATTTAAAACATTTTCAGAAACTCAAATACATTTCCCCTGCAATCTGTTTAAGTAAAACCAATAGACCACCTTTCAAAGAATTGCTATTTCTCGATGTATTTGCAGATAAACAAAAATTAGGTATAATGGAAAATCAGTATAATAAGCTGACAAATGTGAATTGGGATGAACGACTAAGGAAGAGCAATCTGACGCATGTCGTTTTTGGGCTGAAGCGTATGTGTATCAAAATGCTGGTGGCAAGTTTGTATTTCGAGAGTTAGCTCTATACGCTTTGACACTGTTGTCTTTACTAACTAGTAACGCAATAGTTGAGCGTGTCTTTTTTGTTATGAACAGTACCAAGACCAAAACCCGTAACAGAATGCTCACCGAACTGTTAAATGCAATTTTGCAAATCAAACTGCGCCTATATACAAACGGTGGATGTTGTAAAAACTTTCAGGCAACTGATGCAATGTTAAAAGACTTCAATTTAAAGAAGCTTTATCCAAATGCAAATGCAGAAGATGACGAAACTGAATTGGAAAATGAAATTTTTGAATTAGTCGAAAATTTAGAAGATTCAGACATCCCATGCATAAATCTAAAAGAACGACTGTAAGTGTAACAAGCGGTCTTACAGTTACAATAGTATATTATGACACTGTTGTGGGAGATAGAAAAACACCTCCCACACCAGTCTCATACGATATTTTATAGCACGACAACCTCAAAATCGACATTAAAGTTGGCATTTTGAGGTTAGCGTGCTATAAATATTATTTTAAGTCAATGAAAATAACAACAGATATATAATATATTTATTTGAATATAGTTTATTCAAAAAGTAATATTGGGCAAATACCCCTTATTAAGTTTAAAAAAATGTGTGTACTGAGCATTTACCAAAAATTATTTATTTAATTTATCTATATATGTTAAGATAATAATTGTTAAAAAATTTACTAACAAAGTGAATTTAAGCGACATGTATAATCAACGACAAAAAAATTTTTTTTTCTTTTAAAAACAAGACTGCAAATGTGTTAGAACTAATTTAAGCCTACTGTGTTGTATAAGTGTAAATTTCAAAATACGTATTTTGTCATGAATAAAAATAAAGTTCTTGCAATTAGTTGTATTTGTTATTTTTAATCTATTCATGCTATTCGATTTTATACATTATTTTATCTCTTATTACCACATTATTGAACTTAAAAATTATTAAATATTTTCTATAGAAGCTTGCCATTTTAAAATCACGCTTTTGAACATTATATATGTTGGGTATCTAAGTACGTACAGTTTAAAATTTCAAATTACGCGCCGTTTCATATAGGCGAACCAATTATAGTTTTAAAATGCTTCACTTTTCCAAAAAAAAGAAGATTTGTGCGAGTTCAAGTATATGGCTTAAGTACAAAACAAATTTTATTTAACGTTTTTGTATGGGGTAAATGGTTCTAATTTTGGCGCCAAACTTGGCTATTTTCGTATTATAGTTTGGCGACTTTGTGCGATTTCTCTCCTATAGGTGGCAACACCGAGTTCCCCCCATCTGGTCACCCTGCTGCCAGTGCTTGCGCAGATTTTTTTAATTGCTGCTTTAACAAAATTATCGAGATTGAAAATATTTAAAAAAGCATTAACATTGTATATTTAAATAATATTTTATCTATTGGAACTATAAATTCAGTTGGAGGAAGCTACGTGCCAATGAATTGGCAGCGGCTTTTTTTTGAGAGAGAGATTTCACATCTTTTACAAAGAATATTCGTTTTGCCATTGCACTTTAATTAAATCTTGATCAATTCGATAGACAACGAGCTACTATTGGTTCAGACATTGATCGCATTGCTCATATAATCGTATAGCAATGTATGCATATATACGCATAGCATTACATGCATATTATAATCGCGTGTCGCCGAGTAGCATACGAATGTCGGTAAAGTAGATTAACTACTGTAATCACTGGCATATAATACCAAATATACTCACCGGAAGTCACGTGACCGGAGGAGACGAAAAATATCGGGAGAGGATGGAAACTCTGAACGAAATGAAATACCGAGCAAATTTTCAACTTCCAATATTAAGTTAATAACTTAATATTTTTGAATGAAACTTTTATATATGAAAAATTAGAATAACATATTTAAGTAGATACTAGCAGATTGCGCATACGCGCAATAATAATGATTTAAATGAAATCAAGATTTTTTTTAAGGTTAGGAACACTTGATTTCAAAGTATATAGGGTCGAGCCGTCGATAAATCGTACTTCGTGTACTTTTTCTTGCCAAAGCGGTGCTATCGCGCCCCTTGATGATGAATAAACGTAAGTTCAAACGAAATCATTTCTACTGCAGTCTCTGTATGTCAGCTAAATATTTCTCCACTTTACACACTAGAAAATTGGGTATGTACTTAAACTCTAAATTCTTTCTTTATTTTTCTATCAAATCTGTCACAGCAACCAAGATCTTTAATTCTTAAAAACCCCTTCCGTGACTCTATTTCCTGCTATCGCAATCAGATACAATTTTCCATTTCCTGCACTCCTCTATTCAGCACAATTATATCAATTACAAAACCCTTCCACATACAGTCCCATTCGACCGGCTTCCGAGGCACTATCCTCGCCAGCTCATGAATTATGCAACGATAGCCGTTTGTAAATAGCCGGTTCATTTTTTTCCGCGCGCTAGCTCGCGCGTCTTCTTTTTCTCCTCCTTCTTATTTCTGCGCAGCGGCAGGCAAGCCGTTCGCGGCTGTGCTGAGTGCAACTAAGTCACTTTCCGGCGGTAACCTCGTATCTGCGCGCAAAGAAAGTACAGCCTTAAACGAGGTATAATGCACAATAAGGTTTCCCATGCATAATTTATGAGCCTCGCTCCCTTCTCCTGCTCCTTTGCCTCGCTCAGCTCCTCTTCTCCTCCCTCTCCCGCACGAATGGCAGGGGGTGACTCTGTCTTTCGCTTCGCGGCTGCGAGCTCTGAGCCACTAAATGCCCGCGCATGAATTTACCATCTCATTGACTTATTGCTCCTTCACGCGATGCATAATTGAGACTTAGGACCAAATCACTTTTGTGACCCGATGCCGTTGCGCTCGCGCTGATGTACATATCCGCTTTGCCGATTTTGGAACTATTCGTTTTCATCCAATGTATTTTAAGTGAATTTTCGTGCTATTCCTAGTTGGAAATGAATATGAATTTCGTGGACTCGATATAATATACTGTAGCGGTTTATTTATAGATACTATTATAGGCCACCGTAAAGCGAGTTCGAACTTTAGTCAATTTATTGGTCCATCAACGGAATCGCGTCAAATGCAGGTATATGGCCGCAACTTGTGTGTAACTTTCGATGAAGACTGAATTTTGAATGAACGTGTAAACTTTAAATTAGAACCAAACGCTAGCTTTAATTTAGTTTTCGCCGTGACTATCGCACACAGTATACAGTGTATAGCGCTGTAAGACGCGACGTTATGGTCTTCTTCTTTGAAAAATTTCTCTTTCCTATATAGCTGTTTCATAAAAACCAGAAGACACATACCGAGCAAACTTTCTTACACAAGTTATTTTCTACACTTTGAAATTCTCCTCCAAATACGACGTCCTCAATCCCGTATATTATATTTATTACCGTCAGTACATTTTCCCAGAGAGAGAACTTGCGGCTCTCTAGCAAAAAGGCGGACATTTTTGAAAATCCTCGGAGACGAAAGAGACAGAGAAGGAGAGTTGCGCAAAGCAGCTGGCAGCCGATCTCTCTCATACATTATCAAAGTGAAAATATATAGCCACTGGATTTGTCGCTCACGCGCGCGTGTGTGTGTCTGCACTCGGGAAAATCTCGAGTTTGTCTCTCGGGGAAAGGCGGCTGCAGCTACTCCCGGAATCGCCGCGGACACGTTCCCTAGAGCGGCCCTAAAACAGATCCGAATTGGAAGCGTGACCGAAGTTTATTGCAAATAGCTGCGATATAGCGCCGCGGAAATTGAACGGGCTGCCGTAGTTGCCTTCCTTCCTTTGCTCTCTATATACATCTATGTATGTATCTGTCTCCGCGTGCGTTTGTGGATTTTGGCCTCTCGACAATAGCGTTGTCGACGACGCGCGGAAAAGTCGATTAACGGAGGCTCAAAGGGTCAGCGCGTCGCTACCCCTTTTATTTTTGCTGCTTTCTCGCGCGCGACGCAATGTTATTCAATAAAAGCCCAACTCGAGCGTGTGTGGGTTGAGACGTGACGGACGTGACAGACAAAGGCTGCAGAGAGCTGTTGAAACAACAAACCGTACTGTTTAATTGTTGCGTTTGCGTTATTGTTACGTAGCAACAAATTATTTTTGAGTGAAATGCCTGTAGCAGGTTTTTTTATTTACATGTGTTGAACGAAAAGTGACAAAGCCGCTGTTATCTTGAGTTTTTTCAAACATATGGGCGAGAAAAAACTGTGTGAACATTGTATTAAAGAATAATGGAGCTCGTTAGAAGACAAGTAAAAGTCTTGCAACTTTTTAGAAATTACAAGCAAACAACAAAAGCTATTTTGAAAATAAAAGCTTTACGTAATTCTACTATGCAAGTAATAATGAATCAGCTGTCTTTTTGTGCGCTGCTTAAATTTATAACGATAATTCAATATAAATGTGAAAACTGGGTTGAAATGCATACTCGATGATATTTTTCTCCCGGTTTATTTCACCAGCGTAACTGTAATTGGTCTCGAAATGTAGGTCGACATCTCCTCGCAGTGATCATTAATTTCAGAAAACATCAACGAATATACTCGATTCCACAATCTCCCCGAATATTCCACCCAAATAATTCAAACCCGATAAAAAGATAGCGACCAACGCGCAGACTGTATCGAGTGAGAAACAATATCTAGCTCATTCCCGGCGTCATTTCCGTATACATCAACTCTGCTTACTTCAAAGAGGAGCCGCTACTTTTTCCTCTTTCCTCTTTTGCTTTCCATTTTTCCTGCTTATACGTCGAGGCCATCCTTATTCGGTGAATTCCCGGGTGCGCGGTCGCGGGAATATCAGCCGCCGGAGCCCTTGAAGCTGGGAGAATCTCGACTTTTTCAGCTGCTGTGCTACTCAGAGCCGGATATTGCGCCATTGACTTGAAAGGAAAGCTCCAATCTCAAGGTGGTGTGCGCGCATTTAAAGAAGTCGTTGCAGGCTGCTGAGCTAGTCGAGAGTGTCCGTTGATCATTTTTAACAACTCCGCACATCAAGACGAGACTGGCGACTTCAGCGCGGACGATAAGAAGTGACCAAGTGCTCGAGTCTCGGTGGAATTTCTAGTTATACATTTTTGTTGAAGGGTTAACTTTTTGTGTATTTTTTACTTGGAGCAGTTTTCCGTAGATGTAAACTCGATTCAAACAATTTTTTACGAGATTTTTTACGTTGCGAAAATCGAGAAAGTAGACGTTGTCACAGTACACTGCGGAACAATTTGTAACTCGCAACAATATACATACTAGATACAGGTCGACGAAAGTACAATCCATCATTCAAAAAAATCAAGAAAACTTCGTAAATATGTATATAGAATAAAAAAACCAGCTTATTTTTCATTTCGAGCAACTCAGATTTTCATTCGCCTTCGACTTTCATTGGCGAACGAAGCTCGCGTTTTCATGACTTTACCGCGCGCGAAAATCAGTATTCCGGGAGTTAGCGAGCGACACTGTGATGTACGAGGTAACGCCGTTGCGCTCGTTAAACGGGACGGCAGCTCAGGCTTTTACACGGGGCGCCTTACTTTTTCGCCATGCAGTGTGGATAGTGTTTATCGCAGTATTACCTGGGGCCGGTCGTGACTCTTTTTAACGAGCAATACGCGATGATAATTAAGGAGACGCGAACTCGGCTCCCTTTTTTCTCTTAGAATGCTCAGGACATTTCCTATAGTTTTACGGCGGCGGTAAGCTAACCTTTCCGACGCTCTTATTTTATTTATACTCCGTCCTAAAAAGTAGGTCAGTAATTTTCAATTGATTTTTCTTCTTTTTGAATAAGGTGAAGATTTTACTGAATTTAAAACAGAACGGCACTAAGTATTGGATCTCGATATTCCAGTGTAATCTAATTTGCGGAAGAGAAGACTTTTCTTCGATCGAAAAGCATGACCACGTATCATTAAGCATTAAAATTTAATGGACTTCTATTTCGAATCTCTAGCGGGGAAAAATAAGCTCAAAACCAATCATTTTCTTGAATATTCGAATTTTCAGACGTCGTAAAACAGCCGCACAGCTTGCGAAAAAGCTCGCGAGCGTTTTTCTTTTTATGGGCTGTGAAAGGTGGTTAAGAGTTCCCAGAGAGCAATCGAGAGTATAAAATAAAATCGTGAGCGAAGAAGCGACGCGTCGCTCCGAAAGATGGAATTGCAATTCATATAAAACCCCAAAATATGTTTCGAAAGCTCTATCCTGCGTTTACCAATGCATTAATTATGTCCGCCTCGATACTCGAACCTACCCTCGATTAGCGAATCTTTCAAAAATTCCGAGAACCACTGAACTCCTTTCTTTGTAACAAAGAGGAGTCCTCGGAAACTAGGTTACATCGCGCGCGCGACTCATTTGCATGGTTCCTTCTCACTCGCTCTCGAGTACTCTTCCGAAGATATTTTCCAAAGCTCTGGTAAAAGCCTGATAGAAGGGCTGGTATATTGCTCGTCACTGATAGGGAACGTCTTTTCTTCTTTGTCGCAGATGACTTTAAATCCAGCAACTACCATCACCAGCAGCATCAGCAGCTCGGCGGCGTCGGTCCTTTGAGAGTTCCGCACCTGAGGCACCATCACACCGTACACAGAGGCCCTTACTTTGAGAATGCCGAAGGCCAAGAGATCAATGGCTCGCAGAACGTCGCGCATCTTGGTGACACCGCTCTTCTCGATTGCCGGGTCGTGATGCTCTCTGGTAAAATGGTAATTATGTATTTTTGCTAATACTTTTTCTACTCACAAACATATTTCTTTTATAAAAGATGAAGGGTGAGGGTGTGATAGATGAAATTATTAATAATATCAACTAACGAAGGTTGAATTAAATTAAAATTGGCCGTCAATAATTAGAGCACAAATTACCAAAATCTATATTTTCGCAGAAAAGGTTATTAAAATTTCGATGGTACATATACGTTTTAAGTTATATCAAAATCAATTAATCAAGACAATCGTTTGCTTCACATTTTTCATTGTTAACTGATCTCCTATCGCTCAGGTACAGCTTAATTAAATTTCACCCTGTTTATACAGCGTACATATGCTCCAGCATAGCACGTATATCCGTACTAATTATACTTTTAGCATTTCAGTAGTGTATCACTCTCCTATGGAAATACGAATAACGTCAAATAAATGCACAAACATTTTCACCCAATCAATTCGAACGCAATGACGTCATTGCTATAATAAAAGTGCCAATTGAAATCGTAATTAAACGCAAACTGTCTCAGTCAGAAATTCATATACCCATGTTAATAAAGCTTTAATTCACTCACAGGTAATGTGGGTGCGACAAAGTCCGGACAAGGCCCTCCTCACTGTCGGCGAGCACACGCACATCGCGGATCCGCGCTACGCGGTGCGCTTCAAGTACCCAAACAACTGGCGGCTAGCGATCTCGGCAATCCAGAAGGAGGACCGCGGCTTGTACGTCTGCCAAGTGAACACGCACCCACCGAGGATGCTCGTGACTAATGTCACCATTCTAGGTAAATCGAGCGTGGCGCTCTTATTGACGACCTTACGACGACTTGCGAGAGAGGAGAATGAGCTGGAGAATTAAGGCTGAAGGAAGCTTGCGGGTAATGAAGGGCCTCGTTGTTCGAGCTTCATTGAAAGAGAAGGAAAAGAATTTATGTGGAAATTTTTGGCTGGGTTGGCTTTCAATGCGATTAGCGGAAAAGATGTATGCGCGTGATTAAAAGCCGCGAAAGTCGGAGCAGTTTTATTTGATCAACGAATGACGATCGAATTGGGACGGTTGAATTCGTAAGAATCAAAGAAATCGTTAAAAATATCATACTTCTTTCACTGCTTATCGAACACTAAAATTTTGTTGCTGTTATCTTTATAGGAAGGTTAATCAGCTTTATTTAGAAATTTCCAGCTGGACACTCGAAGAGCGATAACAACTATTAAAAATATTAATTAACGCGAAAGTGGCGTTCGTTAACGAGCGTTAAAGCTCGCTGATGAGCTTACGACTCGAAGGCGAAAAAGTATTCGTTTAATAAAGTCTCCCGCGTCTAACTTCGCGAAAGATAAAGAAGGAAAGTTGTTAAATGCGCACCGTCCAGCAATCGTGTCAATAAGGAAAAACAACGTTTACCGAAAGAGTCGTTAGAACTCTCGCGAAAAGGAGAAAAGCTTTGAGCCCGTCCACGTCGCTGCGACGCGTAACCTTCTCTCGTCAGTTATTTCGTCAGAACTTGGCCTGCAGCGACGCAACGTCAGCAGTCGCAGTAGTGTAACTGAAGCCAGGTTAAAGTTAGGCCGGAAAAAAATTTTCTCGTTAATCAGTTTAAGTAGCCGAAACTTTGACGCCACCGCGCAGAGAGCAAAAGTCTACATCTGTTATTATCATTTTTGATTCGGCGAAAATCGAAGATTTCCCTAAAGTTGATTGAAAAACTTTAAATACAAATAACAGTGACCTAATAGTAATTTCACTAAACTAAAATACTTTTGATTTTACTGGTTTGTTAATAACTTTAAAATGACATGATTTGAGAAGCTTTTGTGATCAAGACTTCAACCCAGACTTATGACTTTTTAATCAAAAGTCCTTTAGTAAAAGTAATAAATCGTTGCGAAGAGACTTATTTTGTTCGGTAGAAGTTTACTTTCTTCGATGTGAAAACTATAGTCCTTATTCAATGAAATTTTAATTGGGGATTAATTTTAATTAAAGCTGTATATTTTCAAAGATTTGCTGTAGATTGAATTTCGAGCACAAGTTGGAAATTGAAGTAAGCGTTAAACAAGAAAGATGAGCTCGATACAGATATACAAACGTGTTATTATTTTTTTTTACAGTTTTATTTATCTGCTAAATTTCAATCTTCTATCGACAGCAATAATACAATGCGATTCTGACTGTAATCATTATAAAATATTTATAAAACCCTAGAAGTTAACCTCCATCGAAATAATTTTTCCATTAAACTCTCTAGAATTTTCCTCGCTGTCTATAAACGCCTCTTGTTGCAATCCGCTTTATAACAAGTCCACGTCGAGCTTCCCAGAACCAAAATGAACAGAACGAGATCTCATGATTGAGCGGATCAAACGTTTATACGTAATACCTTTATCAAACGACCTACTTTCTATAGGGGGGAACAAACAGAAGTGTCCGCAAGCTTATTTGTCGTTAAAGGCTCGACCAGCTTATACATCTTCTCTCTTCACAATTTCAGCGAGTGACAATATTAATTGTTCCCGAGTGCTCGGGACGCCGCAACATACATACGTCGATGTAGCCTCATTCAATTAGGCCTGAATGCAAGTGCTTTTCTCTCGGTGGCACTTCGCGCAATCCATCATTTTTGAACGACTTCGCTCTCTGGCGAAGAGCCCATTGTTACTTATGATCGCGGAGGGTATACACAGAGGAACGAGATACGCGAGTCATCGTTTGTTAAATTCTTTGCGTCAAGAGCTTCATGCACACAAGGGATGATATTCTTTTCGGATTTTTTATAGTCGCAGCGTTAGGTGTTGGACAGTGGGTTTTGAAGTTTGTGGTCAATGAATATTGATAGTCAAGATCAGGAGGAATTGAGTTGAAATTGTGCAATCATTAGTTAGTATACATGGTGACTTGATTAAACTTATGGAGCTTTTAATTTTAAACAAAGTAGATTTGTCGAGATATCGAATCAGCACTACACACTATTAACTTTCTATTTGTTCTACAATTAACTGAGTGACTATGTATCGATTAACTGATGTTTCCACATCTACTCTAATAATATTATCGTCCTTCATCATAATTATTACTATTGCTGCATAACTTAAGGACACGAAGAAAACATTACTATATTTCATAAAAAGAAATTTATTTAAATATCTATGCTACTTGTACTTTTATAATTTTATGCGTCACGAAAAGTCCGCTTCGCAACGTGTAAAAAGCAAGCGTCAACTTTTCGTGAGTTAACCTGCTCGTTAGAACGGAAAAAGAGTGAGAGTATCCGGCTATGCACCTACCCCTCGACGTTGTTGACCGACGTAATGGAAAGCACCTCGTCACCCCCACTCTTCGCTGAAAATTTTCTCTCTCGAAAACGATGACACGCGACCTGTCTCGTCTACAACTCGTTTGCTGCACAAGGAGGCCCTTTATTAAAATTCTGCGGAAGTAAGGATTCAATTACAATGAGAAGCTTTCTCGCGGCTGTTTTTTTTCAGTATCGCGACTGCACAGCGCTATTCAGTTGTGCGAGAGCTTGCAGAGTTTTGAACACTGAACAATGCCTCCGGCTATACGCGAGAACTGTTTGTTTTACTTCAGATGTAAATGTAACGCGTGATATAACAGGGCGACCTTTTTTGGAGCTTAGGAGCGCGAGAGTAAGGGTGTTTTGAGTAGGAAATATGAGACCATTTCATTGCTTCATTAGCTTAGTGAAACCATATACCTTCAGCATTTTTGAGTAAAAAATTTTTCCAAAGAAGATTGTCCGAAATTGAAATTTTATTGATCGATATTCACGCATTGATATGATTGGAGATGATTACAGAAACTGAAGAGAGCGTAACGCCAATCTGGTCGAGCTATACATACATCTCATCAGAATAGAATTCGAACAGTCTTAATACCAATCCATCCCGCAAGAAGAGCATAAATGCGCGCACCCGGAGGCAAATTTACGCAGACGACACCCACCCAAATGCATGTGCGACCAGAGATCTGTGTATACACATCTGCATTTCCAAGCACACATGCTCGTTCTGTCTCTCTTCCTCACTCCCGAGCAAGTTACATATCCTATCACACGAACCAGGCAACGATCGCTCGTCGAAACGAAACCGAATACCGCTTTGAACAAAGCATCATATTTCACATGATAGATTTGAAAAAAAAAATCGTCGCGAGAAGAAACTACGCTCGGAAATTACCTATTTCTAGTCTATATCCGAAACGGCATGGAGCACAAAAAAAGAGGGACAACTGATTGAGATTCGATTTCGTGGATGAAAGTGTGCGGCGGGGCTTACGTCGACAACGTTTACACACGTATGTACGACCCGAGCCAGTAGACGATATAACGCGCTCGTCACAGTCCATTAAAAAACAGACGAGCCTCTCGAAACCTCCAATATTTGACCCGCGAATGTCGGCGTCGCACGCCGGGGAAAAACGGAAATTTCGATCGACAAGATCAAACAGGCGGAGGCGTATAGCGCGAAAAGCGCCCCTAGCTGCTGCCGCTCTGACGTGTGCGTGTACTTTGCGCGAATCGGTTTCGCGTTCCCTTTTTTCGTCCTCTGTCGTTCTTTTGTCGACGCTCGATGTATCTTTTTTATGTCCAGGCGGCGGTTTTTTTCCCCACTACTCTCGACATCGGCAGCTCCCAGAAAATTTATGCGCTCGACAACAGCCGACGCCTGAAACGCGCTTCGATAACGTTTTCAGTGGGAAAAGCAAGCGTTGAGATTTTTTCTGTTCTTCGTCTTCGCTACTTTCTCCAATTGCTCCGGAGCGTTTTACTGTTTTACTGTTCGTCGTTCTTTTATTCTTCTTTTCTTATAGTAATGAAAGGAATGTGCTTTATGCCGCATAGGGTATGTGGGACAAGAGACGCGTTTTTATGTTATCCTTTTTCGCAATTGAATATATACATGAAAGAGATTCTTACAGCAAGATCTTTGAAAACAAGCAATCTTGCTTATTGCTATAAGGTTGGCTTTATCTTTGTGCCTTCAAGGGCCCTGCGTGCGCCGAGATCCTTTGATCCTGGTAACAAGTGTAGCGAACGGGTTAGAGACGGGGTGTCAAATAAAGTATCCATTTTTATTTCATTTTCATCAAAAGGGTTTCATTTTTATTTTCTGTAACTCTATGACACGTTTTTTGAACTTGCCGAGACCTCGGCCCTGCCCTGCGATCTTGCTCTCTCGCGCTCCTATTTTTGACTGTCGTTTTCCCTCTCCCTCCATCGCGTCCATCTTTCCCGGTCACACTTCCCGCTTCCTGCGCCCCCTTCCTATCTCCGGTGTACCGGCTTCTACCTGCGCCCTAAACCTCGAGAAATGGTCTTATGTTTTCCTGCCTTAGCCACTATCTTACCTCGGCGTATTCCTGTCCGGAACATGTAGCATAGGAATAAAAATAAAACGATTGTGGTAATATTGATAAAAGCCACTAGAAAGAAACGTATTTCCTAAATTTAAAAAATGATAACGTTTTTAATTTGGAAAATTGAACAGTGTATTTTCAAAAATTTCGTTTTCTTTGCACAGCACCGGACATAAGAATTGTGGACGAGGCGAACCACGAGCTGCGTGACCGCTATTATAAAACTGGAAGCATCATTGAGCTGACGTGCATGGCTCGGCCGTCGCGGCCCGGCTCAAAAGTGCCCCATCCAGTTTGGAAGAAAAATGGCGAAACGCTCCCGGATCACGTCAACGTTTATCATACCAACGGGTGAGTTCGAACGTCGTAAATCAAACAATGGACAGCGGCATTTTTCCGCGCTCATTCTATACTTCTTTCTCACTTTGAAGATATGAAGAGAGAGAGGCAGAGATTTTTTTCCTTTTTTGCAACTTAATGTTTTATAAAAATGAAATGTGTCTTGTATCTATACACTTTATTGAAATATTTGATACTCACAAGATTTCTAGTAGAGACTACTTTGTAACGATAATTACGTTCATGTCCAAACTCTTCAAAATTTTTTTAGAAAATGTTTACATTTAATTCGTATATTATTGTACACTAATTTTCATTATACTAATTCACAATCAAACAGTAAAAATACAGAATTAAAATATTCAGCACAAAAAGAATTTACCCTCTGTTAATGAAGTTGAAAGTTAATGTAATAACAGCCAATGCACTCGTAGACTGAAATAAAAAAAAAATATTTACCAAACGCGTGTGCACTCAAACGATCTATCAAATGCGAGCTCGACTTTGGATTACCTGGCGCTTGTATGATATTCGCTTGTTTCAGAACGGACAACGAATTATTGACGAGACTGCGAATCGAGCACGCAAAGAAGAGCGACAGCGGTGAATTTTCCTGTAGCATTGGCCAGTTCAGCACAACGGTGGTGAACATTCACGTGCTCAATGGTAAATAAAATACTTTGTTGCCTCGCGCCATTGTGAAGCTTTGAAAGCCGTGTTTGGAGTAGCTGTTGATTTCCCTATATAAATAAAACATAATCCTACAAGTGCTTTAAACTAACTCTTATAGTTTGTACATCGATTGAATTTGCACAAAGTTTGAATTCATCAGATTCAGTAATGCTTTATAAGCGATTTTTGTGCATATACGATAATAGTTTCATCGTTTGTATTTGTGATCACTGATTCTGTTTGCAGGCCTTTGTTGCCAACAATGGACTACTGTATCTGAAATTTAAAAAAAGCAGGGTGTTTTTATTTCGATTCGTAGCTTTGAAATCAGAGCATTTATCAGCAAAAAGGGATCATTGAACGTGAATAACGGTAATTCACTTCAATTTGAAGTACCAGAAATCGGGTGCTAAATTGTATATAAGCTAATTCGTTTCCGAAGGGTTATGCACTCTGCTTGTGAATTTTTACTATTGTGAGCATTATCGATCCGTAATGTTACAAACCTATGCTATCGAGTCTAATTTGTATTAGTTTAAAAACGTATTCGATCTATATTTTTCAAAAACCTCACATTGATTATATTTTCCGATTATCAATTTCCAAATTTCAATCTAAATTGACATAACTTATCGCTATTACATCGAACAAAGTAGGCATACGATTTTCCTTAAATAAATAACAGCATTAGGGAAATAACGCTCAGCTATGACGCAAGCGCATCACCTTACGCATGCATACCTATAACTTGCGTTGATGTTTTATCGAAAAACGAATCGTGCCATGATTCAGCCGGTTTGGATCAATTTTATCGGTTATTAGCGCGTAAAATATATAGGGCGCATCGCGTATCGGCTTATGACACGCATACCTAGACGCGGAACGTTAAAAAAATATGCATATTTTAACGTGCGTGCGTATATGTATGTGCCATAGTTAGAGACGACGCCGTTATTCCGTAGACACTTTGCGAGGAGTCACGATACTCTGTAGCGCAGCTACTTTATTCAAAGGGAAAAAAGGAGCAGCACGTGTGTGATGGGAAGGAAGAAAGGGGGGAAGTATAGAAGCAAGAAAAAGTGTATGGCTTTATGTGGCTTATAAAACGTAACGGGAATGTGTCGAGGTATACGCAAACAACCTTCCGCCGAGTCTTTATGCCCAGCGCTCAGCAACTCTTACGATGGTAATAGAATATGCCTTTAAGCGTAGAGGTTGTGTGTGTACAACGCAAGGTGCGCGTACTCGCGTTGCTTTCTATAAGGAACGTTAGGAGCGCGAACTTCTGATCCATGCACGTTTGGAGTGGGTTAGATATTGCGCGTTCGTTGCACCATTGTGAAAGAGTAGACGTCTTTGTAATTATTGATTTTAAGATATTAACGCCAAGGTTCCTGTAATTATCTTAGTAATATGAGCATACGCATAGTGTTATAATATCGATTTTCTGCATAATGTTGAAATAAATTACTAGTGATCTATATTATTTAAAAGCACCTCCACAGTTTGGATGAAGTTGATTGTAATTAAACTTATTCTCAGTCTCGAACATTATTTTTATGTGTAAATTTAAGAGGAGTAGCTTTCAAGAAAGCCAGACATTTTTTCCGCAAGGATCGCTTTTTATCAACGCCAAGTTCTTCGTTCAAAGAGCCGTTTACGAGCCGGAAATTAAAGAATCTTTTTGATCAAAAGACCATTGTAAATTGGCATTTTCTAGAAGCACAAGCAACACGCGGCTTTGACCTCATTTCCTGTAATTTCACACTTTACTCCTGTAACGCCGGGGTGTTGAAGGTGCAAACAAATTTTCGACAAAATACGAAACGGGATGTGACATCATATGAAACGTAATATTTAAATAAATATTAGTAATACAATTTATAAAATTTAGTTATTATTTTTTATTGCTACTCTAACTAGTTTGTATAAATTAGTATGTATTAATAGTACTCTTATCAAACTTTGAAATTGTATAAAAATTCGTCGTAACCTTCTTCTTTATTTATAAAAAGCTCTGCAATAACTAGATGATGACCGTTTTAAAACGAAGAAATAGTACTTTAAGGGATTCTGCAAAGTGCTAAAAGAATCAAGCCTAGCTCCACAAAATTCAATTTGCGAAAGCTCTCCGGAGATTCGCCTGCGCCTTAGAAGCACACCCTCGCAGCTTTCTCAAATCTTCCTTTCCGCGCACTGATTCGTAATAAACTTACTCTGTGCATTTGTTCGCAGGCGAAAAGCAGGCTGCTGTGCATCACGATCAGTGGAATTCAGCGAGATCCAGTCTCAGCCAAGCGCCAATGCTACCCAAACTTCTCTCCAGTCTCGTCTTGCTGCTGTCTACGCTAAATGTCTGTTGTGAACTCTCCCAGATTAGAGCTTCGCGAGAATAATTAATGCATTATGAAGACGGCTCGTTATAATAAAGGATACGAATTCGCACGGCTTATGTGCAGCATGATGGATGAAAAGAGATGACAAAGTTGTGAAAAAGATGAGGATTCGTCGTGCGTTAAATTAAAACAGTATTATTAGTCACACATGGCGATTGTGAGCTGATTTCGTGTAACCATGAAAATTTTAATATTAAGACATATCATGTATCGTCTCCCCGAGGCAGTACTGGCGTTTTTGAATGAATACGTCGTTTACACATTTTTGTCAATTACGTAATGATATTGTTTGTATATACCTTTTTGTACCTTAAGTATACTGATAGTTAAACAGAGAATTATCCTAAGACCATCTCGAGATTATTAAATACTATAAGTTATAAGTTTTGTAACATTAAAAGTATATAACTATAAGCTTTGCAAATTTCTTTTCATGTTACGAATTCAAACTGCCATAAATGTTATAACGCATTTATATTGTGCAGATTCAAAATTTTCGACATTAATTCAATATTAAGAAGTATACAAATAATCCAGTATATAAATATCTTTGATGCAACTCGTTCTATTTATATTTTAAATACTATAATTTGGCTGGATATACTTATTGAATATTGTTTTTGTATTATAAAGATTTAAAACTATATTTTCTTTTAGTATGAATTATTTTGATAAATTGCAAATGTGGATAATTAATGCATAGTTAAAAAAACATTAATTCAAAGACGACTGCACTGCCTTAAGCGGAACCAAGTATGATTCCTGTATAATGAATTGTAAATATAAAAATTAAGAATTTCCGTAAATGAAAAAAAAAAATCATGATTGTGCCGATGGATGATTGAAGTTTATGTAAAATATTTTCTTGAAACCACACTTTGTCCGGCCATGTCGGCCTGTTTATAAAATACTAAAATATATATATAATAAAATATTGGTGACTGCATTACTTTTGCGTATATTATTTCGTATTGATTTTCTCGAAGCAAAAATGATTTTCATATTATTGTATTGCACATACATGAGTAAATTTTAACTTTTCTTTAAAATAATAATAGGCTTTTTACAAAATAATTACTTAATTATCAACACATTTAAATTAGTTCATAATATTTTATCATTTTTATGATACCTGGTGATACAAACTGTCTATCATTGAAAACTAACTTTGAACGTACCACAAACTTCCACACATACCTACAGAGGGTTGTTTCACCCTACTAGGGTTTATCATTGGAAGCTAACTTTGAACCGCTTACAAACTTCCATACGTACCGACGTAGGGTTGTTTCACCCTACTGAGGGTAAAAGTGAGAACACTTTCCTCGCAATAGCGTTTATCATCGGGAAGATCAGAAATTTAGATATTTGCTTAAGATAAAGTTAAAATCTAAATTGATTATTAAGAATATCATAGAAAGATAAGAGGTAATTTACCAAACGTTATGAAAAATTTCCGTACTTTCCTGCATTGCGGAATAGTTGATTTAAAGTCGTTTATAAAAATAATCTTGTCAGATTACGATCTGACTTTACATTTTATAAATGTTTTTTATTTATAAATATTAGCGAAAATTGTAAAAGAAGTAGATTCATTATACTGCATCTTGACCCATAATTGAAGAGCAACTTAACATTCATTTGATGAAAGCTATGAAAGTGCATGACCAATGTACGTAATTTAATTCATGAAACTGTCATTGCTTATTACGTTTGTTTTCAACAAGTTTGCAATTCAATAAATTTGGAGTTATACATATTGAGTATGCGTCTATTGAGTATATGCCTTTAAAATATCAAGACATAAAATAGAACTAAGCATTATTTAAAAAAAAAACAGAATGAATAGTATTCATGAAATTTTCACGTGTGTATTATAAACCATATAACTTTTATCAGTAAATTAATAAATAAAACGAATGTGAATAACAAAATATAACTTTCTTTGCTGACAGTTTGAATATTGTATTATTCAACATGGAGACTAATGGGGTTCAAGCTTGACATCGAAAGGACTTATATAATTAACAAATTTCATGCAAATTATTATATCGAAAATGTGCATCAGACTCTCCCTTCGGCGTAACTTAATTCAAATATCCTTCATCAACTGCATCCTTTGGCTCAGATCTTTCCATGATATTAACACATTTCAAGTATTACGCAATATACCGGTCTTTAGAATTTGTGGGCATTCTGGTAAAATTTCCTGTTTATTCGCAGTTCTTCATTAAAAATACATAACAAATATTCGTGTATTTTATGCTATCTTAATACGCACATTGCTTTTATGATTTCCAAATCGAATAATAATTGTCATCAATTCCGTAACTGAAAACGTCGCCTATGCAGAAAACACGCATTAAAATTTCAATCACTCATACAGATACCGTTTACTCAGAGCCCAGCCGCGGAAGTAGTTACGCTACGCGTGTGAATTGCATGCGCGTGCAGCTCTCGTATCTCTACAGTCCTATCCGTTTCCCCAAGTACTGGGCTCCAGGTCACCTGAGCGAGCGAGCCAACACCAGCAGTAGCAGCAGCGGCCGCGGCAACAGCAAGTAGCGCGGGTGTTTAGCTGTAATGAAGGGGCGTAGCAATTACGCAACGGCCCTCTCGCCAGGGAGCCATCTCCCGATAGACAATACTGGATACGGATGTAGAGAAGCGTTCTCTCTCTATCGCGCACTCGCTCGCTGCCTCTCGTCCTAATAAACTAAACAGGACAATATTCCGGCGAGCTCGGGCTGAATGAATCACCGCGCACCGGCAAAGTGTGTTCGTGTGCACGCGGGCTGTCCGTGAGCACAACGTTTTGGACGGAGCTCGCTCGGACTCGACGGCTACTTTGTAATCGATGCGCACGGATCGCCCAGCAACGATTGACCAACGCCGTCTCGCGTGATCGAGTCGTGCTGCTGCGGAACTATACTGCTCTCGCCTTCAGTGCGACCGAATTGCAAGAACTGGCTTCACTGGCAGCTGGCTTACTTTGTAAATCAATGAGATTTAAACGGATGCTTGATTTTCGTTCGTTAAAAGTGTATATCGGTTGCATGATTGGATTTAATTGAGTCACTTGAGATTTTGCGTGATTGGGCGATGCATCGCCGTCATGAAATTATGCACCATATTATTACTGGTGATGTACTCAGCGCTCTCTCGCGTAAGATTTAAAACAATGTAGAAAAGTACGGATATAAACTGTTATATCGATATTTCAGCTTCAGCGATGAGTGGATTACATCAGGCTGTCGCTGTAACATACGTCCACACGGCCGAAAAAGTTCGTTGAACTGTATGCGAACGTCGGTTACAGGTTCCTTTTTGAGCCCAACTCGACCCGCATTTTTCGCTCTGATAAGTCGCGGTTATTCACGTGCTTTATCACAGTTTGTCAGAGAAAAAAGCGCTCTCTTATGACCTCTTTCAAATTACAGGGTTGGCATCCCGAACAGCTTCTTACTTCCGACTACAGGCGGACTTAATAACTGGCTATTGGAAATCTTATCTCTCTGTCTTGCTTCATCCTCCTGAATATAGCTTCTTTTTAATTCCATCCATTGAAGCAGGTTCTAATCTTTCAAGTTACCAAATGCCAAAAGATAGTACTCGCGAACTCGTCCGAGTGCGTGTCTTGTCTAATGAGAGTTCGTGACGCTAGCTCGAATATACTCGTTGAAATTTTTCCGATCTATTCACGTAACTCAAAACGTTTCGATCACGAAGGTAGGCACACTTTCGGGTGTTGTGATTTGTCATGTGGGGAGTGTTTATTTTTGGATACGTTACGTTAGGAACATCGAGGTCACGTATACGTTTGTAATTAGTCATCGGAATGATGTCATGCTGGACTTTTCAAAATCAGGGCAAAATCGATCCTTGTCATTATTCCAGACACGAGAGAACGTAATATTCATAAGTGTAATATTATTATGTAATACACCTTCATATTTCGTAATACCGGAAACTGTATGGAAAACACGAGATATCATCAAACTTCCATACAATATTCATATCTACTTCCGATCCCTGCAGTAGTCCACTAACAAGCCCGCAACGCGCAAGCATCACGCGCATTCGTCATTCTTACCACAACATCAGCGTCAATTAACGGCGCACCTCGGCTCCGTCTCAATCCTGCAGCCTACGCGTCGACTCTACACGTTCGGATTTATCAGATTCGTGGTATAGAGGTGGGTGTACTCACTGGAAATTGCTCAATATCGGCTCTGCGCGAATGGTTTACCGGCACGATGAGAGCCTCGGCCCATTACCAGCGGAGAGGGCCGCAGCGAGATAGCACGCGGTCCGTATAACTGGCAATTAGTGGTAATAGCGATCGCGAGAAGGGAGGGGATATCGATGTCGACGCCGACGTAGATGAGACATACGCGTGCGTCGATGGAACGAAACGCCCCATTGGTTGATTTCTCGGAGAATAGCGGAAAGGCACGGATATGTGCCGACGGGGCGAAGTTTCGTGGAAGAGGTTTAATGGGGGGAGGGGGAGGCAGACGCGGGGTGACTTGCGGGCGCTGTGAGTCTCGTTAGCCGAGCTTTTCGAGAGGGTTTGCGAATTCGAATGTCCGGAAAAGCTTTGATGGTCGGAAGCTGGTCATTACGACCCGAGTGGCTTCCTGTCGCCCACCGAGGATCGGATTTGCTTTGTGCGAAGTAGTAATCGAGATGTTGAGGCGATTTTAATTCGCTATATAGGTATACATTGATTGCGTTTCATGAAAGTTCGATTGTCCTCATGAACGGGTTAGGGACGAGATGGCAAATAAAGTATCAATTTTATTTTATTTTCCTTAAAAAGGCTTTGTTTTTATTTTCTGTAACCCTATGATACGTTTTAATCGCACCGAGACCTCGGCCCTGCCCTCCGATCCTGCTCCCACCTGCTTTAGACTGCCGTTTTCCCTCTCCATCCATCTTTCCCGGTCCCACTACTCGCTACCTGCACCCCTTTCCTATCTCTGGCGTACCAGCCTCTTTTACCTGCCCCCCAAACCTCGAGAAAAGGGCTTGTATTTTCCCGCCTTGCCCGATATCTTTCCTCGGCATATTCCTGTCCAGAACACCTCAGATAAAGTCGAGTTTATTATACCATATTTCGTAGTTTGGGGAAAGCAATATTAAAGGAGAAATTCTTCGCACCCTGAAATTTCATCAGGGATATAAAATAGAACGTTCGTTTCACAGCTCTTTCATCCGCTTCCGTTTATTAGGACTCCTACTTCTATACTCGCCCACTGAATGAACGACACCTTACACCGTTTTATTAAAACTCGAAATAATAGCACCAAATCGCTACGAGCTAACGCTAACTCGTACACGAGCTCGAGTCTGATATCGAGACGAGAAGGTGAAAAGTAGTGTACTGCCGAGGTCTCGCGTAACGTGTACAAAATAGTTGCTCACAAAGCAACACACAGGCCGGAAGTTTGGAGAGTCGAGCCCTTGCAAGTCGCCTATACCGTATTCTTCGGGAACGTTAGTTAGACGACGCATCTACGCGCTGAAAAACGCGTCGGAATAAGGTCGCGCGTTCTTCCGGCTTGTCGCAAAGAACAACTTCTATTCGAGCTTTCGTTCGTTTGCCTTTTCCGTTTCATTCGCGCGCTCGCACGACTCGGAACAAAACTCGTCTCTTACGGTCTCAAAATTATATGTTTCGTGTTGCTCTTGCACGAGGATTGAAAAGAGGTGGAATAGCAAGAGAGAGAAAGGGATGAACAGTGAGAGAATAAACGCGCGAAGAAACAAAGACAGCGAGAAAGAATGCGCGCGCACGAGAGATAGAGAGGGAGGGACTTAAAAGAAATAAGAAAAAGCTAGTACGGAGATGGGAAAGAATGGGGCAAAGTAAACGCGTTAAAGTTTAGAGCGTAAAATGAGTGTATTTTGTGCGAGATTACGAGGCGAAAGTAGATATTGCTGTAAGTGGTATCATTCGGAATAGAAGTTGATTGACTTTATTTAGAAATATAATAATCACAGGTTATTATAACTCTCGAATATATGTTGCTTTTTTCACGTTTGTGAGTGACGTACGACTGTGCCTATATATAATAAGTCACTCATAGTTCATGCGATATCTACATCAACTCGCTGAATACAGACGAGCCGCCGGAGTAGCAAGAATAAAGAGACTAGCGTACGCGATTGTGAGTGAGCAGGGAAGCGAGAGCGAGAAAAACGTAGAAACAAAGAAGGCCCATGCAATCACCCTACCGGCACCTTTTGTCCCTCCGTTTTTATTAAGCGCCATTTTTCAAGCTTTTCCTTTCATAACACGAGCCGACTCAGTAGACGACGCGACATATGGGGCAGTGCTCGACTCTCGCACTAACGGAATCTCCGATCCAGAAGCTCACTGTGCAGTCGGCGCAGATTAGAGAACTTTTTACCCGCTTGTCGCGTGCCACACTTCTCCACATCTCAATGTTCGAGTTCTGTAAAAAGAGAAATGCAGAGCAAGAGATGCGTGTAAACTGTTACCAGCGAAATCGATGGATTTTCAGCACAGCATCTAGATATTGAATTTTCATATTTACTTTTCATATGTGAGATTGTAAAATAATGTTAATTTGAAACAGTTTTTTAAATTAAAATTTAAGGAAATATTTTTTTATTCTATCTCACTAACAAAACGTAAAAAAAATTATTGCAAGATACAAGACCTTTATATTGAAAATTTATTTAAAAACTATTTAATCAACTAAAAATAGTACTTAGGCTTACGCCAGTAAAAGTGGAGCTATGCATGAAGGAGTTCAATGAATTAATTTTTATACAACGTTGTATAGTTTTATTTTTATTTTTATTGAAATATAGATATGTTCTTGAAATAAGAATATTCATACATCCATCAAAGGAAATCAAGTTTCTTTACATTAACAATAAATTTTGGTATTGAAAAAAGATATAAAAAAATTAGCTATTTTCTTCATAGCATATATTGTATTTTTACTAATTCTAAAAATATTTGCACAATAATTGCCTTTTGGATTAACTAGTTTAAATCTTCCCGCTTTTACTCCGTCACTTCCACTGCAGACGCGTTCCTTCAGTCGTTGTCTAATCACTCCCTAGAGGATCACTATCCTGTCTTAATAAGTAATTTCTAAACCATATTCTTTTACAGCTGCTCGATTGATTATAATTTTCAGCCCTAAAGAGAGCTGATTTGCGTATAATTAAGTATTTTATTGTATGATGTAGTGAGATAGAATAATGTCAATGTCTTCTTCTTCGTCCGTGCTGTTGTCGAAGTTATCGGCGGAGCTGTTCTCATTTTTGTAATCCAAGTTGTTGTCGGAGCAATTCTTCGAACCGTCTTTGTTGCTGGTGTCGACGTCTTTAGAGATCGTTGCTTGCTCACGTAGAGGGACAATGTTCCTCATTGCTTCTAGTTCTTTCTGGCGTTCTTCTAATAGCTTATTCCTCACAGCTAAACAGTGTTTATAATGATTAGATTCCACTACCATTCTCCACAAGGAAACTTTGTTCATTTTAGACATTTTTGTAAAAACACGATTAAAATGCAATGTTCGGTGATTCTTTGTTGTGGCTAATAGTACACGCACGAATGATAAAGAACGAACTGATGTATTTCTACGAAGGTTCAAAGATCAAGTCTTTCACGAACCTATCGTAGTCCAAGCGATTCGGTCATACGATGGCTTTTTAGTATTTCGAAATAGCGCTAGACCTTGACAGCACAGTTAGAGTACTCGTTGCAGACTGACCAAAACTCTTGCAGTGATGCGTCCTTATACTTTCATAATATGCCGGACTAGGTATCATAAAGTTTAGCCGCCGCTGGGGTTTCTCTAATGAGGAGGAGCAGCTCCATAAACGCAAATCCAGAGTATTAGCCGATTTTGTACCCAACAACTACTCCGCCCGTCTGCCTACCTGAGTCGCTCTATGGTTCATATTCCCGAAAATTCTATACCTCGTCTCATACAGTTCTTGACGAAATTATCCTGTTTTTACGCCATCATCCATTCTTTTACACATTCAGATAACTGATTGAATCCAGAACTAACGTAACCTCTGAACATATAAGACCTTCTCATTCATCGTGCAACGCTATACTATTAACTTCGTATAACTCTATACTATTTACGAAATAAATTACGGAGTTACTTGATTACCTGTGCATGCGTATAACTGCACGACGGCATGGGTGGCGAGGGTGAGTGGACATATTCGATGGACTGCGCATGCATATAACTGCACGATGGCATGGGTGGAGAGGGTGAGTGGACATATTCGATGGACTGCGCATGCGTATAACTGCACGATGGCAGTGGTGGTGGAAGCGTGGCTGTCCGACGGGGCGTGGCGCGCTAATGGCCCGCCGTATAGAAAGTCCGGGCCGGGTAAAGGGACTGGTCATAAAGCACGACCCGAAAGAAAAGTCGCTCAGAAAGCACGTTGCGTAAACGACGCAGACAGCGCTGGGGTTTTTTTTGGTCGGGACTACTCGGACGTTAGCTAGTAAAATCAAAGCGTTTTTCCAGAAAACTTGCTTCCCCGAAAATGGCGATGAGCATAGCGGCTCAAATAGTGCGATATGCTATGTGCGGGTTTGCGTGCTAGATTTGCGTACTACACGAGGTATGTTACGTGTAGCGCGCCAGCGTATAGGACCTACGCAAATTCTGTAAGCCTAGGATGTGTGGGCCATGCGTGCGCGTATGTAAGTATGGATGTATGCATGAATGAACCGTAAGTCGGTCCGCAGAATTGGATGCTGAGGTAGAAGCCTGTTCTTCCCGGAGCGCGCCCTCTCACATATAGCACGGACGCAAGCCGATCGACTCGCGGACGCGGCGCTGAACAGCTCATCGGCAACTCCACGGGTTGCTCCGAGGGCTACTAGGGATAAGAGCAGTGCGACGTATTTATTTTTATTAATATTTATTTTGCCTAGTATTAATTAGTTCACGAATCGACAAGGTGTCAGTACGGTTAGGGGTAATTTAATAATAATTCATAGACTGCCACGACCTCAATAGGGAGTTTTACTCTACGGATTTTGAAGGTCACTTTCAGTGCAGAAAAGCTAAAGGGCTGATCTGTGACTGCCAGGCCAGAGAGTTAAGTGGCGGGAGGCGTTCGCGCGGGTACATGACTGCGCTTATAGCTCTATATATATATATATATATATATATATATATATATATATATATATATATATAAAGGAGCGCGCGCATGCCTTCGAGTCCCTTCGGTAGTGCTCGGAAAAGCGCCTTTATTTTACAGGCCAGTCTGGAGACATCGTTTTCTGCACAAATTCCTGATAGCAATTTTGTTGTTGGAAATGGTGAGCAACGGTATATAGAATAATAATATCTGGAAGAAAGCCACCAATTTTGTACGCTAACTTTTTTATAAACAATTAAAGTTCGATTTCAGCATTTTTTTCACATTTTCCTCGGCGGTTCGAAAAGTATTGATTTTAGGGTAAAAAGTTTAAAGTAAAAGTTGTTCATTATTTAATTCTCTAAAAAAAAGTCAGCGAGAGCACCCCTCTAAGTCTATTAGTTTACTTGCAAATTGGAAAAACCACAGAATTCGTCAAAATCGAAATTTGTTAATAACTTTTGAAAAAATTACTTTATTTTATTGATGATTTAGGAAAATGTACTACTCTATAGTCCAAACTAGCATGTCAAATTTCAAGCTACTATCAATTACAGTTTTTGTTAAATAGATGTCTATATTTCGAATTTTTTTTGCACAATACGATTTGGATGTGAAAAAATTATTTTGATTAAAGTGAAAGAGTTATATTTCAATAAACTTTTTCGAAAACCACGAAATTTTAATTAGGAGCGCCCCTGGATGCTAATGTTTATAAAGTGCTGAATTAACTTTCCTTCCAGAGACAAGATTTAAGTAGGGAGAACTACTTAAATATTATTTGTACAGTTTACTTATTGAAGGTATATAAATTGGCACCGAGGTGCTCCACCCATCATTACACGCCGGCAAGACATTAAGTTTACACAGACACCTTAATGACCGTAGACAGGCTCCTGTCTGTCTGAACTTTTATGATAGGGTAAACTTCGGAAGGAACATTCTAGACGGGTCCACCCATGTCGCCAAAAGGATCCAACTACTTTCCTAAGTAATATATTCGAACATCTGCTCCGTATACAAAGCAATATGGTAGTATAGTAGGGGTAAAATGACCCCAGGTTTAAGTCAATATGATACAATTTTTACAGTATTATTACAAGCCGATTGAGAGTACAAATCTAAAGACCATTCTTTTGTGACCTTTGATCAACCACTTTATTTTAAAGCTCGTGAAATTTTAGCTTGTACAAATTCGAATGATAGTGATTATAATTTAAGTTCTGTTATTATAAGATTAGGGGGATTTCATACTTTGATGTCGTATATTAGTGCGATAGGATATATCATGGACGGCAGCGGCTTACAAGAATTATTTTCAGAAATCCACGCAGAATCATCCGTACCAAAAATTATGTCCGGACATGCATACTCAAGAGCCGTCAGAGGTCATTTTCTCATTCAATTTGTTCTAATTGAACATATTTTATCATCTATAAATTTCACTACTGAGGACAAAAATATCTTAAATAATCTATTAATTGAATATTATGATGGGTGTGAAGATGTAACTGCAAAAATTACTAATGAGATTAAAATAATTTCAAAACGATTTTCGACTTGTCTTGAGGCTTTAAAAAATAACAGACCTACAGCAAAATTGTGGATTCAGTATATAGAAATGATTCTTATTTTAAAACAGTTTATTGGAGCAGAAAGAAGTTGGAAATTGGAAGTTACATTTACATAGTTTACAACAAATGATGCCAATTTTTTATGCTAGTGGACATTTTTTATATGCTAAAAGTGGACACTTATAAGTTCAAGACATGCTTGATCTTGAGCGAAAAATGGATATACATGAGTATCATAAATTTACTGAGTTAGGCTATTTTACTATTAGAAGGTCTGAAAAGTATTGGTCTGGAATTTGGTAAGACATGACAATAGAGCAAGTGCTTATGAGATCCATGAAAATTGTTGGGGGATTAACACATGATCGAGAAATTACGGAAAGTGTATTAGCCAAATGGATTCTATCTATGCTGGTACTTGTTGAAGTTTCCGAAGCCATGGAAATTTTTGTAATACTCTTTCAGCTACTTCTAAACAACATGTATTTACGATCTTCTCGAATCAAACGAGATAATAATGACCGAGTAAAACTACTAAAATTCAAAGAGACACACGATCCATTCCCAGAATCAAACTTTTTAATGTCGATTAGTACAGGTTTAAAAGCAACTAAAAATATAAATTGTCACAAATCGTTTGAAATCGGTCGTTCAGGACTTTCATCTATAATAGGAAAAACTTTTGGCGATGTCAAATTTCAAAGAAAAAATGTTTTGCCACTTCGAGCTGTAAATTCTTCGTCGATAATGAAGTCATATCTATAGATACAACTTTACTTTTTCAAAGAATTTCGCTGCATATTGAAAAAAAAACAGAGGACATGGAAAATTTTCTAAAATTTGAACTTGCACCCTTTCCTCTGTCAATTTTCAATGAAGCTGGCATGCGCAAAACTCAAAAATCTGTATTTTATGAAAATTTTTCACCATTAGAAGAATCTATAAGATTATCAATAGAAAATGTAGTACATATATGGACGGTGGATTTTTACTGCATCGCGTATTATGGCACCAAGACCAAAGTGTTAACTCTATTTTGAATAAGTACGTTACACACGTCAAAAAACATTATTCAAAAAATAGCGTTATAGTTTTTGACAGATACCCCGACGTCTCAGAAAATGTATATACCAAAAGCGCAGAAAGAGAACGTCGAATTACACGACAAATTGGCAGAGAAGTAGCATTTAAACGAAGCATGAATATTACATTTACTCAAGAATCATTTTTATCTAATGAAAAACATAAAAATGCTTCGTGAAGATTTTAGTGCAGCGGGATTTCGAACGCTTCAAGCTGTAGAAGATGCCGATACTTTAATCGTAGAAACTGCAATCGAAGTAGGTAATACTGATACAAATGCGATGATTGTTGGTGAAGATATAGATTTACTTGTAATATTAACCCAGTTAGCTCGAGTTGATAAAACAATATATTTTTTGAAGCCTGGAAAAGGCCAGATTCATGAAAAACTATATAATAATCATAGTTTCAAGTATACAAATTTAAAACACGTAGTTGCATTTTTACACGCGTTTAGTGGCTGTGATACCACCTCAGCATTTTACAGGCGAGGGAAAAATGAATTAACAAAACTGTTCGATAAAAGCGAGAATCTTGTAAATATAGCGCAAATCTTTTATAATTTAAATGCTGATAATAATAGTATTGCTGAGGCTGGTAATAAAATAATTAGGTTACTTTACAATAATAATAATCAAGAAATGTCATTGAATTCATTGAGGTATTTATTGTTTAAAAAATCATCGATAAAAGCATCTTTTAAACTCGAAGTATTACCTCCGACTGAAGCAGCAAGTGCTCAACATGCAGTTAGAACACATTTACAAATTCAACAGTGGCTGGGTAATTCTAAAGAACCTACGAAATGGGGATGGAAACTAACAACAACGGGCCTTCAACCAGTTTATACAACCGATGATCTTATTCCACAAAATTTATTACAGTATATTTCATGCAGATGCACAACGGGTTGCAACACAATTAATTGCAGTTTTAAGAAGTACGGCCTTCGATGTTCAGATGTTTGTCATAACTGCCATGGGCACTCTTGCTCAAATATCGAACAAATTTTAATAAAGATGGATAGTTTAGAATATATGTTAAATGACGATGTAAATGAAAACGGTGATTGTAATGACGCGAATGGCGAGAATAACGACGAAATATGTTCAAAAAGACAGCGACTATGTTAGTTATATAAATAAGATTTTGTATATAATTATTTTTTATATTAAAATGAATGTAAATTTTTAAATAAAACGTTATTTATTAAAATCCTTACCCCCAATCAGTATAAATGTAATAAGTATATTAAAATGAAAAAAAAATACACGCAAACATGAAACATTGTTCATTGTTTAAATAAATTCAAATCTTATATCTGACGGCACTATAGTTTTTTTTACGCTACCCCAAATGAAAAAAAGAAAGATGAAAAAAGAATCATTTTTGGCTAAATTACGCCATTTTTTTCCGAGCGTCCTGATTTGAAACTTACTTTTCAGTTCCGAGCTGTGAGCGCGCGAGCCTACCCCCACTCCGTTTCCCACGGCGCCGTCGGGCGTAATTGTCCGATCACGTTTTTCCATTACAGTTTTGACAATTAAAAATCCACATGAGAGCAACAACTAATAATTATGCATAAACTACAAATCATTAACTGCATTTTCAGATTTTAAACATGACGATATCTTTTTTATTCACGGAACAATATCTTGCTATAAAAAAAAAACGTAACTTGGCTCCTAATGCTCGTAAACAAACGACTTTTTTTTTAAATTAGACAAAAATCAGTGCTTTTTAATGGACTTTATTCGATTTTGATCAGGGGCGCTCCTAATTAAAATTTCGTGGTTTTCGAAAAAGTTTATTGAAATATAACTCTTTCACTTTAATCTCAAGCTACGGCGCCTAATCAAAATAATTTTTTCACATCCAAATCGTATTGTGAAAAAAAATTTCGAAATATAGACATCTACTTTGGCATGCTAGTTTGGACTATAGAGTAGTACATTTTCCTAAATCATAAATAAAATAAAGTAATTTTTTCAAAAGTTATTAACAAATTTCGATTTTGACGAATTCTATGTTTTTTCCAATTTGTAAGTAAACTAATAGACTTAGAGGGGTGCTCTCGCTGACTTTCTTTTAGATAATTAAATAATGAACAACTTTTACTTTAAACTTTTTACCCTAAAATCAAAACTTTTCAAACCGCCGAGGAAAATGTGAAAAAAGTGCTGAAATCGAACTTTAATTGTTTATAAAAAAGTTAGCATACAAAATTGGTGGCTTTCTTCCAGATATTATTGTTCTACATACCGTTGCTAACCATTTCCAACAATAAAATTGCTGTCAGGAATTTTTGCAGAAAACGAGGTCTCCAGAGGCTAATTTGACTGGCCTATTAGCGGGCCCGGGTTTTCAGCGGCTCGAGTGCGAGGGTCTGCAGGGGAGCGAGTCTACGACTCGTCGTCGCTTTGCTGTAACTCCTCATCCAGTTAGCTCGAATCCTAAATCCATTCACGTTCTATTGCTCATTTTTTGATTAATTTAAGTTAACTGAACAGCATGTTTAAAACATAAAAGTATCAAGAAATAACTACAGTCAGGACAAGAGAGAAGAAGAAGAAGCACAGTGCGGCTGTTCTTCGTTTCGCATACACCTCGTCTTAGTGGCGAAATATTCAAATTTCCACGATGATGCACACGATAATGAATAATAAAAAGTACAGCTAGCGGTCGCACGACCGCAAGGTAGTTGAATAAGTATGAATTGGGTAATTTATCATTGGTGTAACGCTAAGAAATAAAAGAGCAGGAGATTGCGCCCGCCGGCGAAAAGGTATTACGTGGAATTATTCAAAACACGACATTAAAATTCGTCTGATATACAAAGGGCTCGTCGTGTCTTTATTAAAATCGCCTTTTGTGGCGAAGTGGTATTTTAAGTGTACGCCGGCATTTCCTTTCTGTAGTGGCGTATCTGGTTTGCGTGCTGGTTCTATAACACCTGAAAGCGTGCTAATCGAGAGAATATATCAGAAACCCGTGTTTTCAAAAATATTAAAATCAAGAAGAATGTTAAAGATAATCAAAAAGCGCAATAATTATTCGTAATGTTAAAAAACGCCGATTAATAAAAAATAAATTCAATGTCTGAAAAGCAATATCTTTTTAATTTTAAAATTTTTTAAATTTGGTTAAACAGTATTACAACTATAACTTGAGTAGACTTTGTAATAATTTCGCTAATTATAAACTTAAGGGTTGCTAACATTTCCTAAAAAGTTTCGCAGAGTAGCGCGAATACTTAAATGTTTATATTACATAATATTACAAATATCTACAATATAAAAACCCGGAACAAGTCCATCACCTGCCACTTGCAGTACAGCTGAGCTAATCCGAACTGGCCACTATCGAGAGTGAGCGTGACGGCGGCGCGTCGAAGCCTTTATTTTCGCCACGAAAATCGAATGCAAATTTGCTAATGCGTCGCGCGCAAAGCTCAACGTATTATGAAACACACCTACACACGCCAGACAGCCGAGCACTGACTCGTCGGTATATGAAGTCAAGCTATGCTCTCGTGGACGTCGGCGGCCGTCAGCGAGATGCGCCTAATTTCCATAGTGCAAATATCAGCTTTGACCCCGCGTGCGCGAGCTTGTCCTAACGACTTGGGCGCGCCCCGAGATATTGCCAATTTGTATTTGCGTATACAGAACTAAGGCGGCTCTCGGGGCTTCGCCCAAGTTTTTAACAAGCGGCGCCAAGCTACGTTTCGCTCTTTCTCTCTCGGGGGATGGCTCCTGTTAACGTCGCGTTGCTGAACCGTCCGCGTGAATGTCGCAAATTCTTTTCGAAGCGCAGGCTGCTTTTAATCGGCTTTAATGCGACCTGTTTTCCATCGAGCCTTTCTTTTTAAGTGTCTCTTCATTTAGGAAAGATATTGCTTTATCTGAAAACTCAACGTCAAGATTCCTATACACGGAGAATATTTTATATTGCCTAATGTTTTAGTAGAATAATTTCTGGGTAAAATACGAGTATTTTTATTAAAAAACGCAGTCATTAAAGCCATATTCCTATAATAGCTGGAAAATATCTGCTTGTGCTCTTATCATTATTCGTATCAATGTATTGCACATTCTCTCGCATACCATTCAGTATTCAATCACGACATCTGCACGTGATCATTTCTGCTCGAGCACTTTAATTCTTTCCATCCGCGCGTGTATACCGCCAGTCATCTCTCGTGAATAACGAAACTATGTGTGCGATTCCCCCTTTCAGAACTTTTGCCAGCAGATAAATACCCCGGCTCGCGTATTGGTCTCTCGAAGCACACACAGAACTAGTTAACTGACTCGCGCGAACGCGGCTCACTCCAAGGCAAGAGGAACACCGAGAGCCAAACTAACGAACACAACAAACACCATCGCGCCGCCGTGACCGAAAATTCCCCAAGGAGCTGAGGAGAGACTGCAGCGACGGACGTATGGCGTGACGAGCAGGTAGCAACAAGGCGTGACTGTAGCGAATAAAAACTTGAGCTCCTGTGGTTCGAAAATAATTAACGGTTTAAATTGAAAGAATACGAGCCGATCGAGGATATACGAATAAAGTAATCATCAAAGTGACGCAGCATCTCCCGATGACGACTCCGACCAATCTATATTAATTGCGCGTAGCAGTCAAGAAGCATCTTTCCACGCATCTCCGCCGACAGCGGCAGATACGTCCCGGTACATCGAAGCGGGATGAGTATTTCCACTCCTCGAGAGCGCAACGCGCCCCCCAGCAGCAGCACCCTACACGCGACTAGCAAAGGCAGCGGCAGCGTCAACGGAAACACACGAGGTCAAGCGAATTAATTACCAGTATCTGAGGCTGCTTTTAATTAAACTTCTCTAGGGCGAGAGCTGTTTATGGTGCGAGCTGCAGCGCGGAAGCGCCGACTTTGCCCAAAGGCAGCGCAGGGAGACACATTCCTCAGAAAGCTCGCGTGATGTGTATTTCTCTGCGGGAAAGCATATATATATATATATATATATATATATATATATAGCACGTATAGCTGCGAGAAAAGCTGCGGGCTATGCGAGCTACGGGAACGAGAACGAGCAAGGGCTTGTCAATGGTTGCGGGCACGCGCTTGATCTTGAGGCGCGAACGAAACCGCGCTCTGATGGAAGGTTACCTGCAGCTCAGCCAGAGATGGATGGCTGGATTGCGAGAGGGCGCGAAATTAGACGAGGGAATAGCATTGTTGCATGGAAAAAAGACTTTACCCTGGGAGCTTTTTGCGCTGAGATGAAACTGGTTTTGTTTGTATTCGTTTTTTTTTCTGATTCTTATTTTTACTTTTTAACAAATAATGACAAATTTTGGCGATGCATATGGTCTGTAAATAAGTTTCATTCAAATACTGTCTTAAAAACATTGATTCATTTTTTTCGAACAACATATACTCCTGGCAGTATAGAAATCTCTTCATTTTTTTCTATTTTTATAGCGATTTTTGCGATATCGCAGTCGCGACGAATGTTGTCATCAGTTTCAAACAATATATGATGTACGCGCGATTTGAAATGCAGGTTTTCCATCTGCGGAAATGCGTGAGAGTATACAAGACCAATGACATAAAAAGAAGGAGGCATTGAAGTGCAGCAACTCAACGACGTCGTAACTCCGCGGAAAACTTTCTTTTATTCTGGAGAATATGTAATATGCGAGAAACGCATCTACACATATTTGCTTGGCTCACTATTATTATTAACTTGATGAATAATATGATACAAGAACGTTTCAATCTCTTTCCAAAATATCGTGAGGTAACAAAAGAAAAATATTGACATCAGAGCGATAATCTTGTAGGAAAAAATGTACTCTAATTACATACGTCATCATCGCAAAATATAGCTTGCCGAAATTGTTTACGCGCGAAAATAGCATTCGGAATGACAACATGTTTTCCTACACTTCTGAAATTATATTTCTCGGAATTTCTTACTCCCGTCAAATCAAGCATAGTATTTTCCACCGTCGGCTGCGATCAGCAAGAGATGCACTTTGAGAGAATAACGTCTATGTAAGGAATTCATTTTTGCCACTCACGCGCAAGCTCAGAAAAATGAGAGAAAGAGAGAAAGGTGCATCGATCCGTCGCTTCGTGCGAGATAATGAAAAGATGGTCAACCCTCGAGAGCGAGATGAGAGAGGAGGGACAGAAATGGAAAATGATAGAAGAGTGTGAGAGGAAAGAAGAGAAAAGCCCGGGGATCGTCATCGCGCTGGAGACACGGTATATATGGAATGACAAGGAGCGAGCGAATCTATGAATTAAACATTAGACCGTGTCCAATATGAACGGAGCATAAAGGCCTAGGCTACGACTAGGAAAATTCAGGCAAAAGGAAGTCGGGAAGAGAAATGAGAGAATTTTTCCTTTCGCTCCCTTTCTCTCTTTCTCTGCAGGCTGCTGGTGTCTCTGAATTCTCTCCAGAGGATTTCATTCGCCCCCGTAATCCCACGACAACTGCTTTTATTCGTTCATCGGTTCTCTCTCGCTTACGATAATTGATGCGATCACGAAATCGCTAATACCTATGCGTTAATATTCCGAAGTGTTATTCCGTTCTTCGGTTTCTGCATTATTTTATGTTAGTCATGCTTTGAAAGCTTGCAAAACCTGTATTTTATCCATTCACTTACCTTTGCACTGATATAGTCGAACAGGTATTTTGGAATTATGAAAATTAACACAATCTATCAAAAACCAAAACCTTGAAACTGATAAAAGTAATGTATTTATAGCTGTCTTCGAAGTTCGATAAATAATAAAAAAGGTGAATGAAAACTAATAATATGTATTTAAAATGTATATACAAAAGCGATAGAAATAATTCATCTCTTCGGGTTTATGATTTTCTGTAAAACAATGGTTTATTTAATATTTTTTTCATTCATCACATGAATTTTATACAAGTCAATATTTCCATTGAGCCAATCAAAATTCAAAATATTCTCTGTATTTTTTAATTTAATTTTTTTATAAATGGGATTGTTATCATATATAATTTTGTTCAACTCATAAAATTAACTAAATTACAGCGTTTGCTTTTTAGGTGTTACAGGGTTATCATATAATATGCTTACCTAAAGTCATTCGCTCAACTTCCGGACGGAAGATTTTCAACTCTCACTCATTTGTTATTATATCCTTATCATTGCATACAAATATAAATGCGTATTAATCAATTTGAGCTTAGTTTGAAATCTTATTGGCCAATTATGAACAGGTAGGGACAAACTACGCAGATTACGTGGAAAATTAGACATAATTTGTTCATCTTGAATATAGGTAATATTTCTAAGTCTGTTATTGATATGATCATCATTAATTAACAGATGAAAATCATTTTTGACTAATTGTTCTTAAAAGTTTAAATAATTCTTGAACGTTTTAAACTACTGACGATTATTAAATTATCGGTCAGATGGAATATTTAGTTGTAGAATAAGAAACAAACTTACTATTTCCAACATTACGATTTCTTTTGATATAGGTAGTTGGATACGCAAAAAAGTTTATACTATATATTGTAATATGTTACCTCATAAAATGGTTTGATATATTTATAAGATTTTCACATCGATTCTGATCGATTCATATGAGCTATAATTGTAATATAAACTTTGTATTACTTATGGACCAACACAAAATAATGATTTAAATTAATACATCGTTAAGCATACACATTTGATTAAACGTTTAAACAAACAATAAATATGGATTTTTCAAAATATTTTGAAAGTTCTATTGTCGTGTACTTAAAAGATCATTCGTATTTTTCTATGGCAGTAGTGTATATAAATCGAAATTAAGAGTTTATTTGCATATCAAGTTGGGTAAACTAAAAATAAACATTGCGTCGCGACCGCTGGTCCCTTTTGTTCATAAAAGAGTCAGAAGATCATGTGAAAATTCTAAAGAGCCATACACTTTGCTCTCTCGTGAAACTTATTTACATTTAAATAAAACGATAAACCAATTCAAAATCTTACTCGTTCCTTTCCTTACTTTTAAATTTTCTTTCATAATCTCTAACCAACGTGTGTGTTCATGTAATGAAAAATCTAAAGTACATTCGTTTTTCTAGACGTACAATTTTTCCTTGCTTTTAAAAACATGATTCTTACTTATATTAACATATTGCATATAATATTTACACTTTTTACACTAATAATTGATAGGATTTTTTTTCTTATTTATATTGATAAATATTTTAATATCAATGTCGATTATTGTGACGCTTAAAGCTGGATCTTTTAACTTGTGATGTTCAATTTTTGATAATATACTATCAACAAAAGCGTTTTAAAATGTACAGTAGAATAGTACAATTTCATAAAGTTTCGTTAATTAGTATTGCAATTATTGCGTGGGAATGTACGATATGAAATCAAGTCTCTTTTTTTATAGAATCATTTATTTTTTCGTTTTTTCAACTTTGTTATTAATATTTTTCTTCGCTCATACGAAATTTTATACGTTTCGAAGATCTTATGTTCTTTGCAGTTTTTTCGTTCATTTTACAAGATTATTGTAGGATATTAAATAATTTGTTTTCAGTGAAAGTGAATCAATAAAGAATATTAAAATTTCATTTCTCAATCATAGATTATATTATTGTATAGCGGTCTCGAATAATAAAATAGAATATAGAAAAACAGACAATGTATGGCCACAGTATTTATAATCGAAAATAAACCTATACAAAGTATCCACCCAACATTGTTATTTCAAGCCAACAATCATTCGATCTTTCTTGCCCAGTAATTCCATCAGGAGTCAACCCGAAAGAATCCATTAAGCATCCGTGAATTAAGGGCAGAGTCGTTGGCGTTGCCGAGAAGCGCTTTTCTCTTTTATTCTCAAGAGCTTTGTGACCACGAGATGGACGTACACAATCGTGTGCGCGCGAAAAAGAGAGAGAAAGATGGCAAGGAGAGGGAGATAGACAGAAAAGACACAAAGATTCCCGTGTGTTTCAGTTCGACGAGAAGACAAATTGGTTTTCTTGTCACAGCGCTTACGCACCTTCTCTATCTTCCTCGCGGCCTCTTCTTTTAGCGCAAAGAAGCAAAGTAGATCCCTGTCAATATTGGAGCTCGCGTTCAAGATTTATTTACAAGGTTCTTCGGATTCTTGACAATGAACTACGATAGCTCTTATGTCCAAGAATGCCCGGCCTGAATCCTCCATACTTTTAGTATGAAGAAGTAATGTAACCACATAAATTATCCTTCGTTATGATCAACAAATTTAGTGTGGAGTTAAGCTATTGGAAATTACAAATTAATCCCGTAACAGTTGTACTTTCGTGAATAGCAAAATCAATCCTATTGCATAAAATAAACATGAATCAATATACAGGCATTCATTATGTATGAGAGACAAACATAAACCATAATGCCTTCGAAACGCTATTTTAAGCTTATCGTACTTCTATTCCGCGCTTCAACGAGAAAAAATATGAAATGAAAAATATAGACCAAATGAATGGCAATCGAATGAGCTTGACGTGTTCGCCCTCTGTCTGGAAGTTTTTCAGATTATATATAGAGCATCCATCAACGAAACAACGTCATACTTTTATACTGATAATTTTCACAGCAGTTTTCAAGGTCTGCTGCCGACTTCGACACAAAGCGGATTGCCATTGGATCGCATCCGCGCGTGTGTTAAATTTATATACATGTATAATATTTATATAAGTTTATATATATGGAAGCGTCGACTCGATTTATCTTCACGCCATACAGAGTATTTTATCGTCAATGTTTTGCGCTATACAGCGTAAAAAATTGGGATCACCGGCTAATTTTTAGTGTAGGCTGCATAACTACTATCGAGACTCAAAACACTTCTGTATGGAAGCAAACCCCAACGTTCTCTTTATAAACAAAAAGTTCTACACGCATTTGAGACTACCTCAAACATTCCAAAGAATCTCGCGACATCGGACTCCCTTTATACGCACTCGTGCCTTCTGCTTATCATCGAACCTAAATGCACAAGCTTATACTCGTACAAGTATATCAAATTATACGTCTTTCTACACTATAAGTTGTGTTAGCATCATTTTTACCTGAAGATCCAAATCTTTTTAACGACCGGTAACGCTGTCCTTTCCTTTCCATACTTATAGAAAAATCTCTCGGGAAAGACAATACGCTCAAAACACGTTTCTTTGATACTTCCTCTTGTGCTCGTAAAAAAATTCGCGCTTGCGCATTGTCTCGGCCTTCCTTCTTCTCTGGGCTGCTGCTGTACAGCAGCTTTCTCTTATGCGCTGTTTGCGCCGCGATGGCGATCGAGTAATCGTCTGGACGCTGGTCGCGTCACCGCCTGGCGGTTCTTCATCTCGGCACGAGGTTCCAGGCTAGGAGGAAACCAAGGAGCAGCAACAAAGTCGAGTTGCCGCTGAGCTCCAGTCGTGGATGATTCAGGCTGGATCCTCTGCCGTGATGCAGCTCGGCTAGGCTTTCTCCTGAAACAAAGTGGCGCACTGAAAAGACACTGAACTTATATTGAAAAATATTGGAACTTAATATTTTGGTTAAGCTTTGCCTGATGCATTAAGCTATTTATCGTTAATAATTATTTATGATTTCATCAATTTTCATCGAATAAATCTAAGGTAGAAAACGCGTACCGAGGGTGAAAATTATATACGCATCTCTGATAAACGATCTGCATAAAGAGGCTCATTAAAAGCAGAGAGTAGAGGTAGGCGTATTCTCGCATTTTCACTCACCATTTAGAACGTGTACGTGTACGGTAGCTGGCTGGTCGGGCATTGTCGTCAGGGCGCACGTGTAATTCCCGCTGTCCGCTGGTCCGACCCTCGCTATGCTCAGGGTAGAGTTGGCCCCCTCTTCCATTAGGTTCGTTTTGACGCTGCGAACATAAAAAGAAAATGAATGTGTCAGAGCGCGTGGGAGAAAGAGAGAGAAAGCCAGTCGAGCTAAAGCGATATTTTCTCGGTTGCGTGCATCCGCCCACTACATTACACTAACAGAAAATTGCGGGGCCCCAATTGTTTTGGTACGCCTATAGTAGCTTGGAGAATATGCATGGTGCTTTGCGTGGCTTTTATCGCTTACACGCCATTACTTAGAGTGTTATTTTTATTGCTTCGAGTTAGTTGGATGTTTGATTTTAATAGTCTCCGAATCAGTTTTTGAGTATTATTATTCTTTGCGCATTGCGAAATTTTTCTAGGAATGCTATGAAAATTATTCTCTATTTTTAGGCACGACCGCAACACGGAAGCGCTTTATAGTTTTGTCATCGAAAAATGTGTGAGATGCGACATCTCACGCAATTTTCGACCGATCTTTGACGTTTTTTGAATAAAAATTTTGATGTTACACAATTATCTTTGAGAGACTTTTATCAATCAGGCTAAAAATTTGTGTGCGAACTCCCCTCGTAATATTAAGGTGCAAAATTTATTTTGAGCTTGATCCTGCATGTATACGCAGAATGCGGTCACATCCAAAAATCACTAAAAATGGCGCGCTAATCATATCATTTAGAAATGTGTTAATATTTTAATATAAATCAATAATTTCGATCTTTATATAATGGAATAACAAAATTTAAATTTCACTAAATTTTTCCTAATCAAGACATGTGTTTGAAACACGTGTTCTTAACAAGATTTTACTTTTAAGTATTTGATAACTTCAGAATAAATTTTGTTTTTGCTGATTAAAACAAATACAGATAACTTCCTATAGCATCTACAAGATACTATTATAGTATTGTATTTGAACTCCTCATTTTAACTCGCGAAGGTCGTGATCAAATACATTGAATACATGCACGAATTCTTGAATGAATACATGTATATTTGTTGACATTAAATTGATAATACAGGAAACATAAAAAATGTAAATGCGTTTTACGAGAACAATGTCAAAATTTCAATGAATTGAGAACAGGACAGCTACAAGGTTATATTGATTCAGATGTTTCACTGTGCTTTGTGACTAATCACGTTTTACACACGCACATATATATATATATATATATATATATATATATATATATATATCGTCTAAGAATCTATCATTATTCACAAGTCTCAACTATGATTGCGAAGTGTCTATTTCTTGTACTGTTGGGAGCTGCGTTGATATTGGTAAGCTAATTTTACTACTTTTAAAAATACATTTTAACTAAATTTCTAGATTTCTTTTTCTAAAATTGAAAATATCGTGTTCAGGCCAGCCCAGTCCCAGCAGAAGAAGATGTGCCCAATGGCGCCGCTGAGGACAAACAGGACTCTGAGGTATAAAAAATATATTTTATATGTTCCAAAATATTTATTTAAAGTTTGAAAAACGACTAAATGAGGTAAAAGATACCTGTTCGACACTTGAAATATCTAAGCCTGTCACACATACAACTGTTTAGCTTTTACGAAACTATTCAAAGTTTGTATCTGTTTGTTTATTTTTAAATTTCTTATCACTATCTAAAGGTAGAAAACCATTTACTAGTTTTTTATGTAAGTTTAACTATATTTTTTGCATTAATGTTGAAGCATAACTCTGTCGAACGTGTTATTATTGATGATGCCGACGATGAACTGCAATGGAACCTCTTGAAGCATGAGTGGGATATGCTGATCCAGAAAGGTATGAATAAAAAAGTCTCCAAGAGGACCAGAGTTGGGGATCGAAACGAGGATACCAACAAGGATGAAAAGAAGGACGACAACAAAGAACTTGAAAAAAAGTGGGAAGAGCTACGAGAGAAGGGTGAAAAATCCCTCGATGAGATTAACAAAACGTATCAGAAAATAAAGGCTCAGGGCAAGGAAATTGCTGCTGATGCCAAGAATTTATTCAAAACCGCTAAAGAAGCTTGGATTAAGATTAAGAAAACTGGCAAAGAAGCTTTTGAGGATGTTAAGGAATTATATGGCCACTTAAAGAAAGCTGGTAAGAAGTTTAAAAAATTCTTTGGTTAAATACACGGTTAGAAGATTGATTGGCAGCGAAACACGTACAATTGCAATATATGTAATTTATATATAAATCAAGTATAACTGTAAAAAATAATATTAAATAAAATAATCTCCTTTTTAAATACATTCATGATCATAAATATATCTTCAGTATATTGACTCATTTAACCAGAATAAGAAATAAACAATTATACTTCTTCTCCGTAAACATGTAAATATTGATCGACTTAGTTTCTTACATAACGAAGAAGCCCTGCAATTACAATCAAAAAGTCTTATTCAAGGATGCATTTGGTTTTCAACGCTGCCTTTATATTTTAGTATATTTCTAATTTAACCGTACTTTAGTATAAAGTACGGTTAAATTAGAAAGATACTAATTGAGTAATCCAGATGTAATTCTTTAGTTATGGCAATGATGAAACAAGAAACTTTCGAAGAAAGCGGTATAAACTACGAAATGAACTTTCCATTGACTTAATTCTCGACTTGAGCGCAGAAAGACGAAATTGCGGACTCGCTTTATGGCTCTACTTTGCTTGATGGAATCGCGCGTGCAAGGGAATGATATCAAAGCTGCGTAAGCAGCACTATTAAAAGATTCAAGCCTCGCAATTTAGAGAAATAGAACAGAACAGCCTCATTTATCGTTAAGAAGCGAATTGTAAATATGTTCGATGAATATAAATTGACAATATTATAAACTTTACAAAGTATACCTACTTTTTTCGCTGGATATTGTAAAACCGTATAAAATATGATAGGTATAAAAACCACGAGAGCCAAGCAAAAATTTAAAAAGTTAAATTATATCTAAAAACTAAATAAACTCTCAAGTTTCGCAGCAGGGACAGGGAACTATCCTGTCACCGTGCCACAAAAATTCAAAGCTAGAGCAGGAGAAAAAAAAGAATCTGCAGCTCCCCTCTTCTACATCGCAATAGTCTTCTGCGAAAGATTCCGCAGCTCTTTTTTCCTGCATATCCCAGGCGTCGCGGGGCACAGCGGTGGCATCTCACTGCCCTCGAAACTTTAATTGAAAAAGTTCGCTCGCGCGGCCAGAGCAATTCGCTCGTTCATTATCCGGAGTCGGCCGCGCGCCACAGCCACCACCGCGGTCAAAGATAGGCCAAGGTGTTACTTATTACGCGAATGCTCTCTTCCTCTTCTTTCTCGAGTTCTCCAACTCCCTCTATCTCTTTCTTTTTTTCTCTCTTCCCCTTCCCTTTCACGTCTACATACAGACGCTCTCGCGCGCACACGTAGCCAGAAAGTAAAGCGTATAACGCGGAGAAGCAGTGCATAACCCACTGGTTGTTCCTTCCACCTCCTTGTTTATCTACTCAGCTTGAGTGCCAGCTAATTAAGTTGAGATGCCCGTGTCGCGATAAACGTTACATTTACATACACGATGCCTATGTGCGTGTGTGTGGGGGGGGGGGGGGGGGGGGGGGGGGGGGGGGGGGGGG
>QLSS01000014.1:2554535-2580154 GCA_024372645.1 Trichomalopsis sarcophagae
GGGGGGGGGGGGGGGGGGGGGGGGGGGGGGGGGGGGGGGGGGGGGGCTGTGCATGGGAGTAGAGCAGTCTCCGTTCGCGTGGGGTTGGACCTCTGGTCATTGAAATAATTCAGGGGCTGGTAAGTGGAGTGCGATTATAATTTTATATATGGAAATTGTCGAGTGTCGAGGACTTTATTTATGATTTTTAATTATGCACGCTCGCAAGACTCCGCGCGGCTTACTCCACCTTGCGTATACGTCGCGACTTATAATACATAGAGGGTTAATTTATTAGAAGCATTTTCTGAAGCTTCTGAAGAGGAGAATATGAATAAAGGCTGATGTGTCATCGCAATTGCGAAGAGATTGCCACGGCTTTATTACAGCCATAATACGCGAGAGAGAGAGATCCTTTGTCGAGCAGCGCTAACGGTAGTCATTATTTTTTGTTAGAGTTCAAAATAGCTGTGGTTAGCTGGAGGAGTAATAGCAGCGGAAAATTGAAGATTACAATTTTAAAAAACTTCGATCGTATCGCGTATAAGAAGTTAAAATTGCTCGGTTAGGATTCCAAATGAAACTCTTTCTCGATTCCGTTAACAATGAAATTCCTCGATGATATTTCAGAAACTTTTCATTAAAAATGTTTGTACACCACGCAAACGTGGAGTCCGACTCTGAAAGGACGGAGCACTTCGGAGAAAAATTAACTACGAGCAATTAATTATGCTTCTTGGCATACGTAGGTAGTTCGAGTTAAAGTTATTTCATATATCTAGCAGCGCGCATGAGTATGCAGTCATAAACTCGATTTCGCCGTAAACTTCTGTATCTTTAAAGGCTGCCGCCGCAACGTCAAACACCCCCTCAACCTCGGCGCGATGAATTTTCCTTCCATTACCGCAGGGTAAATGTTGTCTCGAGCCGTATGCGTGAGTGCATCTCGAATTCTTACTGTCGACCTACTTGTATGCACACATATACACGCACAGACGACAGACTGAAAAAGGCTTCTGATATCGTATATCAAAGCGTAAAGCCGACATCGGAAGATATGGAAAAGAGAGTAAACGGGAAATGGCGATGGGGAGGAGGGGAAAGCGAATCAATATCGTGAATGTATATTTACAAAGAAATGGCCGACGATAATATAGCAAAGGGTCAAATAAAGTTGGAGAATAAAAGATGCGAGCTTTTTTCAGTCGTATGATGTTAAGATAATTTTTGTTTCACGCGTTGTAATTTAACGATTTCAGAGTTCATGAGAAATGAATTCAATTTATCTTTGATAAAACTTTCACTGCATTATGTGAAAGGTATAATAATTCATCAACGCTTACGCATTTCAATGCAAATTAAAAAATCGTTACTGCTTAGCATATCGAGGTCATCCGTATCACGAATTATGCATCGATGAAGTAACGATAATGAGGATCGTAATCCTGCTATTTTTCACGCTATAAGTACATAAACTTCTTAGGTATTTAATAAGAAGATAAACCGGTTATTTAGCGAGCAGTCTTCATAGTTAATGAGACTAAAACTGCCTCGAAAATGTTCTCAACCCAAGCCGAGCAAAGGTACGGGAGAGCGTCTACGAGATAAAGCGATAGGATACGAGCTGGTAGTGGTGGTAGTGCGAACGAAAGCATGCGAGTGCGGAGTGTGGAGCAAGAGACCGTATAAGATAGCGGAAGAGAAACAGAGTCGTGACGGAGGTTAGTGTACATAGCCTTGTACATACACTAATCTTACTTACCCGTCATCGCCTTCTCTCAACTGCTAACTTTACTCTTAACCACACTTACTATCTCCTTAACCCAACCCATATACCCCCGTCTTCTAACCCCTTCTTTACCCCCTTCCTACACCTGTATAATCTACACATATACTTCCACACATACTCCGTCACTCATCAGTTCAGTCTAGCACAAACATTTGGTACGGAACCCCTCTCTCACTGGCTCCTTTTCTTTTAAGGCCGTTCTAAAGTCACTTTCACGTAGACTAGCGGCTGGAACTGTTGACACTGGATTATAACTTTGGCTTAGCGACCATAACTCGATCGCATTTCGTTAGTTCCTCAGCCTTGGAAGGTGAGCGCGATAGCGAGGGGCTTGTGAATTTAGCTCGTGTGTAAGCGAGCAAACTCTTAGGCCGACAAATTATTTTAGCGAGGGAGAGTGAGGAGAAACTCTCTCCCTCTCTTGTTGCCTTCGTCAGCTGCTTGACTTTGCCGTCGTTTACCCTTCATTTCCTCGGCTCAATTTTAATGAGAGATAAGACCTACATCCTTCTTTCACAGTTTGGAAACAGTTGAGAATTTTAAAAATAAATGACATACTTCGTGATCTGAATTTTAATAGATTGTCTTTAATTTTCTAGGTTCTAAATTCTGACTAAATTCCTATTTGACTACACTTCTTGCAATTATGATCCAAGACTGTAACAACGGTCAATAATCGATTGCATCTCACAGTCTAAATAGACACAACTGATCAGCTACAGATATGGACAAGATACTCTTGGAGGAATATAGCTTACGATAGTTCAAGTCGTATTCGATCACGGTAATGCATATCTCGAGAGCAGATCACTGAAGAGTACTCAAGTATTAGCTTCAACAGCGAATATCTTACGATCTTGGATTCTATGGGTATCGAATAATCAAGACTGGACTAAAATGAAACAAGAGTGTTCTAGATACCTGTACCCTTTGCAACAACATATTAATTTTCAATTCCCACGATTGAATAATACATACCCGAATAATTACATAGAGGATGTTAACAATCAAATTATTCATCACTCCGTTGAAACTTAAAATCTATCGTTGATAAACTTCCCAAAATTGTTAATTGAAAATTCCCCAACGATTATCGTAACGCAGTCATCTTATTCGGCCAACCCGCAGAGAACGATTCTAACACACTGTTGCGTCGGCGAGCGGCGCTTATCGCGTTCCGAAGCTCATTTATGGGTTCTGCGTTTAATTGTGTTTATCGGTGAGCAACCCCGAGCGCGTTCAAACGCACATCGGCGCGCTGCCCTCGGCTTGTCCTAGGCTTTAGCCCGGGACTACGGGGTGGCACAGTAGGGTCCCGAGTGCATGAGAAATTTATTCGCCTTTACCTAATTCCTCCTCTGGTGGTGTCGTAATTCAGCGTCCGGTTTCCATGCAGCCACTGGACGACGCTGTACTGCATTTGCATCGCTATATGGCGCACGACGCAGAGCAGCTCTATGGTGCTGTCGGCCTCGTAGTATTTATCCCGCAATGGCTCTCCCATGGCGTCTATTATCCTCACCGAGGGCGCTGCAAGCAGAAAGATGAATTTTTCATTTTACATAAAAAGTCCTCGGGCTGTAGACTCTATACTCGCTCGCGCATTCGTATACAGATATTATATACAGGCCGCGTGCGGGCGCGACTTTCATTAAGAGTATCCCTACATGGCTGGAAGTTATAAGCTAGCGCATTCGAGGCAACGAGAAGAAATTTAATTAAACAAATGCCTTGGATTTTCTCAAGAAAGCTGCGGCCGCGCGTTCTTAATTAGTCTATCTTAATTAATTGTTTGCAGTCGCCAGCCCGAACGTGCACCGAGCTTTTTGCACATACATAATGTTAATGCTACTTATGGATGTATCTATTTTTTATTGCTATTTTGCAACTTAAATTGTCGCTAAGGAAATATCGTCGAGGAATTAATGCGCGAAGTATAATGATCGCGACGCGAATAAATGTTTCAATTTTAATTTTCCCTTTTACGAAGCATAATTATCTCTCGTACATTTTCATATTTAAAATAAACCTGCAGAGGTATCCCCTTTGCGTTATCATGTGTATGCGAATAAAAGCTGCATGCGCTGTTAAAAAGTTTTTGAATATTTCAACAACTTTTCAACTACGTACACAGCATAGTTTCAATTTCGAGAACAATTTTTTTTCAATTCGCGAACTGTAAATGGGTTGTTAAACTTTTGTACTATCTGAATAACATTAATGAAAATTTAAACTGATGCACAACATGCTAGACATACTAGATTAATCGTGATAGCCAAATAGTAAAAAACGTTGTAATTCAAGTATCATCCCACATTGCTCAAAAACAGGTAGTCTAAATAAGACTGAAAAATACCCTTGATACACGTAACTGCCATTACTTCGACTTTATGAACATTTTAAAAGTGCATTTATCAAGCCTGGCTCGAGCCGCCCCGGTGACCTCGAGAGCATACGTATCCACCCGCGTAACGGCGCGGACTTTGAAATCCATTCGCGCTGAAAACTTGGTAAATCGTCCGCTACTCGCGTTCGTCGCCTCCCAGCGATGTTGTGAATTCTTGTTGACTTTTGCAGCTGTTCCGCGCTTCCACCTGCTTACCATTCGATCCCCGGTGAACTACACGTATATATATATATATATATATATATATATATACATGTATCTTCAAGCTGGCTTTAAACAGCCGTCAACAAGTTCGCGCGCGATTTTCTTCGAACGAGCAAAAGTTTTTCGATTCAGGGATCTGTATATAGAGCTGCATCATAAACGACGACTGGATCTCGATGCTGGATCTTGGAAAACATACGCGAGCTATAGAATAATTGATTTTCTATGTATATTCGCGCACGACGGAGAGTTTACTGTTATTGAGTTTTGTTTTGTGTAGGTCTAGTGGTTTTCTGAAAAATGATACTACAGTTATTGAATAAGTTCGCGAAAACCTTACTCTCGAGTTTCCATGTATGTAAATCTATAAAAATACGTGCACTTCTGCAATGTCGTATCCGTCATTCAACGATATGCAAATAAAACTACTACCACCATGAAATTAATTCCGCACGCTGGCGTTGCCGAAAACGTATTACGTCGAATGCTCGAGTTGAGCAGCATATGAGTTTCGCACTCGCAGCTCTCGAAACAAGTAAAATATTTGAGTGTTAATTTAAAATGCTCTTATGTGACATTGCGCACGCATACTCAGTATGTTATACGCGCGGTAAAATATGAATTGTGCAGAGGCGAGAGAAAGAGAGAAAAAGAGAACGAATGAATATAGGCGACACACCAAATTGCATTCTTTATATCTCTCTACTACGGCGAGTGAAGCGCATAGGCACAGGCGCCACTTCATTTTCGGAACATTATTTTGAATGCGGGATTACGTTCGTTAGTGCGAGGCTACTCAATTATTTACCTAATTCGGTATGCGTTTGTGTGTTCCGCCGCGTTTCGCGCACCGTGCCGAATGATAATAATACTTTTGCGCGGCGAGGCATTATGCACGGTTAGTTTATTCGCGTAAATATTTATTAAAATGCATATTCGCGGCTGTCGCTGCTGGGAATTAGGTCAATTAGGCGAGGCACATGCTTATACGCGGAAACCAACATTCAGCGTTCATTAAACGTTTTATTAAATATTTAATCGACGAAATCTATGAATTAAAATTTTTGTTGAATATGCGAACGTTAGATTGTCATTGAATCTCATACTTGAGTACCGATAAACTAATTTTGCAAATTTAAATAAAATGTGCTCTAACGTTCTAAAATGGACAAATGCAGCGACCTTATTGTGTAAGCCAAGTAAACAATACAGAAGAGCTAGATATAGAAGCTGATCGAATTTTATCTTATTTCGCAGTACCTCGTAATATCCTTGCGACGAGTGAACGCTCGCGCTTTTATTTTCCATGCATGCAAAATGTGTCAGCAGTTTCCGCGTATATAAGCGACACGATTACAGATATATCGGCCTGCTGTGTGGCATCGATCGCGAAACGCCGAGTGCTGACTTGTCGACAATACGAGACTCCCTGAACGATCTTTGCGCTGGTTTATAGATGGAGCACAGTCCAAACAGAGAGATTTCTCTCAGGGTATATAAAGAGAATATGCCGAATCATTCAAATGCGCGTAAAAGATCGGTGTTTCAGTTCGATAGCGTCGATATCCGCTTTTTATCGAGCCGATGTTAACGTTGCTTAAATTGCTTCATCGATGGTTTTTAATTCATTCGATCACTGACTGCAAACTCGTGAAAAGTGTACGTAGTATGCCAGCGATTCGTTTCAATTGGAAATGCAACAACTAATTACAGTCTCGACTACCGTTCGAAGTCGATTCAACAGAAACATTAACGCGCCTTCCATCAATTTCGAATGTTACGCAAGCACTTCAGAATAATTATCGCCGATCGCATAGTGCATCAGCGTTTACCCGATCTAATAAAGTGTATTTTTCATCCGAATCGCCAATCGAGAATCGAGCTAATAATCTGCGCTCTCTGGCGCAGTCGAGCCAGTTTTCGCAACGCATTTTAATCTCCTTGCCATGCGAGCGAGCAGCGGGGCATATAGGTAGGATAGCGCTCGTACCACTCGACGAAATGAAGTGCTCCCTCCACTACTTTGCCGCGTCATTGCGAACCGTGCGCGCGGCGACGACGACAGTTGTTCTCTCTACGGCCATTACTTCGTTTTCAATTATTCTACTAACGATCCCCCCGCTCGCTCTTTCTCTCCGCGAAAGCAAAGGCAATTTACCCGATCGTCGCTGGAATACTTAAGCTTTCTTTCTCATTTCTAGATCGGCGCTACGTCTTCCTTCGTCCGTTTCTGCAGCCGGAGAGCGCTCATCAGTTTGCATGATTCCGTTTTCGTATTATAAAGAAAGGTTCTCCTTTTTTGCGAATCGGGGGGAAAAAGAGTTAAGCTTTGCTGAAATGTTGGTTCAGTGCTTTGTTAAAGCCCGTCGTGATGAGGTTTTTGAACGCAAAGCTCGGTTCACTATCTAAGACATGACGTTTGCTTTTCTTTTATATTGATCAATTAAAATTTGAAATTTAATTGAGAACAATTCCTATGACGTCCAGGGAAGCTACAAATCTGATGTAAATGTAATTTGTACATAAAGTTTATTCTGGTCAAATTTCAGTCCTTTTAGTTCGATTGTCAAGATATTTCTAGGACGAAAAATTGCATTGATTGCTCACCATTGATGTGCAGATTAACGTGAATGAATTTGGGCGGATGAGTGCTGATCTGGCATTCGTATTGGCCCTCATCACTGCTGTTGACGTTCTTGATTTGAAGTCGCCAGTTGTCCGGATACTGAAACTCGACGGTGTACCTCGAATCACCGGTGTACGTCTGTTGTCCTACGGTTAACAAGTTCATCTTCTCGCCGTTGTCTTGCCGCCTCACCCAAGACACCTGTGCATACAGACAATACAACGCGGCAACGTTAGATATTGTACAAAATCATCGGGGGAAAATACTGGGGCTGGAGTCTACCTTCCTATCAAACTCGACGATTCTTTATTAGTTGATTAAATAAAGGTGGAACAAAGTTTCAAAGAAATATACTCGGAATCGATGAGGGATCCGGCTCGTCGGAAGAGTGTAAGAGAAAGAGAGATGGAGAGATGAAAAATGTTTGCTGTCGGGAGCGCGAGGATACATCGAATGAAAGCATCGTGTCGTCGACGTTGTTTTACAAATTAAAGATTTGTTGTTTTAAGTTGTGCAGATAACAATTTGAAAATTTTATGAAAACAAAATAAATTTATACTGAGTGGGTAAGTAAGTATTGCAATAAAGATTCTAAAGTAACGTGGATCAACTGTATCTTATGTGCGTTTATTTTTTAAGGGTATTTCGGAGAATCGATTGTCTCTTAACGGACTATCCAGTAGACCGTATAATAGAACCCTTCTTTTCAATTAGATTGGTCTCTATATGTGCATTTGTTTTGTTGGTTTTTCACGCAAAAAAAAATAGTGAACGATAAAAAAGAGTCGACAGGGAATTCGAATTAATCAAGGCTGAATTAGCGAAGCGCGTCAGTCTAGCGTGAACGCCGTTGTATTCATTTTGACCATGACTGTGGAATAGCATGATAATAAAATTTAAAATGATAAAATGTTAAATCGTAATATATACTTCTTATAAGTTATCTTTTGTTTTCACGCTTTTATGCAGTCAACACTTCTGTAAAAAGTGTCTTCTGTTCACTCTAAAGGCAATTTTCGCTGTGACGCAAAGATTTATATCAAAAGTTTCATAATAAACCTTTATAAATAAGTAGAGTTATATATATACAGCTGACACGTTATGTATGTTCACTCGCACAACTTCACTAAATTACTGACAGAAGTGTTAAACAATTAACGATTCAATTACCGGAGGAAGCCGTTAAAGCAAAGCGAGGCAATTGAGTTGTAATTTAAATTCACTTGTACATTACAGGTCATTCTCAGTCTGTAATAACTTTACTTGTTTAGTGGGCTTTTGAAGGTAGGCATACGATTGCTTACCGCAACCTACTTGTACGTAACTTGGCAACAAGAAATCATTTGTTTGAAAATTGAAATACTGTTTCTTTGCCAATATTCGTATTATCCTAAGAATATCAAATACATTGTACCAAGACAGAAGCTATTCTTTCTTTGCAAGATAACAAATGTTACAGTAAAAAATTCAATCAGCATTTACCTGTGAGTATAACTAATGCATCACCATTGCCTACTAAAGACGTACTTTCGTAGTGATTACTTAATTTGTAAGGAGATGTATACCTTGTTCTAAAGGTAACGTTTTTCTGCTAAATATTTAAAGCGTAAGCACCGAGCGTCCCAACTTCGATTATTTACGGAAACAGCGTGGGTTACGCGAAAGAAAAAGGTTTACTTGATATTCTAAAATGTATGACTATAAATGCGTAGCTATTTCAAGGAACAATAAGAAAAAGCATAAAGAATACATAACCGAAAAAAAATAATAAACATCATATGAAATGATTGAATCATGTATGATTAATTAATCAAGTTCAATTATGCTATAGAAAAACTTACGGTTTTATCCTGTAAGAGTGATATTCGGCAGTCGAGCGTAACGTTAGCCCCAGCTTGAGCCGTTATGTTCGTACTTTTGCCTTCAAAGTGCGGACCCCAGCGATGATCGTGATAGTGCTGATGTTTATTATGACTGCTGTGCGAGTCAAATATATAATTGAGCATTGGAGAGTCCGTTCCACCAATGCGTTTCGGTGTTACGGTCTTTTTCATCGTCACTGTAGCTGTCGTCGTCGTCGTCGTCATCGTCGTCATCATGGTTGTCGTAGTAGATAAATCTATAACAAAAATCAAATTTTTATTGCACTTAAAATATAGGGTGAAAAGTTTTATACAGTACTCGAAGAACATCAGATTGTAAACAGGTTACAGTCTAGTTCGAAGGTTCGTTCCATTAGCCGTCGTATCAAGTGCTATCAATGCAGTTAATCTCGAGCAAAATTAGTGCTTGACTGATATTTGATGAATCAGTATTCATTGGACACTGCCGTTATATTTCCTGTTTGATGGCGAATGCAAATTCCATTAACTCAAATGCTTGAATAGTAATGTATGCAAGTTCGGGTGGGCGGAAGTGCAATAGAAATGTAGTTATTAGAATCGGCCAACGCAATGCAGAATAAATGAACAGTTGAATAATTTAGAAATTTTATTAAAGCACTAAGACATGATAATTTGGAAGCTATATTGTAGTGAGTATAGTAGCTAAATTTCAAATATTCATTCAACGGCTAGCAAAGTACAAAATTCCTTTAAATCTCGAAACATATAGTATCAGCGGGAACACGAATCTCATCTCTCGACACGAAACGGCATCACGAACCAAAGCACGCTCGCTTTCGCGCCTTTCAAGATTACGAAAAAGGATTGTATAGTCGATCCTCGATTCGTCTTTTCTCCCTGGCAACCACAAAGTCCCAGTCTCTTTCGTTTCAGCGTCAGGAAGCCACCACAGCAGTACCTCGGTTGCTTCACCCACCTTCCTGTTTTCCTTTTTCTAAAAGCTCACGCGAATGACCCTCTATACACACCGAGAGTACACACAGTGACTACAGCGCGCTTTGACATTAGATGGAACCACGAAAAGCAAGACAGAATACTTCGTTACAAGTTTTCCACGAAGAGATAGAAAGCAGTGCCGCACATTTTCGTACGAAATTCCGAGACGGAGAAAGAAACATCCAGCGAAATTCTAAACCACCTCTTATGAAACAAAAGAACAAGGAGAGGAGAGCATTGGCCTGATTGAATGATCGAATTCCAGCTGGTGTGCAGTTGCTCATCCTCGACTCTCATAGAGTAGATATAAAACAAGAAGACTATTAGGCGCACACGCTACAGGCGCTGTGTGTCTATAGCTGAAGAAAAAGCTCTAAGACTGATCAGTGTGAAGCTCTTTCCTTTCTAAATCGAAAGAGAGAAAAAAATACGCACCTGGAACGGAAAAAAGAGATGCCGGTTCTCTAGCAATAGCACTCTTATATCGTACGGTGGTAGGCAATGCCCAAGAGAGACGAAGGCGAGTAAAGCAGTAAGGGCTCCAGAGAAATCGCCCGCACCACTTTCCAAGCGGCTGATAAGGAAGGTGTATTGCACATGAGGATCTAGTTACCTCAATAACCGTTTATATCGGCGCGCTATTGCTTTCGGTGGGAGAACGCCTTCGCGTGCAGCTGAGAAACGATTTTTTTCCTTTTATTAGAAAAATAATTTATGGCCGTCGAAAGCTACAATTTTCCTTAGAAACGATATTGCATTGTTTGCACCTGGCATTACGGTACCGGAATTTGTGAATTTTGAAGTGGGTTTCAAAAAAGACTGGAATCGATCGGTAGTTTCCACACAGAGGTGCTTCAGGCGTGCTAGAGTATGAAGGAACTATTAGACTTGCGATAGGCAGAGACTTTTCAAGATAATGAGTATCAAAGATCTGTTGAATGTAATTATATTCTTTACAAGTTCTTTTAGCATCACTTATACTCATACAAAGACTTCTTAGAAAAGCCAAAAATATAAAGCCGACCGATCCTCAAAATAAAGCCCGCATCACATACGCGGAAGGACGAACCCTATTCCTTAGCGCAAAACGAGGACCTCTTCGCAAGCTTCTCTCTTCTGCACAAAGTTTTTTCGGCATTGTACGAGTAGAATATGGTAGCACAATGCCTCACCAAGGGGAACAGTAAACATACGACATTGACGGACACTCAAACCCGGACAATAAGTTGCACTCACGAGTAGGCCACGCGTTTCGTGATCCTCAGCTGCAAAAAAAGTCTTTTTAGCTTTCTAAGGTTACGCGGTATATAAAGACGATTTTAGTGAGGATTTAGCGACGATATGATGAAGCGCGTATTGTTGGGATTGCAGTATTGCCGCAGGAGTTACTTTCGCCGTCGGGGAGGAAAGAAGATTACGAAAAGTTTACGAGTGCACGGAAGAACAGTCGCCGGGAATCAAGTTTCTTATGGCCTCGTAATTTTTATTTCGTAAATGTTGCCGTACGTTAAACAAAGTTATAAATACATTTAATTCTTAACAAACTGTTACCTTAAACAATTGTTTATTATGTAAATGATTCTAAAAATCTTATTGAAGAAAATGAAACTGCCAAGTCTGCAAATGAATTTCGCAAACTCGAGCGACTCGTGCAATAGAATAATCTTAAGAATAATCTCTTATTCATCGCAAATTTGCGCCTCCCTTTTTATATTGAGCATACTTCACATTTCCGCACGGTAATCCTTCATTTCAGCTTTCGACCTCGCTTATTACTTCAACAGCCATTTGTTCTCCCAGCATTTGTTCTTTTCATCGTCCACGAAAATACATCTCCTTGCACCATATGCATTATATATACAAGCATACCGCAAAGTATTTTCTCAGCCCATTATGCATTCAGAAGCTCGAAGAGGTAAAAATTAAAAGTGCGGAACTGGGACCGAAAAAGAGATAAACGCGAAAGCTTGCTTAAAGTTTCAGCGCATCAGTATATATAGCTCCTCGGAAGATCGTTCGAGGAACATTTTACGACGAGTGAATACCGCAGTAGGACTATATTATCTAGCTATACGTATATGAGCAAGACCTGGAGAGCTGGTCAAATAAGATTTTTCCTTAAATTAACGTGGCGCGTCCCGCAGACTTTTCAACTCATACGATATGGCAAGCTTTTCCTCCTATTTTATTCTGTGGTCACTGTAATGCTCAGCGGCGCAGAAACGAAGAAGCAGCTCGAGAATATCGTCGCTGTGTATGCATGCATGTATGTGTACCACTTTCGCAACGTCTCGGAGGGAAAGTTTCTTCGGGAAGGGGTTTTTAAGTTGCTTCATTTGAATAGGAATTTTCGTGCGCCACGCTCTGAATGCGCGCTTGGGCTTTTGTGTTAGAGATAAGATTGTAAATTTTTTTATGGTTTAATAATGTAAGGCTATTTTGCGACGAGCCCTTGCGAAAGAGAGAGAGAGAGAGAGAGAGAGAGAGAGAGAGAGAGAGAGAGAGAGTGTATAACGGCTATACTGATGAGCGCAAAAATACTAATGATTTGTGTAATTTATCTTGGAGCTGTTGGAATAGAGGCAAGAAGTCGTTTGTGATTCTTAAACAAAATGCAGCGCAGTTAATCAGCATGCAATGTAGAACGAAAAACAATCAAACGATGATTAATTCATCGGAGGTTTTCCATTTTATAATAATACACTACGTTTGCTTTACTTGCATAGTCAAACCCCTACCTGTGACAACTCTTAAAAAAAATACAGTTGAGACTGTGGCAAGTGGAGCGCGCCAGAAGGAGAGAATCCCAAAAAGTTCTCCCAGCGAAAAAAAAGTTACTTCCCAACCCGGAGCGAGAGCGGAAAAGGCATTTAGACCCGCATTCGCGCGGGGCGTAAGCTAAATGAAAATAATTAAGCAAACAAAACGAAGCCGTTGTGAGGCTTTTATATACGCGGCATCGAGTGGGCTGCCACACTCTCGAGTTCCTCACTTCTTGTCGCCCTTATCCCTCGTGGGTTACTGCTTGGTTTCCTTTTATTAAGCTCCGGCCGCAACACTGCACGATTCTCATGCTCAGTTCGCGGTTTTCTTTCCTCCCCCGACATCCGTAGGTTCGCTCTTCCCACCTTCTTATAGCCGCTTCGAATTTCTTTTGGAGAAACGAGGAGAATGAGAGGGGAAAAATGTGGATGGGGGGAGGGGGCAAGAAAAACTGATCAGAATTCAGGTGCAGGTGTCGGGCGCGTGTCTGGCTTACCCGATGCGGAAATTCCCGCTCGCCTCTTGCTCGTTCCCTCCTCGACCTCTTTCGCTCCCCGTTCGCGCCTCTCACTCATTCGAAGTATATGGAAATTATTGTATTAGCATTGCCCGAGCCGCACCCCTTTGCTCTGCTTTTTCTTCTTTTGTCTCTCGTTATACGCCTTCCGTTATATAATTTCCACGATTCAATCGCGGTCAGCGCGAGAAACCGAATGAGATATGCTGACTGCATAATGAAGGTTGCAGGAGAGACTTTCACTCTGTATTTTTGGTATGTTTTTCTTTGTCCGGCGAGCGCGCATGAGGCAGCCAAGTTGATGAGAATTCAGGTCTTAATTGAAAACAAAATTGACCATGGGATTGAATACGAACGCTTATCAAATAAACTGCGTAAGTTGAAGAAAAGTTGAGCTGATTATTTCGATTAACTGATTTGAGATTGTCCCTGTCGATGGATGTGTAGAATTATTGTCCTGGAACAGTACGTTCGTTTTATTGTCTGATTTAAATAAGGCATATGTGATGGATACTATGGTAAAACGATTGATTTCATTAGATGTTATAATGATTTGTTCAATATAGTACACGTCAAAAGGGCATGTGTTGTGCTCACAGGTACATTTACGATGTGTATCACTCAAACTCCCTGGAAAAGCCAGTTAATAATTATTCAGTGTACCATCATTTTTATATTCAGTATATTTACAATTTTATGTGCATGTAAATATCCATAAAATAAAAAACTTTCATAATTTATGCGAATTACGAACGTTAACGCGTTTGCTTTATTCGCGTCAAAAACACTTGAAAAATATAACGCTCGTGGCTGGCTGACTACCGAAAAAGTGTTTGTTTGTTCATCAAAAAAGTGGGTAGTCATTTGCATCATTTCCAGCACGCGCATCCACTCGCACAGAGACAACAGGGTACGCGATTACTTTCGGCCGTGGAAAACGAGTGCGAACGAGTGTGATTTACGATATCGTATATGCTTGATTTAAAGGGCGACACTCCCATGCGTATATCGCCCACGCCATAATTCGGCCAAGCTTCGGATGGAGAAATTGAAAAGCTTTTCAAAATTTATAATTGCCGATGGCCCGAAGAGTCGCGTCGCTGGTCAAAATTAACTGATCCGTTATGGCCCGCACAAAAGTTCGGCGTTATGATGTACTCGCGGCTTTTCATTTTCTGGCTATCTTTGACCCTCTAGAATGGAACAAGTGTAGAGTAAAAGCCGCATTGCGCTATTTTGTGTTTCCGCAAGCTCGAGTATTTTTTTCAGGTTGTACGGCGTGGATTTATTTCGGGTTAATTGCGGTGCAGACATATCTGTCCAGTAACTTATAGTGAGCGAAACAAAACAGAAGTTCTGGATTTTTTAAAGGCGATTAATAATGAACCACAAGCTGTTCTCTTTACTATGGCTCAGTTACTTTGTAGCTTTAAATAAACTATGAACTGATGGCTTAAAGTATATACTTGGAAGTTATATCGGATTCCGAGTTTGCGAATAGGAGACGGATCAACGTCTAAATATTTGCTCTTCATAATAGCTTCGTCTACTGCTGGAAAAAAGGCCTGTATATACGAGAGTATTTTTTCAACATCTAAAAAGATTCTCGACAGGAAAAGGACAGAACAGCCTCTTACCCATCGGAAAGCAACTTAACTGTAAGTGAACGAGTATCGGATTACACGAAAAGAAATAAATAGATTTTAAAACCTTTTAAGAGTGTTAACATGACAGGCATCACGATCGATCTTTTTTTAAACTCGAGCTTTTTCAGTTCATTTAATCATTTTCAAAAATGCCTTGTTACCGAGAAAAATACAGTGTTAAGGTAAAATTGGACTTATTCTGAGAAGTAACTTATTTGGTCTTATCTTAGACCTTCCTCGACAAAAAATTTCTCTCTTCGTTCAATACGTACGACTCAACTTTTTCTTGAAAAATGTAATCTCGGGATTTCCTTGTTTACGAGGCTAAAGTTCTAAAGTCTTCCAAAAAGTAATCGGCCGAACCCGCTTCAACAGCCAATCTTTTCACGCCCACACATTATACACTGATAATATCGACAGTGCAGCCCTGCTAGCAATTTCAAATGCACGAGGTAGCAAAGAAATAAAAAAAAGATTCATCCGATCCATACAATTTTACAACCAGCGCTATACAACGAAGTCGACGTTACAAGGCGACGGCACATCGCTCACAGTATGACAATTCATGGCGAATTTTCTAGCATATGTGGTAAGGAAAAGCTTCCGCGCACCTGCAGCTAGGTATAAAAAGAGACATGCAAAGACCCAAATTGCCAGGGTAAAGGAACACTCGAGCTTTTTTATTTTTGCGAATAAAATCAAAACATAACGCTTAGCTGTCAAATTAGTTTATCACGGGGAACAGTTTTCACTGATGATAACCAAATTAGAATAAATACATGCATTTAGTTGTTTATTCTTTATATTTTTAAGCTCAAAACTCAACAATATGGAGAATCTAAAAGACAATAGATTATTGTACGGAGCTTGAATCAATTAAATTACTCTATCTTTGTTCTCCACTTCGGCGGCGCGATCGATACAGCTTTCAAGAATCAAGCTCCTATCCATAACGTCAAGGAGCGCACATCCCACGTACAATTTCCGTTCCGACGATGCGCACAGCTTTTTCCGCCCGGGTTAACTCGCCTGCTACGCGATCCTCTTCACTCGAGAGCAAAGCCGTGACGCGATGCAACACCTGCTGCACGCAAAATCGCGATTTGCCTCTATCTTTCTTGCGCACACGCGCAAGCACCAACGAAGCTCGTTGCTCTTTTACTTAACTCGATTTAATCTTCATCGCTACTGGCTCAGCGGCGCTTAGATGTATCGTCCAATTATGTTAATTCACGAGAGATGCTTTTTTGTGCGTGAGTCGCAGTTTAATCGAATTAGAATAGAGCTTTAACTTGTTGCTAGGAGATCGGAAGTAGTGAGTTTTCTACGCTTTCTGATCATATCTTGCTAATTTAAAATAGAAAGTCTTGGTTCATGAGTTTAAAGCTCCGGTTGGTACAAAACTTTTATAAATTATATTATGCTTCTATTGGATAATAATATGAAGAATCTACATATTAGACTCAAAAAAATAATGCCATAGCTTTCCACATTTTAAATCAAGCGATTGCAACCGCGCTTATAAAGACCACCAACGAGTGCAACTTTGCAATCGCGTTGAATTAAAGTATACGTTTCCCCCCTGACCTGGATCCCTCGTAACAATGATTAGAAGCGTAGTCATAACAAAATCAGTTTCTCGCGCTTTCTGCCGGCCGACAAATTTCTTTTCTTCTCGACCAGTTCTTCCTCGGCGCTCGGCAACAAATCTTCATTTTCAACGCTACTCCAGCCGTAAGAAGCTCGTCTCACTACTCCGCCCCCCTCGTCGCGGCTCCGTGCAGTTTCGTTGTCGGCAATCTCGTTGCCGCGTATATAACTTTTCTCTCGGTGAGCGCTGGCCTTAACTTCCTTCTTTCGTTCGCGCGTCTTTAGCGCAATTTTTACGAGCCTCGGCAGCGTTAGCAAAGTGGATCTACGCCGGTGCTCGCGCAGGCTTTAATATTCAACGACGGAAGTCGCTTTGTCTATTGCAGGAAATTACGTTTCTCTGGTGTGCAAAGGAGACGACGATTGGCGAAGTGGGTGGAAGAGGCGGAGGCGCAGATACAAGGCTATCGATTGATCGTATACCATTCGAAGCGCTGCGAGTCATGACTAACGTGCGGACTGAACTATTAGGGATATTACCCGCTATAAATGACGGACAAAAAAGATTGACGCGTTCATGTTAGAATTGATCGTTGCACATACGTACATGCTATTTTCAAACCAGAAACAACCTCGTTTCATTTTATGCTGCTGTTTTGATATACTGATTAATTGCATTTTTGGAAAGAAGTAACGGGCTTTATTCATATAATAAAGACAATAAAAAACCTTTAATTTGTTTCATATGAGAGATTTTTCATAGACTTTCCAGTTGACAACAATTATAATTTACTGCTTAAAATTACGCAAAATCATCCGTTTTACCTCTGTATCATTCAATCTTCAGAAGTTGTATTTTTCTACACTGTTAACGTTACGCAGTACCATCGTAACATGTGTATCTTCTTTTACTGTTTTTAATCGCACTTTAGCGTAAAATTTCTTACTCGTGCGCATCGAACAGCAAGAAAATTCACGCTAAAAGAGGAAACCCGGAGCTGAAAGACGGTGTTTAAACGAGAAACGTACAAACAGAACGAAAGAAAGAGACAGAGGCATAGCAAAAGAAACAGCAGTAGCAGCGCAGAAGCCAGAGAAAATATTATCGAGTCCAGGCTCGTAAAGTCGCCCGTAACATAGGCATTATCGCAGCAGAAGATCGGAGAACGCGTGACGGTATAACCCCCTCGGTAAAAGACGCTTTTCATGCCGTGCAGAGCTCGTAAAAGAGGCCACGATATTCCTTTGAAGAAGAACGAGAGTCGAAGAAAGAAAGACGCACCACGTGTCCACGCTTGTAAAATCCTCCGTGAATGTAAAACTCCGCGTGGCTGTAGTGTCGCTGCATCGATGTCTCGAGTACGATTTAAACGCTTCCGCGTCGTCCTTTAATAGATCCCCGTCCTACGTACCGAAAGAAAAAAGAAGAGAAGAAAGAGAGAATCAATGCAGCGAACGCTGCGAGACCGTAATTCTTCCTGCCGGCGCGTGTAAAATGGAAGGAATTAATTTTTTTCGAAGAGCTCGTAAAATTTCCTTTTACGGGCTCCACGCGCGCCGGATCGGTCCCGTCTTCTAAAGCTGGCTTTTAAAAAGCTCCGCGCGATGTTGGAGAGACTCCCCGCCCCCGTCCCCCTAACGCGCTCGCGCGTATGGATAAAATTGCGTCTTTATGGGCGGAAGATATTGTTGCAGAATGACCGACTATCCCTTTTTAGCTTTTTTATAATGCTCCGCGGGGTAGAGAGAGAAAGTTGAAGCATTTTATAATGGAGCCTGGATTAGAAATAAAATGGGGCTCGAGAATTATGAGTTATGGAGAATGTACATTTTGTGTAATGACTCTTTGGGTGTCATACCAATCGTGAACAGACTTGTTCGTGTAATGGGTTTCTTTAGGAGTAGGATTTTAGGTTGTGCTAGTTTTGAGAAATTTAGTAACCAAGTATGAGAAATTCTGTTAAATATAATTGTTGTACTCGCCAGTGAACAATCGTTTCTCAACACACACTCTAATCCTTCGCTAAGGCAGACAAAAAAGCTATTGCACAGCTTAAACAAAACATCATTTATTTATATTCCCAGAAAACGATCCACCTCAACAACCCACGGGGGCAAAAGTTACTTCAAACTAGTATTACAAGCACACGGGCGACGTCTAAATTCACGGGTACCAGTGTGCTCAGGTGCACCGGAGCTCTGCCTCATCCGGCATACGCAAGGAGGCAACCCTCTGATACGTGTTCTACACGACTGTGAGATGCATCGGGACGCTGTTACGCGACTCCTAGCTACTCGTCTTCTACATGCTCCCTTGGCTCCCTGTATATAAGTGCTATATACGGCTGCCGTCATGGATCGAAAATTTTCGAATGCTCCGGAGTGACGATTGGATACTTTTTCGTCACGTACTTCGTGAGATATGGATTGCCCCACTTTGTACGCTGGTACGGGGGCAAATTTTTTATTGAAACGTGGACGGCGAATTCGCTGTATAAACTAGACGATCTAAACATCTTTTCTTGCTTTCTTTTACTTTTCATCGCAGAAAATAACAATTTCAAATATCGATAAAGTCCACTCGTAAGCCTGCTCGAGATCACGGTTTATGACTGGTTATAATTTCGCATTTATTGGCGGTATCGGCAACAATCCGAGATAGAAAAAGAACGATTATCCCGCGACCCAAACTAAAATCGATATCAGGAGCAGCGTCAGCTTTCCTCCGCGCGATAGCAGTGCATCGCGCAAATACCCAGATAATCCAAATCGATGAAAGAAAGAAAAAAAATGAAAACTCTCTACCCCAGTGCAGCGAGTCGTCTCGTCGATACTTCAGTCTTTCGCGGCGTGAAAAGCGAGCGTGCAAAATCAAGTCGAGAAGCGAGACAGAAGGCTATAGCGCAGCCGCGAAGGCGTCGTCGACGGCTCGGCAAGGAGATAATACGACGCAGAGTCATCGAGGTTCTTAGAACAAAAGCCACCTCGCTTCACTGCCGCACGACGGAGCCATAAGTCACGCGAAAAAAGTTACACTGCCTGGCTCCACTCCAGCCCGGGCTTTTGCCGCTTGCATTTGCAAAGGGGATAAATTTATTACCGCGATGACCTGATAAACGAGCCCTTCCTACCCCCTCTCCCCTCCTCTCTCGCTTGCTTGCGCTTTTGCCCAGGCTATATAGTTGTCTATTCATCTTTATTTGTCCATCGGCATTTTCCACCGCCTACGTTTTTATCCGTCGCGCTTATCCAGCGCGATGACGGAGCTGCGAGTAATGAGGAAAGTTTTTTTTTCTCCGGAAGAGATACAAGCTCGATTGGCTCTGACTATAATAGGCGGCGATATCGTCGACGTGCTTGGAGTTGATGGTGTGTGTATTTCTACGAGAGGCCGACCACAGTCGACTATTACTACTTAAACGTTTAATGCTCTGGAAAAAGGACTTGCTATTCGTTTTATATACTACGATTCTGTGAATCGAATAGAAATACGATAAACTATTTATTGTTAATTTAGACGAGCTCGACGTATCGGTTGTCTATTTTCTCTATTCGTTCATGTTCTCAACGTCTACGTTGTCGGAAAACACATTTAAACCCGTAACAGAATATTGCTATGTAACGAATCTCGAAAAAAGCTTTTACATCTCGAAAAATCGATTTTTTCAATCACTGCAGCGCCACGTCGCTCGAGTAACACGTATACAAAGATAGTTAAATAAAAGTTTTATACGTCAGATATACTTCGGCATCTTACCTAACAGCGTTAGCATCTTGTCTCGCGAGAGAAAACGCAGCCGCAAGCTCCGCGTACATACTCCGGTACACCATCTCTTCACAACAAGTATACAGTTACGTTGCCTCGCAGTTTTTCTTCCCTCTTTTCTTTCCTATCCTCGTGCATCAGCGCCAGCAGGTAGTGCAACATAGTCGTTGCCGTGAGCCTCGCTGAAGACAAGCTACATATCCTTGGAATTCTATTCAGCGCGCGGTAGTGGTAGTAGCGTCTGTACGCGAGAGGGAAATCTCGGAGAACACGATTTCCAGCAGCGTCGCGGAGAGAAAAGTCTCGGCAAATCCGACGGCGAGTTTGTCTAGCGCCGATAGCTGCACGCGAGGCTAATGTTTGTCGAAAGCGGAGCGATAACGCGGTTGAAAAATTCGAATGTTATTGGTATTAAGCGATAAGATGTGATGCTTGTGGGATTGATGTTTTTGTTGTACATGTATTTAAAACATTGCAATGGATAAATTGTCGTGTGGATAATGAACGGTTTACAAAGCGTTTTTGTCTGTTTAAAAATGCAGTAGAAACTCGATATAATATTGAACGCGAGATTGATTATAGCTATTTCGCCAACGTAAGCGCTCCTTGATACATATTTGATGGTTTGTGAGCGAGCCATTTTCTTGAAGATGCTCTTCCAAATTTCTAATATGTATCTCATATAAAGCTTCGAGTTAAATATATAGGATATTATCTTATCGATACCACACAAACTATAGATTATTATTTAATGTGTTTTTTCCATAACTTTAGTTCTGCCAGCAGTTATACTACATTTAGATTTTGTTACACTACACTAATTAATTTTATTAAATCAGCAGTGAAGTTTGTAAGAGACTTTACTGAGAAACAGACCAACATTTGCAGTGTATATTATAACCGAAATTAATTAACATATTTCTTCGAATTATATATGCAAGTGATTACATACAGCAGAACTTGCAACTCGCCGGCGAAGCTGTTTCGGTAACGTTGAATATTCCTTATTCGACGCCCAATAATAAGTAAATTGAATAAGCGCTACTTTGGGGAGCATAACATGGTTTTAAAAGCCGCTGCCCTGTAGCTCGTAAAGCTTGCGCCGTGAACATTAATCATATAACGACTCGAAATTATTTCAGCGCTCTCGTTGTTCCACGCAAAAATGGAAAGCGGCTCAATGTTGATGAAACAATGCGCTATATAGCTATAGGAGCCTGTAGCGATTGCCCTGTAAATTCGACGCTTCAAAATGCGATCTTCGCGCAACGATAAAGCCTACCTATATATTTTGACGTGCGCCTGTGTCTTTACCCGACGAAATTTTGGTATCGCGAAATTGGTTGTGTATTATAAAATAAAAATGCTAAAATATGAGCAGTCATTAATGAAGAAAGGGCAGCGAGTGATCAGTATAAATAAATTAATTGATTTATAATTGCATATAATAGAATGACAAAGGTAACATATTGGTTACACAATGTGATAACTGTATCCATCTATAATAAAATACGTATACCTACGCAATTTAATACGAACATCCCACTCATCTCGATATTTCACATTAATATTTCCATAAATTATATTTCATTCAAGAGCGATCCCATACATACATAAAAGAAATAAATTAACGAGAACCGCACGGCACATAACGAATTTCGCCGGAAATCGAGCTCTGTAGCGTGCGCAATTGCATTTTTTATTTTAGCGTTGAATATATAATGGAATAGTGTAAATGTACACGTTACAGCGGCGCACGTTGGCGCCGGCAGAGTGTAGATTCGCGAATCAATATATCGATTATCGCAAATTGAGTCCCGAGACGCAAACAAGCTCGGCTGTGAAAGACTCGAGACAAAGCCGAGAGAGATTCGGCGAATGTGAACATCGATACAAGGCGGACAAAGCCTCTCGCACGAGATTTGCGATAACCGCGAATATTCTTAGAGCCGCGAAAATTTACCCTTGCGAGAGGGGACCGTGCCGTGCCGGAAGAACGTATGGTTCTCGAAAGCTGTAGTCTCGCGAGGGTGGTTTCCCGGGCGGAAAATCTCTGGTTTTCAAAACCAGGATCGGGGGTTTCTGCGAATCGAAACCTAGAGAGGGGTAATCTCGGGTGAGCGTTTAAAAGGGAAGCGCGATACACGCTCGGCTCAATGGACCTCTGGCCTCGCTGAAAGAATAAGGTAATCGTCGTTATAATTTTTTCATTTATTAAAGTTGCAATTTCTACAAACACCGTTTTTTTCTTCAAACCCTAGCATTGTCCTTTACAAGCTCGTTCGTTGAATTTCCGCGTTAACGAATTGAAAAAACTCTTCGTCAAATATAATTTCTAATTAACATTTTAAGGCTTTCAACGCTCTCAATCGCTGTGCGATATTCCAGCAGCGTATATGAAAAAAAGGAATCGAGTTCGAATGAATATTGGTGTGTCGAACAACAAAGAGCCGACACTTGTGAAATGCAAATGGCACCGCGTTCGAATACACGTTGAATGTGGAAGCGCGAAAAAGCGCCCCGGGACAGTTAGCACATACCTGTTTGCGATTGTGTTGCCGATAGTAGAGCGAGGCAGCCATACATCAGTAGCCACATGGCTGCTGCCTCTTGGTAGCGACCCGCGGTCTCCTCGACCGCGCCCTCCTCACTCTCTCTAGCCCCACTCCCGGACTTGCGGAATCGTTGAGGTCATCTACAACAGGAGAATAGATTTTCGATCTTTATTTGTTATATTGCATATCTTTTGTTCTTATATCATTATACACTTTCGGAGCGTCAAGAATGATGGGGTGTTTCGTGGGTAATTTTTCATCAAAGTGTCTTCCATATGAAAAATTGTTGGAATGATGAATGGCACGACGACTTTTTACGCAAAATTTTTAATATACGCAAATGCTTTTTACAACGCGCTATACATCGTACGAAATGAGTAAATACGCTTGACAACAATTACATTCTCACAGAAACGGCATTGGTCATTGCAGCAAAAATTGTATGGGACAAGACTACATTAAGGTTCAAAAATAAACTGTGAAATCATTGTTGATCAGATATTATGACTTTAAGGTCCTTGTGTGACCTTCTCTCACAAGTTGTCGTCGAGAACTGACGCTCTACTCATTAAACGCCGCCGAAAACTCGGGCCTGCTAAAACAAAGACGCTTTCCCGAGGACTACCGAAGGGACTCGAAGCAGTGCGCGCGCTCCTCTATATCTATAGCTATATCTACAACCACTCCTAACCGTACTGGCCTGTCGCCACGAATCGCCTTGTCGATTCGCGCATGTGAGAATCGAGTAGCATAGAAATGTTCGCTAAACTAATTAATACTAGGCAAAATAAATATTAACCAAAATAAATACGTCACACTGCTCTTATCCCTAGTAGCCCTCGGTTCGTCCGGAACAGCTATTATCCCTAGTAGCCATCGGTCACGTCCGAAACAAGTTCAATTATAAATGATCGTTCAAAAACGCCAGAAACAAGATCGAATTCAGTAGTAAAGTCCGGGTTTGGCCGGGCGTGCAATTCTCGTGTCAATCAATGATTAATTTCAGTACATCCGCAGACTTTTATCAACAACACAACGTCATTATGGTAAAAACGACGCATAACCCAGAAAGTTTTAATGAGCAATATATTCATCGTTGCATAAAATAACATATCAATAACGGCATCGAGCGAGCGCCATTCGCGTTCTCGCTCGCTTTTCAGCACATATCGCGCGTGTATACATTAAAACGAGCCCCCTCCCTTGTAAAAATTCAAATTGATAGCCCATAGCATTACGCGGAAACGTAGCGAGATATCCGCTCGAGTGCGCTCGATTTCCCCCCTGGAATTCGAAATATTCAATGTCTGCCAACTGCTCCTGCGCCGAAATCCCGGACGCGTGCACGAAAACGAGGTTTCGGTGGCGTGTATAGATCCTCCTTAACGGCCGCACGGGAGACCGAGGCTCTCTTGACACACGACACGCACAGGGCTCGGCGCAGCTGTTACCTGCGCTGCTGCGCGAAAATAGAGGGTAAAACAGTCGACGCGAACTCGCTGGCTACTGAAAAAAAGGAAGGGAAGGAAGTAGTGTCGCGCTGACGGGTCACAATGGACGATCCAGTCGAGGAGCGGGGAAAAATGTTCCCTCACATCCCGGAGGCAGATATTCGGGCCTAGATATTTACGGCGCGGTGTAGGTCTGTTGTCGTCGTGTTTCGCGCGCGCACGCGTGAAAACGACGCTCTCACAAGTGTAAGAGAGAGACTCCCCTGCTTCCAGCGGGGGCTAAACAGCCGTGCAAGAGCATAATAACGGCCTGTCGTACTTGTCCAAGCGTCACGCGCTCGCGTAGAACCTCGACAATGCGCAAGTCGTCTGGCACGTGCTCTCCTCTGTACTACAGCCTCTTTTCGTTCGCGAAGCTACAGGGCTTGTTTACTTGTGGTGGTTCGTCGTCGTCGTTGGAGTCGGGCGCGTGTCGTGTCATGAAAATTTCCCTCGGCCTACTTACACCACCGCGCGCCGGGTTAATGCAGTCGAAGAGGAAGGGCTAAAGGTGTGCGACGTGATAAGCTGGAGAGATTCTTGTCTGGATTTTAATTTATTACTCGAGGCTCATTTACGTTGACGTGTAAAGGGGAGAGGACGATTTTTTGGCGCCAGGTTCGTAATTTTAATGAGGCTATGTAAACGTCATCGCCTGAATGCAGGCGATGACGTTTCTACGAAGATTACCTAGCTAGAGCTTGCTTTTGCTTACTTATTAACGTGTAATGATTTATCAAAAGTTTCCCTCTTCTCTGCGTAAAAAGCGTGATTATCCGAGTTTTAAAAGTAATATTTGTTGCAGAATAAGAAAAATCCCTATCATATAAAATCTTCGAGAAACTTCGACCATGAAAAAGTCTCCTTCAAGTACCGTCAACTGGAAGTTCTTTGACTGTGGAAAAAAACTTCAGTCTTTAATAAATCTTCCTCCATAATACTCTACCAGAGATTCGTGAAATTACAACTTTGCACCACAATACACTACGCGGCAGAAGGAATCAAAGTCTAAACGTCAAAACAGACTCAAAAGCTCGACTTTCGAAAAAGCTTCTGACAACAGAGCAGTGTCAGCGTAGAGCAACTGATATAATTTTCCGGTGCGAGGCACAGGCTCTTTATTCTCGGAATCGGAGAGCGCGAAGGATGCTCTCTAAAACAGCGCGTTTACGGCCCTACATTTATGCATATCGCCATCAGTCCGAGCTTTCATCAAGAAAACACGAGTGTCTCGCCGAGAGCGTCACCTGCGAAGCGTATCCGCTGACCCGTTTACGCGGCGGCCTCTCGCGTAATTTATCCGCGGCCGGGCCTCGTCATCAGTGTCTGTCTTCTCTTGTTAGGAGAAAAAGTCGACGCGAGAGCTGCGAGCGCGGCGTAAGAGGCCGTAAAGACAAAAGCCGCGAGCAAGAGAGAGAGAGAGAGAGAGAGAGAGAGAGAGAGAGAG
>QLSS01000014.1:2586769-2625030 GCA_024372645.1 Trichomalopsis sarcophagae
TCTCTCTCTCTCTCTCTCTCTCTCTCTCTCTCTCTCTCTTTCTCTCTCTCTCCCCTGTTCCAGCCGAGCGACGTCCGACAACGGCTCGACCAACTTTTGCTCCTCGCTCTTGCTCTTGCTCTCAGACGCGTTGGTTCGTGTTCGCGAAACGAATGATAATGCCTGCGAGTTTTATCATTCAAATTGTATAGTTATTATGTATACGGACGTGATTTGTGGGCCGAATTCGTCGCGATAAATATTAAGGGATGTGACAATTAGGGCTCTGGCAATTGTTCGAGTGCCGCTGTATAAATATATAATTTACGAAGAAAGTACATTTTCCACCTCGAGAAAAATGACATTCGTCTCTGACGACAGTGTTTGGCTAGCGATATGAAACGGCGATTTCGTTCGTTGCTAGCATAACTCAATTGAGCGCCGACGAAAGCTCGAGGTCGCGAAGAAAAATAATGAGCAACCTTTATTCAATTCAGCGACAAAATAATATAACAAAATCTCGATCCATAGAAAACTCCGTGTTTTCTCCTATATAGCTACAGCAGAGGAAACAAACAAGATACACGTTATTCCAGTACCCGTGTACGCGCATTTAATCTATGAAAGCTCGAAATCGTGAATTCTTGGTCTAGCTGGGAGGAAACAAGGGAAAACGAGTTAACTGTATGAGAGGAGCAAAAAAAGTCATGCAGCAGCAGCCAACATCTCTTCCGCCGCACGAAGGCGGCGTCGCGAGCGATCCACACACACGCTTCAGCCCCTTTGTGAGCAATCGGATAAAGGCATCCGCTCAAACCGCGGATATTTATTTTGCAATGCGAACACGTAAACCAGAGCAATTCCTGCGGTTTAGCGCAGATTAATTCGAATGCAGCGAGAGAGCCGATCTAACCGTCCTTTGCCTTAGCAGCCTGTGCGTCTCTCGCTCGCAATGACCTCTTTCGTTTCGCTCGATCCTTTTTTTATGTCTTTCTGTCCTGCTTTGTGGATGCGGTGTAGCTCTCATTTGTTTTGTTTACTTGCCTGCTGAATCGACTCTTTCTCTTGCGTTTTTTCAGATATTCGTTTGCTTTCGAATTCGTTGGACTTTGGCTGGTATCGTTTTGGCGCACTGATTTCTCGATTTAACATAAGGATACGGTAAATTATAACGCGCAGTGTATATCGAGTAAATTTAATCGATAATCATCAATTCGTGCACAGAATCTTGTCAATGCTAAGCACTATTATAACCAGGATCCCCAATACCGTACCAAAAAAAGTACGAATCCGCGCAGTTCTGCCTGCGAGATTTTTTCTCCTCTCCCACTAGGCAAATAACGGCAAAGCAGAGAATCACATCAGGTCGTATTCTCGCTTCGAGCTGGGTGAGTGCAGTAGAGCTTATATTGCACGCGCTGAAAAAGGTGCGAACAAAAACAACGAAATTTTCTGGTTATAATACCGGGAAAGAAAGTAGATGAGAGAGAGAGAGAGAGAGAGAGAGAGAGAGAGAGAGAGCAAAAGCGAGACCGGCCGTGACCGTTACCGCACACGTACACGAGACGACAGTGCTTCTAATTTTCTCGGCGAGCCCTACTGTTTTATATTCAGAGCCCGCTGATGCTCTCGCGTAAAGCGATACTCTCTCTCTCTCTCTCTCCCTTCTCTTTAAAGCCGCACGGGTATGGAGGGAGCTTTTACAGCGGGACACATGCTTTTCTCCATCTCTTGCTTTCCCCGTGTTTTTCTTGAGCTCGTTTCTTTTTTCTCCGAAGCTTTTCGCACCGGGATATACATCCACTCTTGCTCTTTGTGTACAGTCGTGCGCTTGCGTGCGGCTTTGGAAGCCTGCGTGAAATTCTCGATTTTACCCGGACGTTTTTGAGAGATAAGAGCTCGCCGAATCCGCTTAGATTACCCACTCTTCAAGGGATACGCACTTGCGTGTTCCGTGAAATTTTCCTGTAATCTCCCAGCTCTCACATTGCGCGCTGTATATTCTCATCCGGATGAAAAATTAATTCAAAATTTTGCGAATGCATCTCAAAAATACAAAGAGAAAAACATGACTCTCGAGCTTTCATACGCTTGAATATAATATTCTCTCAGAGACAATAGAACATTCGTATTTCGACATCGACGTGAGTTTGTGGGGGGGGACTCTCGCAATAAATAAGCAATTTTTCCGCGCAATTACGCCGCGCGCTCGGCACGCTTCGACACATCCACCCTTTTCCATTCGCTCGCTCATTCATAACGCAGAAGCGTCAATAATATACGTTATATTATTTCCCGACCCTATAACCGGCAAGATTTACGACCGGCCACACACGCACTCGTCTTCCTATATACGTATACGTACTACTGATTTTCAATTTCGAGGCTGTATCTCCAGCAGCGCTCGCGTGTGTTAAACGAAGCGAGACCGCGCTGATAGGATAATGCTTGCCGCTCTTAGCTTTTTCTCTTTTCCGCTCCCACTTGGTCGGCGTTAGACTTCGCTGGAAGTTTCGCGAGGACGAGCGTACAGCGCGTGAAACTGAGAGCCCCGGAGATTTTGACTCCGGTCGCTCGCTCGCTTCATGGGGATTAGTATCTACTCTGTTTGGGTATGTGTGTGTGTATGTTCGCGGGAAGCAAAACTCTGGAGCCCTCTCCTGTTGATTATTCTAATTTCCAAAAGCTAGAAGCGAGGGGTGAGCGGCTTGACTTTCCGCGAATTCGAGCTTGCACGCGGGGGCGGCTGCGGGACTAGTTGAAATAACGACTTGTTTCCACGGTATAATCGTGCTGCTAATTATGTTATCAGCGTTTGAAGATTACACGGGATAATGGCTTATTAGTTTACGTCGTTCTGTGCGCGTGTGATGTAATCAGGGTATAGATAAACGAATGCTCGTTTTTATCTCGATCGTTATTGATATTAGTGTAAATTTAATTCGTACTATTATATCGATGTTATGCAGTTTAATTGTTCGTATGATAATATAATATCGGATAAGTATATACGAATTAGTTTCCGGCGCAGTTCCACAGTAATATCGCGTATGTTATATTTGAGCCCCAGTAATGAAGCGCAAAGTGGACTTTCCACTTCGGTCCTCAGCATCGAGCGAAGACGACGACGACGAGGTCGGCTAGCAGTGGTAGTCTCTCGGGAGCAAATAGCTAAAAGTAATTTCTTACGGAAGATGAAGTCATTTAACCACTATGTTTTTCCCTTACGGCACGGCGTCGATGACTCCGCCCGAGGCGGAGACTTGCGAAACTTTTTGAGGGCCTTGGGGAAATGTTATTATTAGCTTTAATCGCGAACCACGCGCTATATATCGATAGGAGTTTGCGCTGTTTTTGCACACGTTCTTATTTTGAAGGGAGAAAAGGCGGCAAAATGTGATGTGTTTATGTAAAAAGTGGATGATAACAAAACTTCTTGTGAAGAGTAGCTTTTCAATTAGAGAACCCTTTCCCTCTTTCACAAATCAATTGAAATCCATGAGCAACTCAACAATATATCTTGAGCATACAGGCACTCCACAGAGTCACGGGTGAGCAGTCGTCTTGCATACAAGTAGAATCGAACCCCATAGGTACAGAAAAAGACGATTACAAAGAGCCAACGGACCAAGCCATGAACAATCGTCGACTAGCTCGTCGAGCGAAAGCACTACTTCGAGAAAGAGGCAGTCGCAACGAAGCGACCCCTGCGTAGTCGTCGTACAAGACTGTTCCCCGCTGGGACTCGACTACGTGAAGTGACTACGTAACATCGTCAACTAGGGATTGTACGCATACCGCGCACACTTGAAGACTTTATAGTATCCTCCCATGTAAACTTGAATTGAGACGGTACCAGCTGATTATTTACCAATAAGTCATTCGTCTCTGTAGTCAACTACGCGATCGAAGGTGATCGATTGAAGTAATCACTCCAGACGCTTCGGATGTTGATTCAACGCTGAATTACGTAGAACACGCGTAGCGCAAGTGAAAGGCTTTTGAATGAAACGACGTTGTGACGCGAGAGTAAACTCGGTAGCATTCGTGCGTGTACGCACACACGCGATGTTGCTATATTCGAGATTTAATTAGAAAGTTTGCACTGTGTAGTAATTAGTATTTTTGTATGTTATTTTTAACAGAGCTGTAGTTTTTAATGCACATTTTGCTCGAAAGAAATATAGTCGTCGCTGCCGCTACTGAGAGTGGTAATTATTTTTCAAGTACCTTAATTTAAATATATAAGCCAACAGCTCTTTTTAAATTATATACAAGCCACAGCACGCTGTACTTTATTTCGTACAGAGTAACTAAAGGCTCGAAAACTTCTACAGCGTTATTTAGATTTGTAATTGAAAATTTGCGATTTAGTCTTTTTCTTGTTTGGCGTGATAATAAATGGGCTTTTATCGCATAAAAGCACGCATTACGCGACCTAACGAGGATTACAGCGAACAAGAGCATTATTTTCACGTATTTCAATGTCAAATTAGTCCGCGTAATAGATTTTTAAATACAGCTTTAGTCACGGGAGACACACCTTAAACGATTAATCAATGTTCAACAATGGTCGCTCCGCTGTTGGAAATGAAAAAAAAAGTTGACGGCCTGAAAGGGGTAAAAACGCATCATGCTAATCCATTTGCTTAATTAGTGCCACATGAGTTTGCAATGCATGCGATGTGCTGATCAAACGCGTAACGCGTATCACTTCATTATGTAAATAAACGTATAGCGAAGAGCTGCACGCAAAGCTTTTTTGCAATTAGGCAGACAAATTAAAAAGGATTGTAGGTAAATTCAATCTGTAAATTGCTAAAATTCGTTTACTGCCGTAATCGAATGGAAACTTTTAATTTTCATTGACCATAAAACGTTTGCGTGATCGTTTTTATTTCACTCTCTGCATTTGGTTTCAATCATTCGATTCGAACCTATATATTTCGCGCACATGGTTATTTCAGCCGATATTTTCCGATGCGGGTTGCAATCACTTTTAGAAAATTGTTTTCGTCAAACAAGAAATATTGATACTCTATTTGATAGTCTTTTTATCTCCTGTGTAGTTTTTTAAACGAGTTGTAGTGTGTGCTTATATTAGTTGGCCCGATTGACTGTTAATCTCAGTGCCACGTCACAAAGCTCGAGAGTTCGCGAGCACTGAGCACTGAGTTGTAGGTCGAGGTGGGGTTAACCAGGCAAGTTTAAGAGGCTCTGGTCAACACGGGCCAGGTGCTCAGTCGCAACCCAATAGAGACACCACGCAGAGTAACCAAACCAGGGCAGTCTTCTCACCCTATTCTCTAAAGTTGGAAAAAGTCATCAACAAGCCTCACCACGTCCACGAGAACGGGGAGGACTTCACTGAGCATTCAAACCTCACCACGTCAACGAGAACGGGGAGGAAACAAGTACACGAGCAGAGCTGCTACCAACAAAAAGCCCCTACAGACGCATCAACCCGGGCAACGAGTCAGCATCACCATGGAAGAGCGACGGTGTGAGTGTACGTATGTGTGTGTCTGCGCACGATTTTAGAGTATTAAGTTTGATTTGTTTAAAGAGAAACGCATCCATCACTAGGGAACCTTCGACCACAATCAATTTAATAAATCATCGAGTTTCATGCATCATAAATTAAAGAGAGTTTTCTTTCTTTTTTAATTTCCCTCCGAAACCCAGCCGCAAAAAACATCTCTCTCATAACAGAGTCAATGCACAGTATGGGTGAAATCGAACTGAAAACCTTCCAATCTATTCTTGATTAGTTCCGGAAAATAAAAAATAGCCCTACAGCGACGATGAGACACGCACACCCTCAACGCCATTAGGCGCACTCGATCCAATTATCCAGATTAAATTGGAAGAAAAATTTCAAGCTCAGCTAGCTGCGCTGCAATTATGAAGAGCAGAGACAATATGTGTGGATGCTCATTAAGAGCTCATTCCAGAGCGTAGCCGCGACGACAACGACTACGACGGCTCTGGCGACATGCACATTTGCCTGCTGTGGAGGTGACAAAAGTTTGTACGTGCCCGTGTTTGTGCTATTCGCTCATTCTCTCTCTCTCTCTCTCTCTCTCTCTCTCTCTCTCTCTCTCTCTCTCACTCTGCCACTCGCTGGGATGTTCGAAAAGGAAATAGAATGGGTCGGGGCGAACAGTTTCATGAGTTGTCACGTGAGCGAGTTAAGCTAATAGGCCAGCTGTGAACAAGTCGTGCATCGGGCGCAGACAATGAATCGTAATTGACTGAATGATTGGTCGGAGCGCGCGAGTTGCTGTAGGAGTATAATGAATTGCGGGCATGCTTGGTATGGCTATGTGTGGAGCGAGTTGATTCTTGTTCTGTTCGTTTCCCGGCGACATATCGCAAGGCGAGTTTCCCCCGTTTTATTGACATTCTGATCGATAAACGCATGGTCGAGGGCCATTCTCTCTCGAGTCCTTTCATGCCTCGATGCTTGTTCACTGTTTATTCGCAGGCATGGATTATATGCTTGAAAACTTGTAAATGAATTTTAGTTTTGAAATTTGAACTCGTTTAATTCCTAGTAAGCTCGTCGCGAATGATTTACATAATATAGATTGGGATTTTGATATTATGATAACATGTATGATATAGCTTCTGTAAGCGGATATCCATGATGATTATCAAAACGCAAAATTCATATAACAGTATTAGTTTGCCTATCAATATTGGAAGTTGATCGTACGTATTATAAGTGTGCAATTAGTTATTGCAATGATTTTAGTTATAATTTTATATATTTGAATTATTTATCAGATTATTTATTAGCAGTTGTTCAAATAACGATCATTAAAACTAAGGTACCCTCTTCTCGCTGTAAAAAAACTAGGTAAATATTAAATCATTTCCTATAATGAAAACATTTTACCAAATCCTATAAACTGACATTATGTTCCTTCCTCCAATGTATCAGGTTTCATAAAAGCAACATCAATCACTTCCATAACTTTTTGTACTCTGTACTCGTGGTCTAGACGGGCAGCTTATAATCATCTAAATCCATCTTCCACGATCGAATAATGCACCGCTGCATTCTTTGCACATACTACCTACCAAGCCGAGCAATAAAAACCAGCACATCCGAGAATAAATTGTCGAATAACTCCATCGGCAGTACCACGTTCTCAATTCTCAAAATCGTGTTCAGCTCTGCATCCTTCATATATTCCTCCGAGTTCCATTGAAACTTCGCGCTATCTCGTCGCGCACCGACGTCGCGATATACCTTTCACGAATCATGCCTCCAAATAATACCCGACGCGAGAAATGCACTTTGCGGAATTCGCGAGGCGCGTGTACCATAAGGAAAGTGAATTTGGCACGCTTGCAGCAGCACTGATACTTCCTGATGAACGTTCCACTTAACGCGCGGCAAGACTCGTCGGTGCGAGCAAGATAACGCCGGAGTTGGGTAGCGGAAATCGTTTTGTGCGGATGCATACATGCGTGCTGCCTCCATCGCTGCTTGAGAATACGATTGGGGCGTTGGAAGAGAAGCCGCTTACGGGCGCCTAGGAGAGCCGAAAAATATGGGGCACGTCGGAATACCGCGTACTGGAAGACACTTTATTGTCTGTGCTTGTTCAGCGAAAGGACAAAGCGTTAAATACGAAGATACAATTGCAATGCATTTTGATGATGGGTCAGGTAGGTAAAAATAAAAATGTTCGAAAAAGAACTAATTACTTAGAAGGCGTGGATACCGCTGCGGAGGTTCAATGACTTTTAAATTGCAACACATGCGCGGACATGTAAGAGATCGTCTGGTACACGGTAGAAAGGAAAAAGCAGCAGTAGCAGCAAACGCAGAGATGCGCGAGGGAATAGGAGGTAGAAAGACTTTTAGGAAGTAGATAGAGACGTTGCATTGGTTGGCTCGCCCTCGCGCGTGACTGGAATTCCTCTGCGTCTCTCCTCAGACTTCTTTACTTTTCCGCTCTTCCTACTACATGCGCGCCTCCTACTCCGTGTCTCTATTTCGCTCTTCTCGTATGTTTCGACGCTGCCTTCTACGGGGGCTCTTTATTTCTGTCTCCTGCACACAATAGGCGAAATCAGTTCTTCGCGCGCACCGCTATCCACTTTGAAAATCGAGCAGATTCGCTTTTCATTCGCGTCGTTTCCGAAAAGCCTTTTACATCCCTTGAAAGCTTGCAATCGAAAATCACTTACGTGACGGTTTTAACCTTGTGCCTACGTAGCAAATCCTACCGGAAATTTGAAATTTAAAATGTACACTCGATCGTGAATCTTGAATTATAAATTGATTCGATTGATTCATTCATGAGCAGTTTATTTTTACATTACGTGAGATCTTGATACGTAGATTTCTCAGTGTAATAAAAACAATTCATATGAAGTAAATGCATATATACAAAATATTTTGATATCTTTACCGCATGATCAATAAACGTAATGCTTTCTGATTAAGAACAAATCAGAAAGCACGTAGATTGGCAATTAACGAGGAGCGATGCGCAAACTGACCGCTGGAATTGAACAGTTTACCAAAGTCCGATCGAAGCAAAATCAAACAGTTTACAAATTCTAAAGTAGATACTGCGCGGCTAGCCACTAAACCAAATCTTGAACGATTCCTCGTTTGGAATCGCAAAGCACATTTTCGACTCTAGTTACGGGATAAAGGAATGGAAAGGGCGGGATGGCCGGGATCTCTGGAATAAAATATCGGACTAGCAGACATACCTACTAAAAGACAAAGACGTACACGAAGGAAAAAGAAGGAGAGAAGAGGCAGAGAAAGAAGGTTGGAAAGAAGAAAGTGGAAAATAAAGGGAAATAAAAGCGCGTGGACTATTGAAAGGTGAGGTGGTAGAAAACTAAAAGAAAGAGGTGTAGAAATCGAGCTCCGTACCAAAGAATGAGAATGCAATATTGCCAGGGTTTCCTTTACTCAACTCTGATGCACTGCTTTAGTACATCGTATTGTGCCTTCGCAAAAAGTTCGATACCACTGATTGAATTTTTCACAAAACAATGCAAACAGTCATGCCGTTAAATAAGTAAGCGAAGATTCGTTTGAAAAAAGAATGAAAATATTAATGCACCTCTCAGTAGTAAAATGCAAAGTATTCAAATCTTACGAATGCGTAAAACTTGGAATAAAATGTTTAGCCAACAAGATTGAACAATATTCTCGAAACTGGCGAATCCCATGCGAAACGATATTACGGCAATATTGCATTATTACCGACTGGGCGTATACGCCGAGACACATTTACAGCCAGAAAGAGACAAGGACAGGGAGAAAAAAAGAATTAAAGGGCTTGGAGGGGTTAGAGGCGGGAAGAAGAGCCAAGAAACGAGAAAGCCAAGAAGAAAGACGGAAAGAGAAACATCCAAGATCCCGGAGTGACCCTTACGCGACGACACAATTCCCTTCCTTCCCATCCTCTATATATACACATACGTAAGAGAAAGCGAGAGCAGAGCGCGAAATATCGCGCAAGCCTCGTATGACAATGGCGAGGCGCGCAGAAAAATGCCCTAGCAATCTGCTTTTCTTTCTCTGTCTTCCTACATCCGTGTGCAAGACTTCGGTCATTGAGACACACACACACGGCGCTGGAAGATTTTCCCCGAGTCGTTCAGCCGAGAATCTCGCGCCGAGATGGAAAGATAATGCCGTGTGGAATCGCGACGATAAAATTATACGATCAGTGGCGATGATTTTTGCTTTTCGAATGCGAAACGTGTCAATGGAAGCTCCAGAAATGATGATTTATCTGAAATCGACAGATTTTTAATTTCATTTGTTTGAAGGTAAATTTGGTTGTTTTATGTATGGGCTATCACTCATGAAAATAAATATTACCGCGAATATGAGTGAACGACTCGAATGAGTTTAACAGATGCACGTTTCAAACGTTCTAAAAATTTTACAAACTTTGAAGCACTGTTTGAGTGTTCTACTTTTATTCTACTTTGCATTTTATGATGCACGCATGAAATGCGAAAGTAAAAAGCGCCTTGAGTATTCATAAGTTATGTAGATCTTCAGTTTTTTTTCTGTTTGCTTTGCGGCGAGGTAGAATGTTTTTTAAGTAAATTTTGATAAAGATCAAAGAACTCTTTCTGTTTGTGATACATAGATTGACTTAGGGATTTTTAAACTTTAAAAAAGAATTAGGTATGTTAAAAAATTTACATGATTTGCAACCTCCCGTTGCATCAATTTAAAGTATAAAAATGTAATCAACAGTTTGAAAAATCAATATAAAAGAGAATCAGTCTTAATGATAGGGATTTCGGAACAAATAGTCGTCTTTTTTTCGTCTATGAAACTGTCAAATAACTTCTCCCGAGTCGCAGGACAAACTTCAGCAACTCCCCTTTTCCGTTCTTTCAGCATACCGAGTGGAAAGCCGAAAATCGAGATGGTCGGGAATTGCCTACGTGTATCACTCGTTCTTCCTCCGAGTAGATTCCTTTTTTTCCACTAGATTCCAGTATCTAAAATCGCTTGTTCTAGATTCGGAGACTGAATGTCAGCGAGTTTACATTGATAAGAGTCAGGAGAAACGAATTAGTCTTATTTTTTCCCGTTGTCTGTCAGTAGGTTGACAAATGACGCACGATAAACAGTCAGAGTTGGGCATCATGTCGACGGATTTGATGTTGGAGAGTATTCTATGAGGTGAGAATATAGAACAAGGACAACGGAGATTGTAATTGGTTTAATTCTAAAGAGATTTTTTTGTTGATTTTACAGAAATGAAAATCAAATTCCAGCCAACTATATTGTCTACTAGTAACGTATTTTCTTCAATATTTGTAGTAGCAGAAACTTATTCGAATAATATGCAACTGAAGGATGTTTGAATACAAATGGTGTATATTATAACGTTATAATATTATTATATGTACGTACTTTGATAACAATAATCCAATTAATAGAGTTTACAGTTTTAATTTGTATCCGCTAGTAGTTTAGACACGGTATGGTCATACACTATAATTGACTATTTTTGTATTTTGTACTTTACAATTATTACTTCCTTTTTTAAAAATCATTTTAGTTTTTGTGTCTTATACAATAAGTTTGTTGAAAATTGAATGTCATTAGTAAATTATAAATACTGCATACTTCTTAAAAGCAATGTTGTTGGCGTCTATAATTTTGCGTCATCAGTTCTGCAGTTAAAAGTACGACAATAAAGATATAAAACCACTTGCACGCTACAATGAACGAATCTGGAAAACAGAAAAGATATTTTTTTTTGTGGCGGGTGAAATGACTCGGTAAAAACTGCGAGAGATGCATTTCCTCCGTAACGACGATATTCGACATTTAAGTGTCTGTTTTTGCCGTTGCTCTTAACGCTGCCATTAGATAACCGAAAAATGTATATCTTATGCAATCTTTTCATGAAAAGAACTGCTGACCTACTTTCTTACGTGTGTTGACTCTGATATATTTTGTGCATCAGAAGGTATTATTGAGAAACTTAATGGTATTTAAAAATAATTAACATGATCATTGTCTTATAGCTATTGTTAATTAAACTAAATGAGTTGAATAAATAGTGAACAAATTAAAATTCTAAAACTGATTATTAGAAATATGCAGCAAGTAAAAAATACAAAATGATGATAGAGCTAGGTACTAATTTAAATCTCGAAAGAAACAAATAAAACATCATTGATCAGATGAACTTCGCCACATAGACGGCGATAAAGAGGCTATAATAAAACCAAGACAAAGCTGTTCATTTTGGGAACTGCGTTGTGGTTGACGATAGTTATAGAAAAATAGGGAGAAAAAATCTGGAGCGCAGTGAGACTCTGGAGATGGGAGGAGTAAAAGAGAATGAAACAGAGGGAAAACAAAGAGAGATAAAGTGGAAAAAAGGAGCCTTTGCACACCCTCACTCGACTGGTGCGAGTCCAACGGGTCAACCCACTTCCATCGACTTGCAAGTTTTTCCTTGACAAATAGTTTTCTCGTTTTCGCGGTGAGTTTCTGCGAAATTTCCTTAATGAGACGACGAATCATTCATGCGAGGCACTTAGTGCATATTTATCGGTGTTCGCTTTCTCGACTTTTTAAAAGTGTCCTCGTGAACACGTGTATTAAACAAGTAAAAAAAAGAGGATCTTTAGCTGCGAGTTTGCACTTCTCTTGGCGCGTAATATGAATAGTGGAAAGTGATGAGGCAAGCAAACCACCGCGAAGAATTAAAATTTTGCTACTCCTTTGTTTGCTATCAGAGAATTTTTCCGAGAAGAGATAGGGAAAATGTTGAATTTTTGCATTCATTTGAAAATATGGATTACGCGTGTAACAATTATTCAGCGATTTCTATCATCATTGTAAATCCATTCGATTTATTTATTTTACAACACCGAATCACAAAGGTCTGCAGCATTTCTATCATTAAATACTCGTTGCGCTCTGAGGTGAAAAAGAAACACGCAGCGCCATAAATTCAGTCACTCAGAGCGCAAAGACCTTTACGCAGCAAAAAATTTGACCTCCTTTACGTCCTAACGTAAAAGTTGGGAAAATAGCCATTAAAAACGTTAAACTTAAAAAACAGGATGATACGAGCAGCGGCAGATATAATCAGTTCAAAATCTTTTCGTCATAATCGTGTCAGAAAAACTTGCGAAACGTTTTCTGCCTTTAAAACTTAAAGTCTCGAAGAATGAATAAAACATTTTATCTTTAATATACGCTCCAACACGTATACTTTTTCAACAATATAACTCAAGAAAATGAATTACAATTCGGTTTAATTGCGAGTATTTAAAATTCTGTTACATAATTATTTAAGTATAAAGATAAATTTCTCTTCGAGGATTAATTTACATCAGAGCTGACGGTTTCCTTGAACACGTGATCTGAAATCCGTGTTTGTTCTCAACTCGATGGATTGACACCAAGACGATCTTACTTCCATCTATAAGTCAAACAAAAGTCTGCAATAGCTAGTTTAACATAGAAGAGAGAGAGGATATCACTTCGAAAGTGCGAAATCAAAAATAAGTAGTTCTCATCCGGAACAGAGCCGCAGTATTCGTCCCGCTTTCAAAGGTCACATATCCAAATCGATATATCTCGCGGCTATAGGCGAGGCAGTTTGCAAGCGCGAGCACAGTGAGATACCTAGAGATCGATTATTCATCCGGGACTTTTTATCGCCCTCTCCCTGCTCTCTCCCTCCGATATACTCTCGCGCAAAGTGGGATTCCTCCCGCGGCGTTACATTCCGAGCGATTACTTCATCCAATATGACGACACCCTCAGTGCTCCAGACAATGATACGTGTTTCCTCCTCGTGATTCTCCTTCCTTCGACTCTGTATACGCTCTCCGAGCTCTTGAGCGCTAGACGCGATCAACTATATACGGATACGTGTACACAGATGGAGAAGCAAAAACGCACGACTTTTTCACTCTCTTTCTCGGGGCAATAATAGACTTTTTTGCGCTCTGTCTCCCCCACGAGGTTCCCTACATTTTTTTTCTCTGCTTTTCATATTCGCGCTGCGCCACGAACAAAAAAAAAGCTGCACCTCATTGAGTGGCAATTTTTCCATCACGGCTTCCAACGACGATGTCTTTTGTTGTCCACCATCAGACCAAATGAACCTTTCTGCGAAAAATAAAGAGTCCTCGCGCACCGATGAATATTGCCGATAAGAACATATTGCGACTAGGAATATTTCTCCGTTCAATTTGTAAAAATGGAGTTTTTTCGTTAGCTCGGTTTCATTTCCTATTCCGACGACCGTGACGTGAACTTTCCGCGAGATGAGGCCGCGTGCAGCATGAAATATTTTTTTAATAAACGAAAGTTCGTCGACGTCGCTATGCGCACACAGTTTGAAAGACTTTTAACACACGTGCAGTCACCGGAGATGCATGCTGCGACAAGGACTGGCCCCAAAAAAGCATCCAGGAGCCCGAAATAATGGAGCCGAGATCCGCGAGCTAAGCGGAAGCGGTAAAGCCGGGACCACTCTGCTCTCATTATCCGAATCCAAGCCTGCGATTCTAGCTCGGTTCTCGGGCAAGTTGCGCCCAGGGAGATGATAGTAATCGTTGTAATTTCAGCTCTATACGTTACGCTACTAGTCGCTGCCGCGGCTGTAATTATTCGCATTATAACCAGTCGTTATCCCTGGGCCGCAAAGTCTGACGTTAATGATGTCTAATGCCACACGGCGCAGAGCGATATCGCAGACTTGCATTTACACCAGCCCCATGCGCTCGACTTGACGCCTACTACGTGTGTATTTGCGTTTATCAGCCGCTCGTTGTTGGTGCAGTGTATGTGTGTGTGTTTTTCCGGGCAACCTACTTGCGCGCCCGCGCTACTAGTTGCAGTTGCGTGAAATTTTAATCAGCCGTCTGAATCTTCGAGCCCAAGCGCCGGCTAACTCTCTCGCGCCTCTTTCCACCTTATATGCGCGCAGCACTCGCTCTCTATACCTAAAGCTCGTCTATCTTTTTATAAGCGTGCAAGCGCGCCCAACTCTTATGAATATTTAGACGCGCTGGGCTGGCTGCACACTCGGGCGCTTTTTTGCCCGCGCGATGCACCACGTCCCGTTGTATATAGTCGGCCAGGCCGGCCTCCCTATCTACTTACATCGCGCGTACAACGAAGCTATATCTCGTCCACTCTTCCTCTCTCTCGTCGCTGACTTGTACCGCTCTGCTTTTTGCATATTTACATCGTTTGATGATAAAACGCTACTCTTTAGCACTCAACGGTTGACCGCTGGGTTTTCTCGGTACAGTCTTCCTTTAGCTTGTCTTTTTATTGGATGATTTATTAAGGGGTTCTTGTACTACTTTCATTAGCTACGAAGCTGTTTTATCGGCCGTACGCCTAATAAACGCTTTAGTCAATATAATTCATTACTGGGTGCAAATTACAAGCTCGCTAATTGCTCTCCAAAATGCTGTTATTAATTTATTTTCACCGCGATTCTGAAAATTATCATTAAAAGGTATGAATAAACTAATTTTCGTTGCCGAATTATTTTTGTGGTTGACGTTATCCATTTCATACTTTAGCAGTTCATAACGTGGTTATGGAACGCAATCAAGTTTGATTTTTAATCAAATTTTGCGTTTTTTCAAAATAAATTACTTAATGCACTTATAATCAATCACATACTTTTGGGAATTGTATGTAGTGAGGAGTATGTATACTAGAGCTTATAAAAAAACACCCATAGAAACTGAATATTAATTTACAATGAGGGAAAGAACTCAGAGTGAGTTCCGACAAAAGGAAAGGGTTGAGTGAGTGAAGGGTTCCTTTTAATAAACACACACGATTTCGCGATACAAAAAAAGGCACTTGCTTTGGCGTAAAAACCCTCACGGTTTAGAGGGAAAAGCCTTAGCAAGCGTAAACTTTATTGAGATAAGGAAAGGAAATTATACAAATGAAAAGAAATAGAATAGTGACTCTAAAAGAGAAAAAATCACATGAAAGAACGCAAAGACGCGAGGTACCTTATCCGCACGCAAAGAGAGCTCTCTTACCGCAAAAAACAAGCAAAACCGCCGCTGAAGAGGGCGTTAAGCTAGCCTCGTCGAAATCCGCCGCTGCTTCCGTCCTTGTCCTGGAGGTCTGGAAGCCGGGCCTGGGGAGCGAAAAGGTGGTCCGCAACCGTGCACCAAGCGCGCCCCGACGTATCGGGGAGCCAGACGCTTGGCACGAGGGCAACAAGGGGTGTTGCCGCTGTTCGCTCGCCCCGAAGGAGTCACGTACAACACGTGGACACCTTCGCCAACAAAACTTACACTATCGCCTCGAGGCACACTCACACACGCACGCAAATACACACTCGCGAACGACGCGATCGAGAATTCTCCGCTAAACCGAACAACACGGCGCAGAACGAGGTGAACAGTGATAGCTCTGAGAAGAACAAATCACTGGCTCACCGTACAAAGAAACATCGATACGAAAAAAAGTAAGGAAGCCACACGTGCGAAGCGCTAGGCAGTCCTAACAGGAATAATCGCGCGCGGGCCCTTCGCGCTCTCGCGAGCGGGGCCGGCGGCGCGCAACTCGACGCATGCGCTCGCGCTCTCAACGTCGCAACGGAGAGCGCGCAGCGGCGCGAAATTCAAAAGCCTAAATTTACCTACACTACTGAAATCGGATAAAACAAACTGAACAGAAACATCTTCCGAACCTTTAATTATAAACGGTACATATTGATTTCATTAAGCAATAAAGTATCTTACCTCAAAAAGAGAAATCGTATTTTAAACTCACCTGTAATAAAAAATAGAAGAATGTCTATTATTGGCAATACTCATGTAATATGCAGATGTATTTTATTTTTGTTTAAATGTTTCGTATATTCTCATATATATTAGAAAAAAACTGATGAAAAATCAAAACATTTATTCGAATGTCCAAATACATATAATGCATCAATGCATTTTGCTTTTTAATGAAACAAACGGAATGCGTGTAAACCTTAGGTATAACACGTTATCTCGCTTTATCGTTGTCAAGAGTTAAACGACAAAAAAGAGACTTGTATAAGTATTAAAAAACTGAAACGCCTATGAAAGGCAGAGCTTTATTTTAAACAACATAAAATAAACGCAGACGTCCAGTCTCCGTCGAGATTAATCGTCCTTCTGATCTTTTCATGGGGTTCGGAACTATTCAAAAGACATTAAACTACGTTGATCTTTCGATCGGATCGAAAGCTCTTTAATGCGCATTAGTTGTATTTATCATTTCTCCTTCACTTTCTTCGAGATGCTTAACGATCGTATTTTGCTCTTGAAAAACCATTATTCACTACTTATTTAAATTCACGTCAGGCTTGCTGTTAATGAGGCTGACACCGAATTAAGCTTTCGCAAAGATCACATTTTCATACTTGTCTTCTAGATTTCATTTTACATTTTGTTATGATGTAAAAAACTTAACATTCATTGATAAAAAGTATCGTTTCAATTAATGAAGAAAATGAAAATTTTTGAGCATGATTAAAGTTCTGCAGATAAATTTTATTGAATGATTAAATTATATTGAGATAAACATTTTCTATTTTCTTACAAAATTTTTTAATCAAAGTTCATTTGAAATTTTCAAGATGTTGAATTAGAGTGACAGCAAAGAGTGACAGTAAAGGTTGAGCTATACATTGTAAGAAGGAAGAAGAAGCTTTGAATTAATAAGAGACGGAAAGTTAACTGCTGCAGTAAATCTCCGTAATGTTTTAATTTTATTAGGACGACGACGAATTCCAGTTTCTTTATTTAATCTCACACAGTTCGTAGCGAAACTTTTTTATCATATTTCACTTTGCTTGATGTCACCTAATTCTAGATGCTTTTCTAAAATATTATCCAGGAATACAGATTATAAACCATAAGCGCAAAAGGCACGTAGCTAATAAGTATTGTCTTACGTCATTACCAAGAAAATCCTTTGCTTTAGTGAATGCACTAATTAAAAGTATTCATCGACACACAGTATACCACAAAAAATACCATTATCTGAAATATTATTAAAAAAACAATCAAATTGGTAACTATGCACAACCTTTAATTGAAAACTCACTTAGCAAAATAACACTTTAAGAGAATCAAAATGGTTCTATTTACATATCCTTAGCATGTGAATCACACTCGCGAATATGTGAAACGAAGTCTCTATATATCGCCTTATATTTCAGATTTTTCATAAAATGGAATATTAAAACAATGCTTTCAACGCGACGAATATGAATTTCCCAGTCTAATTTGTTTCCATCTCGTAAAAGAAACACCGAGCTGCGAATAAAGTTAATGAAAGCTATAGCGCGCGACTCTTTGCAATAAAAGCTCCGCGAACACGGCTCTCTCTCTCTCTCTCTCTCTCTCTCTCGTTCTCTCCACTCCGATTACATATTTCGCGCCTTTTATTGCATAGACGCATCCGGCACTCGTATACCCGCTGGCGATCTTGATGCCGCAAAGCCATTCCTCTTTCATTTTCCTCGCACGAACGGAGAACCGTGTAATTTGACGCGAAGCGCTCGTGAGCGAGGAAATTAAACACCGAGGAGAAGAAAAAAAGCCGAGAAGCAAGGAGAGAAGAAGGAACTTAGGACCAGTTTAATCATAATAATTTTAATTAGGCAGAAAAAAGGCGTCCGAACGTAAGCTACGCGCGCAAATGAAGCAGTGGTAAAACGTACGTGCGCGAATGGAGTTGCGGCCCTGAAGAATATACGTATTCCAAGCGCACGTTTGCCTAGCCTTCATTTCTCGGAAAAGTGCCGTTAATGCTTCGTACATAGTTAAGAGCTTGAAGTGCGGCCGTTTTACAAATGCAAAATATTCATTTGGTCAAAAGTCGACGAATTATATGAGACGTTACGCTCGTTAGGTTATGATTCCCTTCAGTGTTAGATGATCAGCATTTATATTCAATTTCCTCTTCAAGGGAGATCACTGCGTTTTTGTGTTTCAAATGTATTATTCTAAAAGAAGAAGTTCACCCAAGGACCACGAAATGCTTTTTCTTTTCACTTCTAAAAAAGCGTCTGTCCTTTAAAATCGATAACGCGAATAAATTTCCAATAGCGACAAATTTGAATTTCCCGATCTCATTACAGATGCACTTGCTTCAACGTACACACCAATTTCCAGGTGGTAAGAGACAGCGATTCTCCTGCATAAAAGAAAAGCTTGGCAGTTGGGTCACAAAGCTCGTGCTGTAGCCTCTTAGCCTGACCAGAAGCAGCAGAGGAAGACTAGACTGCTATACGCAGACGAGAGTAGAGCGCAAGAACGGAAACAGAAAGATCCTTCACGATGTCCGTCGCGCGCGGAGCGAAAGACACGGAACAAGCGAAAGCTCGGTCTCTCAAGAAAAAGGCGCGCCAAGGAGAAGAAAAGCCAGGCCAGTATAAGAAACAGAGAAAAGAGAATAAGAAGAAGAAGAAGAAAGAAGTGAAGATCCTACTGGCCTTTTTAACACACACACATACACACACAGAACTGGAGGGGCAGAGTGGACGAGAGCGACCGATCGATCCGCTCAGTCGACCGATGCTGCAGGGACTTTAGCCTAGTGAGCTCGAGACAAGAGCGAGAGAATGGAAGTAGAAGAGAACACATAGCTGCGGCTGGCGACGCGTCTTAAAGGGGAGCGATTTAGCCTTCGCGTATATGGCTTTAATATATGTACGTGAGGCGCGTGCGTATGCTCGAATAAGCGGGAAGTTACTGTCTGTTGTTCGAGGCTACCGTACGCGCGAGTGAAGGGCAAAGGATATCAGTGGGAAAACATATACAATAGGTTTGAGCTAATGCGGTGTGAGACGATCTAGGGAAATGGGACAGTCAACTTTGAGTACTTTATGAATACGTTTTTTCGAAGAGTACGTATTGATTTAGGGCTTATGAAATATTGAGATGGTCAAGCAGGACGATTTTTATCATTCTTTTATTTATCCTTTTTTGGGATTTATCATTGCGTTGGGTATTTTTGAATTTACGCTAGTAGCTTGGTACAAAGGAAGGAACAGTTGTAATTTACGAGAAGGACCGAGAAATACGATTTTGGTGCGGTTGGGATGGTAAACGGAATTCTCTGCAAAATTGTTTATAACTTGACAAAAATGATGGTGCACTATCACCATGAAAATTTTTCCACGAGCAAAACTTTGAAAATTTGTTTTCATAAAAAAGAGCATGAATAACCATACGATCGAGGTCGTGAAAGCGAGCAACTCGCATAGATGCTTCTTGCTTTTCTTCACGTCTCAAAAGCAGAACTACAGTAAAGCAAAGTATACCTGACCTGCATCTCCCTAGAGGGGCTCCTACCCCTATATTTTTCCCCTATGAAATCTCGGCGGAGATGAGTGGATGTGCGATTTAATTTAGCATTCGTACACCTTCTATGCCCTCTCTCTCTCTCTCTCTCACTCTTTGTTTCACCTGCTTATGTATACGGACGAGTCGAGCAAGAAAAGGTGCAAAGTGGCGACGAGACGAGCAATGCGAGCGAAGCATTTAAATGCTAAGAAGCAGTCGGCTCGTGAATAATAGCTAGCACTGAGGGAGAGGCAAACCCGGAACGCTGCAGCATCAGCAGCGACAATCGCTTTAAGTCCCTCGACAAGTGGAGTGTTCTTTCGAATCCGGTTGAAATCTCCTCCAACTGCCTGCAGTTCTTGGTATAGTTCCGCCAACACGAATACGGGAAATCGTTTTTCTTCCGGTTGATATAGGGCAAGGATTTTTTTACCTCCTGGATACGCTAAGTAAATTTCTATTAGCGAGAATGCATTTCTTTCGCTTGAAGGGCGTACCTGGATCAAGATGCTTGAAAAATAGAAGAATCAGCGATTGCTATAAATAAAGTAAAACCCTTTCAATCTTGCTCATGAAGCCTTTTTACAAAGCCCTTTTAGAAAGTGTACAAGATGACCATAGCAGTTTGTATGAATAATAGGAATTAGAGATAAGATTTTGAACTATTATATATATATATATATATATATATATATATATATATATATATATATATATATATAGCACAACATCGTCATTGTGATAACTGGCTAAAAATACATGGCAAAGTTCGCAAATAACATTCGGATATAGAATCTTTATCGCTTTCCGATATCCTAAAATGAATATGTCAACATTCACAGTTGTTTTTCCATACATGAATTTGAATTTCGATGCTTCCGTTTCTGCACCAATAATTTAAATAACTTGTTTGTTATATTGCGTTGAATTAAACATTTTGATGAAAGACATTGTTAAAAATTTCTCGTCAAAAAGCTACAATTCTTCTATTCTTTTATCAATAATTTTGCAGATGCACTAATACTTTTGAACTCATCAAAACATTGAAATTTCTGACCATAATATATGCCTCTTCAAAACAATCAGGGATTTCACCAAAATAATACTTATGAATCTTTGCGACATAGTTGAAAGTCCTCTATTCAACCCTGAAAACACAGTCGTTCAACCCTACCAGCGGCTACTTTTTTTCGCGGTGGAACCACAACTCACTTCCACCTTCCGGCAAGCACCTTAAAAGTGGCAAACACGATTTCTAAATCCGATTTACGATAAACTAAAAAAAAAGACATGCTCGAAACAAGAAAAACTAAGAAGCCTAACTTTCCGCTTTCTCGATAAGTACGAAAGTGGAAGGAAGGGGTCCGGGAGGGCAAAGGTGTACGGCATCCCAAGTAGATCCCGTAGAGGCGCTCGCAAACTTCCAACAATGCGCCCACGGCGTCTTCCTAGTCGTCCCTCACTTACTCCTCCATGTCTCCTCCTCGTTCTCGTGGACTCGGTAATTGAGAGGCTAGCGAGGGAGCCATGGCTATGAGCGCCTCTACTAACCAAGCTCTCTCCATTGAGATACTGCGCTTTGGATTTAATTAATTACAGGACGACAATGAAGAGAAAAGGAGTCCGGCTTGCTGTTTAAAGGCGCATTGCTCGGTAAGCCGACGCGTGTAAGCCAGTCGTTACTCGAAGATGGTTTAGAAGCGAGTCTTGTGCAGCTGCAAGGAAAGCCCAAGGCATTTATCGGAAAATTAAGGAGATTGACCGGTGCGACTTGAAGGGAATTTCCACGGCGAAGTGGTGGTATGTCGGATAAAATGTAGGGGACTTAGTGCTGTTTCGAAAACATTAACTCTGTCTTCAACGGTTCTAATTTTTTCGAGAGGAAAGTGTGGTAAATGCCATTGAATCAACGAGGAGTTTTCAAAGTGTATGCTGCATATTATATATATCAAAGTAAATAGTAATCACTTTTTATTTTTGTTAAAATTTCGCTTAGCTGAAACTGCGTAGTCATGTACATCCCTTTGAAGTAAAAGAGCTTTACGTGCGCACGTTAAACAGATCATCACAAGCTGAAAACTTTAATTAACAATGAGCATAATGTAAAGATAACATCAATATCGTTAATCTTTTTGTTTTCATGATCATCAATGAAATAGGGTTATTGGTAATGATTCTGTTGGTAACTGTTGAAACATAGCTAATTGCTAATTAAAATCATATTGATAATAGTTTAGATTTTATCAAGGGGCGCGAAAGTGCCGCTTTGGCAAGAAAAAGTACGAAGTACTATTTGTCGACGGCGCGACTCTACACCGAAAAAACTCCGGCATGAGAGACGTAAACGGCCGTGCGTGCCTCATGCCAAAAGTGGGAGCTATATCCTCCCGGTTTCGGCTCATGCGTTGTGCCAGTATAGTCGGACTGCTATACTAAAGTAGCGCCATCGCTGTGCCATACGCGCAGTTGTCCCTCGCCTCATTCACACGGATTTTTCTCTTCCCTATGGTGCGCACGTGGTGGCTATGCCGCAGTGAAAAACTTTACTACACTTTACTACACTTATAAACTTTTAAAATATGAAAATTTGCCCGAAATAAGTCCTGTCACTTCCCTCATAAAGAATAGTATTCGATTTGTATCTACGCGATATGGTTTGTAATTTTTTATAATTCTGTATAAAAAACACTTAAATAAAAATTTTGAAAATATATTATTTGATATACTTTTTAATCATCTAAGAATAAAAAAATTAAATTAGTTCATGTTTTGTTATTGTTGAACATACATTAAATCTCACCAAGCGTCTATAAAGAGCGAAATACCGCGTAAGCCCTTCAAACGGTTGAGCGCATGCCCTCGCGATCGGGAGGACAGAGCTCCCACTTTTTGGCACAAGCGTTGTGCCGTTAGTGGGGGTAGTAATCAACTGATTGAAGGTGGCGCTGATGCCTAGACGCCATTCTACTATACGTGCCGGAGTTTTTTCGGTGTATATACTTTGAAATTAGGTGTTCCTAACCTTAAAAAAAATCTCGATTGCATTTAAATCATTATTATTGCGGGTATGCGCAACTGTTGGTATCTACTTAAATATATTATCCTAATTTTTCATGTATAAAAGGTTTATTCAAGAATATTAAGTTAGTAACTTAATATTGCAAGTTGAAAATTTGCTCGGTATATTTCATTTCGTTCAGAGTTTCCATCCTCTCCCGATATTTTTTGTCTCCTCCGGTTACGTGACTTCCGGTGAGTATATTTGGTATTATAACAGTGGTTACAGTAGTTAATCTACTTTACCGACATTCGTCTGCTACTCGGCGACATGCGATTATAATATACATGTAATGCTATGCGTATATATGCATACATTGCTATACGATTATATGCGCGATGCGATCAATGTTTGAACCAATAGTAGCTAGTTGTCTATCGAATAGATCAAGATTTAATGAAGTGCAATAGCAAGAAGAATATGCTTTGTAAAAGATGTGAAATCTCTCAAAAAAAAACTTTCAAAAGTGAAAATCTTGGTAAGAAAAAGGCTAATAAACGTAGTGAAATCTCTAAATATAAAAATGTCAAGTAAATGTTTTTTTGCTATACGCATTAAGATATAAAATTTAAGTTACAATTATGTTTTCCAAAAAAATGATATTTTAATGCGTATAGCAAAAAAAAAAATTACTTGACATTTTTATATTTAGAGATTTCACTACGTTTATTAGCCCTTTTCTTGCCAAGATTTTCACTTTTTAAAAGGTTTTTTTTTTGTTATTTTCCATAATGCATCAGCTTATACGTTTATTAGAATTGTCTAACATTATTATAATTATAATTAAAAATCTCATCAACGTTTACTCTTATAAATTAGCCAATCGATTTATAGTAGCAAGTTCAATAACCCTTCGTCGTCGGAAAATTCACAACTCAATAAAAGTTACAATTATCGCCACCTAAACTTTACCCAACAAAGCATTTCCGCGTCTTTCTCGTTGATTGTACAAAGGAATTTTCGGCATTCCTATGATTACTTCGCGCGCGAAAATGCTCCATTCATCAGAATTCATTACGTTGCGACAGCTCGCTCTCTCTCCGAGTCGTAGCAGCAGTTTTGGAATGTGCAAAGAACCTCGCGCCTACTGAGACAGCACGTTCGAAATCGAAATCGAATCGCTATTATTATTTACTCTCGCGCCCTTTCCCCCAAGTAAAAAGACGAGGTGCGACGCGCAGTCATAAAGTTGGGGAACGCGAGCTTTCGCGGTTAAATTAATATGCCAGCAGCAGCAGCAGTAGCGGGGAACGCCGGGACAAACGGGCGAAGGACTCGTGAATAACATTATGCAAACTTCATTAAAACCGGCCCCTTGGACCTGTGCGCGCCGCGCGTTCGCGAGAGTGGTTCGTCTCTGACGCGCCTCGTTCTGCATTGCCTTGGCTATACTTTTATCCCGCTGGCTTTTCTCCTCTTTAATCAAACTAACGCCACTTGCTGGATTTCAATATTTGCCTCGCTTGATTTGCTTACGCCTGTTACCTGTTCAAATTCGCTGACGCAATGCATTGTCTGCTTGAATTCAGAATGATTACTTTTACTACTGTGTGTCAAGTTATCAATTGAGATCATACTATCATCTTCATATTGCAGTTTAGTCATTCTATTTAGAAGATAAAGATCGTGCACTTTAAGATATTCACATGTACGACCTTTCGGTGTGTTATTCACCTCTGCCATCATACCCGAACTCTTTGCGTATTTTTTGCATATTCGGTATCAGCAAAATACAATAAGATTATTTATATTTTAGAAATCGAAATTCGCGCGCTACTACTTGCAACAAAGAACGAATTTACTCAACTCTCGCACGCTTCATCTCACCCTTCATCATTCCTCCTAGCTTCTCCTTCGCTCCTTCACCGAACTATAAGACGAATAACACTTCTTGATGCCAGAAGGCGAAGCTTACACTCCACTTGTGCGAATCTTGCTGCCTCTTTCCTGTGCTCTTCACGAAAATTCATGCGGCGTACGAGAGAAATTTTGCACCGGTATAGCGACAAGAAGAAGAAGAAGAAGAAGCAGAAGCAGAAGCAGAGGAGAGGGAAACCGATGACACGGACGCGTTCGCGAGTTCTCTTGCAGCCAGCGGCGGGGCTCGAGAGGATGCACAATATGTGCATTGATATTCCAGGCTTTTTCCCTAACCACACCACGGGTGCTTTGCATATTTCCCCTATTTTGCGTGCTCGCGTTTTGCTATGGACCTGTGTAGGTAAGTGGAAGTCGTACGAAATTTTCGTAGAATTTATATAATGCGCGGGTGCAATTGATATTTCTATTTATGAACCATTTGATCTTTTTAACCTATTTATAAATGGTTTAGATCGAAGTGGCGTGTGTTTCTCTTTTATTCAATAGCGCATAAAAGAGACTTTCACCTAGTCAGAGCACAAACGACTGGTGACAGTAAAGTAGGCCGATGGTTACGAATATGCAGAAACTTTCTCAAAAACAACTTTTATAGTTGCTAAAATTAGATATCTTTCCAGTACATTAAATCCACAATTTGTTCAAGTCCTTAAGAGATATTTTAAAGAAGAATGAGATGTAAACCTTAACCGCGTTGGTTTCACACCTTTTTTTACAACCCTTGAAAACCATCCAGCCTTTGTTTCACCCTTTCCCTACCAAAAAAAAAACTTTTCCACCACCAGCTTCGCGAGCACTTAAAAAATGACACCTCGCATTCTCTCTCTTTCTCCTCGAAAGAAAGAAAGGAAATGCGGGCATAAACGCGCCGTCGGCTAATCACGAGAAACGCCGACGAGCTTCGCCCCCTCCAGCAGCAAAAACCAAAGGTATATACGGTAGGCGCTCATTCGCAACGATGAAACGCTCGTAAAAGAGCCTCGTGAAGCTCGCGGGCGTTCTTGTCTTACCGAGTACTCGGAAACATGAACCTATATACGCATGCTCTGGGAGACGCTTCTTTGTTTGTGCGGGCGAGAATCGTAATGCGTGCATCATGGCAAAGGGAAATGATGAGCGTCGGCGCTAGAGGATGGGGTGCGATAGGAGGAAAAAATTTAATTACGCTCCTAGTACGCCCTCTACTATCTTTTGTTCTTACTGTCCGACGGCGTTACTCTGACGAGCTTTGCTGTTGTTGTTGTTGCTGCTGCTCCTGCAGTCGTTGCTTTTATTGCTTGCCGTCCCTGCAACATCGCGTCTCAACAGTTTAACTCGCGCGTCGGGCGCGAGTACAGTGAAAATTGCAATTAGCGACCGGTACATGACAAATGCAATTGTAAATGTTTATTTTTGGTGTTTTGTGTTCGTGGCACTCGGCGTAGCGCGTCATTCAGATTTCAGGCGGGAAAATCTGTTGGGTTTATATTAAGCCGGCCCGTGCAGTTTCGTTACATGTTATACTGATGTTGTTTTACAAATAACCGATTTCGTGACATCTGCAGGAAGCATAAAAATATCTACCATGTATGAAATGCTGATATTTAATATTGATTTAGAAATTCATTGCAATCTACAATATTTCAAAATTGTATCAAGAATTGTCAAATTAAAAGGTTATCATCAATCTCTGTTTAATCACAGCGTTTGTCAAAAGGCAAAGAACGCAATTAGAGAGCGTATTTCGCCTATTTAACCTTCCGACATTGCTTGTCTAGAGGAGCGAAAATCTGTCCGACTAAACGAATTTAGCTTTTCCTTCCTCCTTCGCTCACCCTCTCCCTCTCTCTCAGTTTCGTGAAAGGGGTTTTCGAGTCGACTAAGTCACGCTCTGGTGCTGAAGACCGAGGCGCGGCGGCGCTTGCGCGATTTTTCTAGTTGCTCGCTTCAGTTGCTTGTATGCAGCGCAAGACTACGTGACGTCTTTCGTACGCCACTGCTGCTACGCGGGATTTTCTAATCATGTCACGCCCGTAATGTGACAGCGCGCGTGCCCAATAACCTGGCCATTCCGCTTTTCGCTTTACTCCTACTTCACCCGCTCCTTCTTTTTGTATCGTTGATCTGACTTTTTGGATTAGAGCGAATACATATAGCTTGAAATGGGATATTGGAAAGTGCGCAATTGAATAGCAGAGAATGGTTTAAGCGACAGATTGCTGCGATAACTGGAAATGCAAGTTTAAGAGTGATCCACACCTCGATCGACCCGCCACCTAGCGGAGAAAACGTTTTTTGTTTATTACAATTAATTGACTAACTTTATCATCGTGAATCGAGTTTCAACACTTGCAATATGTATTCAGAAACGTTTGAACAAAAAATTAAGCAATTATTTTGTTTATTGTTTCATTACCGGCGCAGCCTTTCAGCCTAGCTGCCGGGGGCCTTCCACCACCTCTGTGTGGAAGTTAGTGCTCCATCCTATCTCTTTTCCTATGTCACTTTCTCCCATGCCTATATTTTTCCACAATGAGAGATTTCTCCGATGGGGACCATATTTTCAGACACATACCATGCTGGTTAAGCCAGCACTCTCTTAGCCCCTAGAGGGCATCGGGTCCGTCTCTCAGTGTAGCTTTCCTCGGAGAAGGTCCCGTATTAGACCAGCTCCACACCGGTAAGGCCGACGCCCCCTGCCTAATGGATCGAGAGTTGGCTACCTTAATTCCTACCTTACCTTCGGACCCTACCACTATTTCGCATTCACCCAGGCTTACGCTTGTGAGACAGGGAAAACATCGGAATCACACTGAAGGAGAATTCCGGGAAAAAAAACCTGCCTCGAAACCAGCCGGAGTCTTGGGTACTTTTGCCGTTGAAAGTAACTCAGAAAAAATCCCAGTGACTTTTCACCGGGAATTGAACGCACGACCCCTTGAGAGCGAACGTGTTTCGGACGGCTAAGGCGTGCGCCTTAACCAACTGAGCCACTGACACTCTTAAAAAACTAAAAAAATTTGCAGCAAATAGCTTTTTTTATGGTTAATCACCAAATAAAATTTTGAAGCATTTAACTGCATTGTTTTAGATATAAAGAATGAAAATATTTTCAAAAAAAAAAATTGAAACCTTGATATCAAGAACCAAAGGGGTTTCAAAGCTGCACAATGAACTTAGCCAAGACACATAAAATATCTACTTTTTCCCAAAATCTGAAGTACAATAAAGCCTTTTTACTTCCGTAATCGAGACACAAAAAAACTCATTTTTTCCAGTTTTCGATTTTTTACTGAAAAAATAAGTAGTCAAATCACTTGAAATTTGAATGGGATATATGTTGACACGTGGCCCATTGACATGATTTTTTTCGTGAGGTTATTATGTTTAGTTTCAGAGATATGAATTTAAAAAAAAAATCACCGTTTTCATTTTATCTGACGAACAAAGCGGTCGATCCCGATGACCAAACGGGATAAAGTAGGTAATTTTATTCTGTTTCAAATGCATATTAACTGTATAATGTTTTTCATAAATCAAAAATTGGCCATAAAAAAAATAGTTAGAAAAATAAAAAATAAATGTTTTTCCCAATTTCAGAATCCAAAAATATACTTGCATATCAAATTTTATTGATATTGACCGAGTAGTTCCAGAAATTTTACGGTATACACACACATCGACACACACACACATCCATACGGACATTTTTTAAAAACACGTGATTTGAACTTCTAACATACCAAAAAGTATTTTCTACAAGTTTTGACGAAACTCAAAATTTGACTATTACAAAGCTTCCTCTAGGAGGAAGCAAAAAAAAAATTAGCAATTAAAATTAAATGATAACGTCGTATTCCGTCAAAAATAGTCAAATTGTAGTAGAAAAAATGGCCACTGCATCTTAAAATCTACCCGACGAAATAAAATTTTAATTTAAACTTTTATCTAAGAAACTTAATTGTGTAAAATGAAACTGACTAATACCGACTTTCGACTGTTAAGTTTTTGTTTAAATCATTATTGATTATTGAGGTGTATCGTGGGGCACTGTTAAAAATTCAAACTTCTAGTATAAAAGTGGATCACTCTTAAATATAACTGTCAGTTTACGTAATTTGAAATATCTATAATTGCTTTCAGTCACTATAACAGAAGATTCGCATTTTTAATACCACATAAAAATGCATCTCTCTTATTCGAAATAAGAAATCAGCCAGCTCGCGTCTCTGCACAAAAGCTCGCACATCACCTCCGAAAAAGAGAAGTAGCCGAACGAAGAAATAAACGCGTGCCCCGAGAACGCCATAAAACTCCACTAGAAGAAAATTCTCTCTGGCTATTAAATAACATCGGATAGTAGTTTTGCTTTCACCACTGCAAAATCTTCTTATAGGAAGAAAGAACGTAGAAGCGCGAAGGCTAGACAGGCTCCCTGCTAACTCAAGCAGCTGACGTCGTCGTCGTCGTCGTCGTCGTCGGCGGCGGCTGCTGCTGGAAAAATGTATGAGGTCGAGTAAGAGCTTCTCGAAGCGAGCACACGAGAGAGAACAAGCGGCGCAGTGCAAACTCGCATTATAGACGAGACGTTGAGTTTCTGCCGAGTGCTGTATAGCAGTCTAGCTTCGCGATAGACACGGGAGGGCGAAATTCGCTGTGAGCTAAGTGTTGCTGCACACTCGCAACTCGCCTGATTTGAATCAATAAGTTTACTTATAGATTTCCTCATTGAATTTTTTGATTCCAAGCGTAGTATGTTTTTTTTTTCTTCTTCAAAATTAGCACTTAAAAACGAAATCTCATACTAGTTACGCCGAGTTCTATCATATTTGCATTTTATCGATTTGGAAACATGAGAAAAACTGTATGAATAATTGGAAATTTCAATGCACACGTATGCACATCCATGATGAAACTGGATTTTTAATATTGACATACAAAGAAAGTTAGAATCGTACACTATGGAGGTTTATACAAAGCTTTTAATACAGAAAATGGGCATTTTTACAATATGCAGCAGCAATATGGCAGTGTGGCTTACCCGTGGTAAGGACTTTCAATTACGGCACAATAGTTTCCATGCAAAAAAGTTAGGTAAATGTGAAAATTTAAACTTCAATTTCGATAAAAGCTTCTGTATTTTGCATCAAAATGTACCGAAAAAAGACGGGAGAAAATGAGACAGCGAGATGCTATTTCTAAATGAGGTACAAAAACAGGCAATAGCATTCGTAACAGGGACTAGAATAGACGCGCAAAAAGCGGCATTTGATATGCCTATCCAAATCTGAAATAAATAAATTCCTATACAGGAAATTTTGGTAGCGACCTTATAACATCTTTATTTAAATCCAATTGTCATACTAACTGCTCTCGACTGTCCACAAACTGACTAATGAAATAATAAGTTCTTTACTGTATCTTGACAATATTTAAACGAGTAAAAGGCGAGTCATATTCGAAAAATTAAGTTTATCATTTCCAAAGCTCTTTCATCGTAACGAAATCATACGTTTCTAGGACAATTCCGTAATGTATTTCGCTTGAAGGCAATAAACGAACGAAGAATCAAGAATAAGACCCAATTCGTTTACTAGGAGTTAAATGTTGCGGACGTTGTGCCAACTTAAAGTTTTGTTCTTCTTCGCTCTCTTAGTTCTCATTCGGCGAGATAACCGATGCAAGAATTTATATGCCGAGTCGTTGCAGTCCTTCGGGCTCTAGCTCGAAAGTCTGAAGAGCCTGTGAGTAAGTAAGAGGATGAGAGAAATGTTGAAAGGGTACTTTCAGTCCGAAGTGAGCAGTGCGCGCGGCGCATATCGTGATATTTGATTTAGGAAACGATTAAGTCAGCGATGTAAATGCAAAGAAGGGAAGGAGTATGCCGAGAGAGAGAGAGAGAGAGAGAGAGAGCCTTGTTGCATAAATAGAAACTCGAGTCGTAAAGTCGCTAGATGTTCCGAGCGCGCCCGTGGATGTTTTATCGGCGATAATCCCGTTCTTCGCGCCACTGCGATTCTTCACTTTTTCGTACTTGCGAAATTCTCGGTAAGAAGTTGAGCATGCTAAAATATTGCTACTTTTTAGAACGCCAAATAAAGTCAAGCTTGATTTGCGCGCGCTGTGAATTGGGTTTATACGGATGCATATAGAGGGCACTATGATCAAGAATTTGAATCCGCTATTTCGGGCATTTTATGGTTTAGATTGATTCTACACGCTGCTTAGTAAGAAGCTTTAATTTAATGACATTTCATTCCACTGCCTGTAAAATATAAACGTTAATATCGAATAAGCACGAAAACATAGTGTGCATTTGAAACACGAACGCGAAAGGGAAAAGTTCTGGAAAATGTTCATTATCGCCAGCGGTATAGTATAGCTCATGCTTATACGAAGATCGGAATTATGACGCCAATTACTCACACGCTTCCGTCGTACGAAGCTACGATCGAACCCATCGAGCTATACACGCTGTGCCGTCTGACGTTAACCATCAATTACGAAGATCAATAATCCAATACAAACATCTTCCACTCCTATACCCTGAACTAGCCTGCCTGCTCATCAATGCACTAGAAGCAGAAGAATTGCGAAGCGGTTTAAAATCACCAGAGGGGGGGAGGATATTTTCTCGAAAGTTGCAGTGCGCAGCTATCGTCGCCAATTACCCCACGCCCACGACCTCCAAATCCATTTGCCATTGGTATACAGGAGAGAGAGATAGAGATAGAGAGAGAAAACGCTAGCGGCGTGCCAGCAAATGCATTACCCCGATTATATTGCACGGGGACGCGACGCCCGATACGCTAATGCGTTCCGATCATCCACTTGCGAGAGAGCGCGTGGTTTTACGAGCCTCGGCACTTTACGAGGCCGAGCTACATAATGCATTCGTAGAAATTCGGTATCAGGGTGCAAAAATTAATGCCTCAAAGAGGCTCTTTCGAGACCTTCTCATGGTTGGCTTTTCGAAAATGAACAAAAAATTTACCTGTATTTAAATTGATGCAAGGAAAAATCGCTAGTTTACTATTGGTTTAATCAGACTTTTGCATTCGCTAAGAGTCACTTTCAAATTCTTATGAGTAGAAGCATTTGCACGATCTATTAATTTATTTGTGGCAAATGACTAGTATGATTTTAAACCGAAGAGGCGCAAGCTAGATTGTAGTGAGAATATCGATGAAATGAAGTTTCAGATTAGTTTTCGAAATTCCCTGGTAGAAAAATAAGCTAACAAGAAAACTATCTTAATAATTTTAAACTAATTCCGGAAGCTAATTTAAGCTATCAGTATAAGCTTTTGTAAGCTTACGATTAGCTTATATAAGCTTATGGCAGATGCCATCATAACCTTCATTCTTATATGTATATACATGTATCAATAAAATTTTCCCTAATAATAATTATTTTTAAAGTAAAGGAGAACATTTTATGAATATTAGTACTAGAGCAGATACCTATAGGTATAAGCAAATAGTAGAGGAAGGGGAGTGAGAGAGAGAGAGAGAGAGAGAGAGAGAGCGCAAGCAGCTGAACATTGTGAAGCGTTGCGGCCATCGTGACATAGTCATTAAAATTTACAATCGCGCGGGTTTCGCCATATACACGTAGTGGCATTTTGTAGGTTATGTTGCTCGGATTTTAAAAATTCTTAGAGATCGATGCTATACTGATACGTAGGTAACCCAACTATTATCATCTTTCATTCTTAAACAAAAAAAAGCTTATCATTTATGTTCAATAAAATCGAAATTACGCACGCATACTGTTAACTTCAAAATTAATTTATTATTAGCTAATATTCGCTTTCCACAGGTGACGTTATTAGCTTATAATAGCTAAAATTGTAAGCTACAGTAAGCTAATTGTGCAAATATTAGCTAATTATAAGCTAACGATAAGCTTAGTTTTCTACCAGGGTTATTAGTCAGTTAATATGCGATTGGCTTTGTCATATGCCAGATGACTTTATTTATTTCGAAAGCAAACTTTAGATATGCATCTGTCTATCGCAACTTCAGAAGTAGAATAATTTATGGACAGTAAAAAGTATCAAATTTTTGTAGCTCAAGTTACAGCTTTCACGGCGTCGAAACATTCGCGTAATAAAAGTTTTTATTACTTTAACCGAATGGTAGAATCTTGTTTTTATGACATGAATTTTGCTTATATGAAAGATTGTATCGATGATAAAAAAAAACTGCTGCCAATTCTTTGGTACGTAGCTTCCTCCAACTAAATTTATAGTTCCAATAGATAAAATATTGTTTAAATATATTAATGATATACTCAATGATTAATGCGTCGTCTTACGACATATTAGTTCTACCTTAATGCCACTAGGTGGACAGCATAGACATAAGAGAGATAGACTGCGTGTGAAGGTTACCAAAAGTGGCTCCCATTGACCTGTGTGTAAGACAAAGACACCATACCTTCTATCCAATGCTTGGTATATGGGATAGAAGGTATTCTATCTTTCTTTCACTGGGTGCCACTTTTGCTAACCTACACACGCAGTCTATCTCTCGTATGTCCATGGTGGACAGTAACCTTTTTTTTACTGTCTTCTGGTGATTCTTCTCAGTAAATTCCATAAATATATCCTCTCTCGATGGTGTGCATCAAGTTCGGTATGAAAAACTACTTTTTCCTTAAGTTACTCGTAGAGGTGACGTGCAGTATTCTGGAAGCCTACATAACAAAGCTCTGATTTTTCTAAATAGACGTGTAGGTCTACGCGATGGAGGACGCCAAAGGTGACAGTTTCCAGGACAGTTCCCTCCTTCGAGAACAGAGAACGAGTCAAGGTATCGTTGAACATCAAGGATATGAAGATGTGGAGGGACGATCACCAGGACGAAGCGGTTGAAGAAGGCGATGCACGCCGAGAAGGAGCCCACGATTGGGGAAAAGCTGATTGGTTTTTTTTCATACTCGATTTATACATAATATTTTTGTAAGTCAGTATACATACATTATACATTTTATAATCATAATCAAACATATTCGATTTGAAATAAGCAAAAAAATAAAAAATTTTTTAATAATACTTTACACACGTGCGTGTGAAATTCGGGTCGCATTTTAACCTAAATCCATAAACAGATACTTGTTAAATAAAAAAATAGACTTTAAAACCTGAACCAAAAATTCTCGATTCACTCCCCGGTAAAAATGTGTACCTAGCAAGCCTATAGAAGTATTCACTTCAAAAATTAACTAAATCAGCTAAGATTTAGCGGCCAAAAATATGTTTAGAAAACTTAAGTTTGAATATATCGGGGCCAAAAATAGCCACGAAATGTATGACCAGTGCCTAGTCTCTAACGAATAAATACATTGATTGTCAACATATTTATTCGGCAAATTTGTTTATCGTTAATTTTTTATTCTTGTAAGGTTCACAGAGACTATTTATTTTCATAACAAAATTTAATTTCCCAGTTAGCCGCATCTACGCATGCGCGAGTGACGTCACCAGACACGCGGCTGCAGGTGTCTGAAAAAGTTTTCAGTATTTTCTAATTCCAAACTTCTATTTCGTTGACTCTCCTTCTCTACCGTCTTCTTGATTTGTGTGTACACACAATTTATTGTATAAATTAATTATTAATTACGAACATTATTGTTCTTTTTTAATGAATGATTTTTACGTTATTTGGTGGGCGGGTGCGGGGGGGGGGGTATCTCCATGTAGACGTGCAAGTTCCAGGCCATTATCCTGCAGTCGCCTAAAATCGGCTGCCTTTTCCGCTGCAATTTCGTCTCCTTCTAAGAAGCAGGCAATTACGGCGGCACAGAGCCGAGAATATTGATATTCCCTATGGTTAGGAATCCGCAGTATTCCAGTTCAACCGCGTCTCAGCTAAAATTGGGAGCATGTAAGACATCTAGTTAGCAAGCAAATCGGCTATCTTCTCCCAGTAGCATTTGGTATGAAAGTAATTTTTTAAACTACTTCCTTCGATCGAGATAAACCTATCTAAATTCCTTAGATCCGGTAACAATTTAATCCGAAACCTTTGCTCAAGAAGAGTCTATAATCCGATAATTTATTCGAAAGCATACATTCTAGCCTTGTAAAGCAGATTCAGAGGTTTCGAGAATTTTTTTCCCGACCGCCGTTCGTTTTCTTCCACTTTGCCTCCCGCCATCCACGCCCATTCAATTAATTTTCTATCTTCCGGCTTGATTATGGTTTAATTAAAATTCGCTCGTGAGGCCACTGCGAACCCGTGGGAAAGTTTGAGAAGTTAATCCCCGTGGACTCAGCGATACATTCACATTAGCAGAGCACCTGCTGAGCCTCTGAATAAAACGGACTTAATTATGTTATCGCGAGGCTCTCTCTCTCTCTCTCTCTCTCTCTCTCTCTCTCTCTCTCTCTCACACACACACACTGGCGACTCGAGAAGAGCCTTTCCTCCGTTTTTCCACTTCTCCTTTTCCTCCAGTATTTCGCGATCTTCGGAGTAAGAAGCTGCCGCGTCAGTGGAATATTGCAAATTGCTCTTGATATTCTTCCGATAACTCGACTCGTGAGTGTGCCATCAGCCAGCGTTTTACGACCTTAACTGCCCGTAATAATCGTCTGAATTTATCGGCTTTGCGCACACTCGAGTCCGTGTGTACAACGAGCGCTTGTGTTTATGTTGAGGTAGTGTGCTTCAGTGGACTGCTCAACACAATGAGGTTGGCTAAAAGTTTCGCGCTTGGCATTCTCAGCGTAATCACTCATTTGATGCTCGTTCGTGCTCGTAAAATATGCAACCTTGTTCGAGCTGATCAATACTGTGTACGTATTCTATGCACGATTAGCGTAATGTGCGATTGATTGATTTTAGTTTCTGATGGGCGTAGTGAATGAAATGTTGTATTATATTTAAAATGAATTAAATCTGCAAATCATCGGACCTCGTTGTCAGGTATATCATAAAATGATTTTGTGACATCCGCATTTATTAGACAGCAGTTAACGGATCGGCGAGGCCAAACGCGGTCAATTGCAGCGCAATATTTCGGATTGACAACTGCGATTGTTTTATAATGGACGTAATGCACGGTTTGTCATGCTACGCCAATATAAATTTTCCGTCGAAATTGCACGATACGCTCGTGACTCACTCGCGTTAGCATTAAAAATAAAAAAAAACTTTATGTAGTCTCGTTTTATGACAGGTGTATTATGATCTTATCACTCTCAATGCAATTAGTGCATAGTACTATTTTCATATTTTACATGAATTCGGAATTTTTCATCTACTAAGCTGCACGACAACACCAGGCCATTGTTCCAAGTATATGTATCCGCTCTCGACTATAACAAGAGCGCAGCGTCGTCACACCTGCGCGAACTTTGCGCTGAAAGCAATTTTCCCCCCTTTTCAATTATTTACTCGGGCCAGGCCAGCATTGTTTTTCATTTTCCTTTAGCCAGCCGTCTTCGCTCGTCTTACGACGAATACATCTACGATGATTTCCCGCCTTAGCATCGAGAGCGACAAAAAGAATAACGCCAACGGGTTAGTCCTAAAGTTTTAATTAAATTTCGTATGCTTAATGTAGCGGGTCGCAAGCAGCGTAGCGAAAGGAAGGGAGAGCGAGAGAGAGAGAGAGAGCGAAGTTGGATGGATTTTTCTTCTCTGTAGGTGGAGTTGGCTTTAAGATGCCTCTGAATTACGCAGTTTCCTGCGTCTTTCTTCGCGCTCGCATAGTAAATGTTATGAGTCGAGAAGGAGCGAAACTGAATTTTCAAGTACAGGTAAGATCGGCGAAATCGTTGGCAATTCATGGATTCAAGGATTCAATGCACTGTGCTTCAATTTATAAAAATAATAAATCTTATTTGTTTGAAACGTTTTAGTTGATGAAAATACAGTATTATTTAAATCGAGCGAGGCTATGTATATCAACGCAAGCTTTGATACGATACACATCACTGCAGTGGAAGCGATGGGTCGTAAAGCCGAGACATAAGGTGTGTGTATATGGTCCCCGTTACATTTTCATATGTCGGAATAGCCATTCACAACTGCAGCGGCATTAATTAATCAACTATCTGTCCATTTTAAGCCACTACGAGATCCATCACTAGTTTATAGTTTATGCTGTAGTCTATAAATGACCTACGTACTAGTTCGATCAACATGTACTATTTTATTATTTGTTTTTTCTTTTAGAGTCATTTTTTTTAAATCTGCTTTCCAAGTTATTTTCAAAAAGAAAAAGTAAGTACCGTAGTTGAGCACTGCTACTTCTGTTGTAACAATCACGTTTCGTAATGGTGATTCTTTCTATTTTTCAGATACAGATAACAATATCACCAGTATCAATCTCGGTATCAATCATCTAATGAAATCATGTACGTATTGTAACTACATATTACAGCTTCGTTAGACCCGCAAGATCATTTATAAAACGCACGAGCCTCGTGACACACGCATACGTCACTGTCAGCGTCCCGAAATCATTTCCCTATTCTTTGTTTATGGTTTCACGTTAACGAAAATACCTATAATCGACAATCGCGAGTAGGAAAAAATGCGTTTCGGTGGCGCGAATATGAATAAAAGGATCCGTTCGCACTTACCGAGATCGAGCTCGTAGCCAGCAACGGTGGCGACACCGGTGGCATTAAATCAAAGAATTCGATGCCGTGTTTTCATCCTCGTCCTTCATCGGTGATGCAGAGCTTGCGCGCGAGGTGATCGACGTCGATATTTGTAGGCGGCCAGGTCGTGCGACAGCATCGAGAGAGTTATTGCCGAGAGATATCCAGCCCCGTGGAGTCCTGTAATAAAATTACTTTCGTCACACAATATGCGTATTTTTTCGCTCAAAGGGAAAATGTACGTCCGTACATGGTACGATCGCGAGTTAAAACATCATACTTGTAAAATTTTAATGAATGAGATTTTGCCAAGAAGTCGATACAAGGTTTGTGCAATTTGAATGGCGTATCCGATTTCAACCAGATGCCTTATGTAGGTCACTAGTGTAAAAATTCTATTTCGATGAGAACGGGCTGTTATATCTAAACTCTTACCCAAAAATTTGTACAAACAGTATCGCAAGTACAATGTAATATCGCAAAATCGTGTGCATTAAACCTTCCCAACGTACTGATACTGCATTGATAATTACGCACAGTGGTAGAGAGAAGCCATAATTCACTAACAACAGCGCAAAGTCAAGCGCAGCCCCACGAGAAAATTCATCTTCCCGGGTATAATTCCCACCATCTTGCCGGGACGAAAGTCGATATACGGGCGGCCGTTCAAAATTACGTAGAATCATCGGAAAGCAATTTTAAAGTCAAATGCAGCAGCGGGGGCTGCTCGCGTGCGTCTCGACGAGATTAAATCTGGCAGCTATTCCATCCGGAGGCCTCTTGTCTAGAGAGAGAGAGAGAGAGAGAGAGAGAGAGAGAGAGAGAGAGAGAGAGAGAGAGAGAGAGAGAGAGAGCGAGAGAGAGAGAGAGAGAGAGAGAGAGAGAGAGAGAGAG
>QLSS01000014.1:2631656-2660963 GCA_024372645.1 Trichomalopsis sarcophagae
TATATATATATATATATATATATATATATATATATATATATATATCAGTATGACATATAGTACATGAGTACTGCCAATCCTTGCGCAGATGGCTTGCTTAATCGCATTCCAACTTATTCAGATCCACAATATTTTGTATTATTTTTATTTGCTCCTTCAGCAAAATAATCAAGATTGAAAATATTTAAAAAAGTATTAACATTGTATATTTGAATAATATTGAATATTAATCTAAAAATTAAGTGGAGGAACTCAGCGTGAGTTCAGCTAAAGGAAAGGGTTGAGTGAGTGATGGGTTAAATAAAATAAACACACGATTTCGCGGAAAACAAAAAGGCACTTGCTGTGGCGTAAAAACCCTCACGGATAAGAGAGAAAAGCCTCAGCAAGTGTGAGATTTATTAAAATGAGACAAAAGGAAATCATACAAATAAAAGAAAAGGAAGGTGACTCTAGAGAGTAAAAATTAGTCAAAAGGACGCACGCAAAAACAAAAGACGCGAGGTACCTCAAACGCACGCAGAGAGCTCTCTTACCGCAAAAGAAAGAAAAACGCAAGTGCAAACCGCCGCTGGAGAGGGCGTAGTACTGGGCTCGCCGTCGTCCGCCGCTGCTTCCGCCCTGGTCTCTGAGGTCTGGAAGCTGGGCCTGGGGAACGAAAAGATGGTCCACCGCCGTGTGCCAAGCGCGCCCTGACGTCTCGGGGAGCCAGACGCTTGACACGAGGGCAACAAGGGGTGCTGCCGCTGCTCGTTCGCCCCGAAGGAGTCACGTAAAACACGTGGACACCCTCGCCAACAATCTTAACCTATCGCCTCGAGGCACACTCACACACGCGCACAAACACACACACGCGAACGACGAGATCGCGAATTTCCCGCAGAACGCAACGCACAAACGCAGAACGAGGCGACCAGAGACAGCTCTGAAAAGAACAATCCCTGAAGCACCGTACAAAGAAAAACCGTCGGAAATCGTAAGGAAGCCAAACATGCGAATCGTTAGGCAGTCCTAACAGGAGTGAGTGCACTGAGAGACTTTTGGTGTAGCTGCTACTCCTGCAAGTGTAGTGGTACCTCAAAATGTGGTAGTAGGCGCTACTCTTGCAATCGGAGTAACAGCTACTCCGATTCGGCGCAGCTAACGCGCCAAAGAGTGAAGCAGCGGCTCCACCTGGTCGCAGCCCTGTTTAGCAGACGACATAACCTCAAAACGCTCTCATGAGCTATAAACGAATATCTCTTACGATAATCTCTTTTGTTTTGTTAGAAATGGTTAAAATGTTAATGCTTCAGCTTTTTGAAGTTGTTTAAGCAACAATTTCCAACAATTCTATCATCAATATATTCGATACACCCGAATTTATGCTTTATACGACATTTAGCTGTGTCGAGTTTTTGCGCCGAATCGGAGTAGCCACTACTCCGATTTGCAGCGCTTCGGTTGCTCCTGTTACGATATAGCCGTTACGCCGAAAGTCTCTCAGTGTGCGCGCGGGCCCTTCTTCGCGCTTTCGCGAGCGGGGCCGGCGGCGCGCAACTCGACGCATGCGCTCGCGCTCTCAACGTCGCAACGGACAGCGCGCAGCGGCGCGAAATTCAAAAGCCTAAATTTACCTACACTACTGAAATCGGATAAAACAAACTGAACAAATATTTTATCTATTGGAACTATAAATTTAGTTGGAGGAAGCTACGTGCCAATGAATTGGCAGCGGTTTTTTTTATTTCTAAACACAATGCGCGTATCTTCATCCGTTAGTCCATATATATTTCTGCTGTGTGATCTCTCTCGTACTTAATCCGCTTATCGATGGCATAAAATAAATTCAAAATACGTATGCACGCACAATCTATTTTATTAATGAATCAACTTTAAAAAATATACTTTTTATAAAATATACCAAAGATTCGCAACTTCTATCTGGTATAATTACGTAGACATAAAGTAAAACGAAGAAATTATTTTGAACCAAGATCAATATAGTTCATCCCTTTCCGATAACAGAATGTCCCGAATTCCCAGATAGTTCATCAGTGAATAATAAAAAAGAAAAGAGAGAAAAAACAAGTAGGCAATAACGTGGCGCGCGCACAAATGGAAATGCGTCGCCTAAAACTTGGCAAATAAGACTTATCCCGAAAGCATCTCACGGCTATTGGATCAGGGAATAATGCGCGTTCATAACGTTTTCATGAGTGCCAGCGCTCCGCGCGATCGAGTTTCCCTGCTGCTCGATGGCCTCCGCGAATATCGGAAAATTTTCCGAATACCACGAATACCTTCCCGATATCGCCGCTTCCTTGGCGACAGAGAACGAAAAAAGAAGAAGAAGAGCAAAGGAAGATGAAGAGAGAATGAAGCCGTCGCCCGTACGTGAGGATTGAGGCAAGAGTATCGATTCATTTAAGCCTATATATGTCCGCGTTACATCACTTGTCGACGATCGCATAGTTTTGTACGTTCCAATTTCCTTTTATTCTCGCCTTGTTTTATTTTTGGCAGCTAATGAAGCAGTTTCATAAAAAGTGATTTCTTTAATAATCTTATATTCAATCAACGCATAAAACAAATAATACGCAGTGCGGCCAATTATAAATCGGAATCGGACTTCACATGGATTTATTGATTAAAACAAAGTTTATTAATTAAAACAATTGCTCGAAACGAGATCAGCTAAAAATAAAGGCAAATTGAAACTCATCATAGTTTTAATTAGAACGCGCTAAGCCAACGAAACATTTTTATGCAATGAATAACTCATCGTGCACCGTACACGATATTATACAATTTCTCACACAAATAAACCTTATTTCGCAAAGTAAAAATAAATTAAACCACACATAAGTTCCTTCCTCGTTTTTACTGCTGCCACGCGCTATATCCACTTACCACCGATTAAACAAAAGACGATTACAAACTAATCCGAAAATCCCGACGAGTAAATTTTCCCTTAACCCTCCTCCAACCATCTTTAGCGCATTTTACACACACGCGCGAGTCTAGGTATACGCTTCTCACTCCAGAACCGACCCTCGACGTGCGAGCCTCGTCATCCCGCGCAGTATAACTCCTGCCGATCGCAAAATCCTCGGCTCGAAAATTGCCGCGTATCTCGAGCCTCGAAGCTTATACAAATGTGGTTTCTCTACTCTCGTGAACGTATAAGCTCGTAGCATATGCGCGACGAGAGAGCGCGTGGAATTCGTGAATATAAAAACGATTGATATAACGCATGCCTCGTAAAAGCAGTCTATAAGGATGGGGTGAACGATGCCTGGACGAGAGGATAAATGTGCGTAGCTGGCTGAGGGATGAGTTGGTAGAATACGAGGTCGTGAGATTGGATTAAATTTTAGGATGCGAGTTTCTTTATTTTGGAAAAATTTGTGTTAGTTTACGGTCAAAAATGTAACACATACTGTGTGGATATTATCTCTATTTCTCAACGATACTCCATGCATCGATCGGTCGTTGAACGGGGCGCATTGACTTCGATAAAAGACTCATAAATAAATACGACGCTTTTATTCACGATACAAAGTAGGTTATACCGAGTTGCAATACGCGTGCGTTGAAATGTTTATTTTCGCTGGACGTACACGCGTATTTACGTTGACTAGTGTATTACGCTCGCGGAGGATTGCCGGCTAATTTTCCGCTCTTTTGATTTGAAATATCGCCCTCGCCCGTGTCTTCCGTACACATCGGGCAACGCGAAAATAAATAAACTCGCGAACCCTCTCGATGATTCTCCGCGAGCGGCATCGCGAATATCAGCAACCGAATATGGCGCGTCGAAACTCACCGATGCGCCGCCGCGCATGCATACATCGATCGCGTGTATAAATTTTTCTTTGCAGTTCACCCGATTCAACTTTGTATACAAGCGGGAATCTGGATTCTTTGCGGAACACACGGCCGAGAATTATAATTGAGCGATCTGTTTTCCTCCGACTGTGTCTCTGCGGTACGGGATTTTCATGCAAAGCTGACTTTTGCGAGGGAAAACAGAGATTCTTTTTTAGGGGTAAAAAAAACGTTGTTTTTTGATTGTGTGTGGGACGCAACGTATGTAGATGCGGAAGAGAGAAAGAGGTGCTCGAAATATAGTCGTGAATCGAGGCTCTCTTTTTCAGTCTCTATATCGAAGCGCCGTAAAAGGATCATATTTTGCGAAAATATAACCACTCAAAACTCTCGTTCAATTTTATGCCCAACCTGAAATTCTTATCGAGAATAGATACCGACGAGCTCTCGAAGAAGTCGTCGCGCGCATAAAATCAAATTGTTCGCGAATCTTTTCAGCGTCGGGAATATAAACTTATGTGTGTTTATACGTCCTTCGGCGTAATTGCTTTTAGGATTATTGTTTCGAATATTTCTGCTGGTTGTGCAAGCTTGTTTACATCGATAAAAACACGCACTGCGGTAACTTTGTAACGAGCGTCGTTTGCTTGGTTGCGAATAGTATGTACAACTACCACAAAGTACAACGAACAACCAAAAAACTTTTTTGTCCTCTCGACGAAATCCAGCTATGCGACCGCATAAAAGAAGACTGAAACTATACCTGTCGAAAATTCTCCTCTCAAAGAGCCGCGAAAAAAGGAGAGAAGGTGCCCTATAGCTCCTCGTGTATTTCTGAAAAATGTTCGCCGGGTAAACAGTAAATCGCTCTCTCTCTCTCTCTCTCTCTCTCTCTCTCTCTCTCTCTCTCTCTCGTACGCGCACCGGGAGAGCGCGGAATCTCGGGAATTCGGAGATATGAGATTGCCCTTTTTATTTGCCTCGTGCATTTCATATCTTGTCTGCCCTCTCTTCTCCCTGTATATAGATATAACACACGAGTATATCGCGGACTTTTGAGAGAAAGAAAGCGAGAAAGAGAGAAAGACACACCAGGCGAAAGAGAGAGTGGCGGAATTGGGCTGCGCGCGCGCGCGTTCTCTTCTGGGTAAAAGTTTCTTAGTCACGGAGAGGCTTATCTCCGCGGCAGTTCTTTTATTTCGCCGTATAATGCTTCAAGCTTTTTCAGTCTTCTCCGGCGGGCATTAAGGTAATTGAAATTTTACCTTTCCGAGCTGCATCGTCGCTCTCTACTCCGCTCTTCCTTTACCTCTCACTCTTGAATGTTTTCGTGCTCGCGGCCTTTAAGAATAGGGCGCAAGAAACGCGCGGAGCTTTAAGTAAGCCGCTCGAATCGCAACAATTGCAGCCTTTGCCCTGCTCGCTTGCACTCGCTCCCGGAGATAAATTGTGTATTTTTCCCTCGCTTGCCGTTTTCTTCTCTACGCGCGGATACACAGTGCGCCGCTCGCGAAGGTGATGCCAGGAAAAATTGCTTGATGGTAATAAGCACCGCTCGGCGGTAATCGTGCGTGTATCATTAGCACCCACGGTAGCAGCAGCTTTTGCCTCGGCTTCGGGATTTTTCCGAGTCTTTTTTAGAAGCGAGTATATAGCTAGGGAGTGGGAGCAACTGCAGGCTAGTTAATTGCGCGCCGCTGGCTATGCAAAGCCTTTTCACGCTCGCTCCCCGCAGTATACGCTCGTGTCAATTTCTTATTCGAGCGAGCGAGTCACTATACACTGAGTCTAGAACGTGAGACGGGCTAATGCTGCAGCCTGACGAAGGCCACCACTGAGTGCTTCGTGAGCGCTGAAAGGATTTTCGAAATGTATTTTGGGTTTGCGCTAGAGTCGCGCTCCTGTGAGTCGTCTTGGTTTTTGCCGCGTTTTTCTCGCTGAAATTCAAATTCTTTTTTAGAAATTTTTGTCTAATTGAAAGCATTGTGGTGAAAACGTTTTATTATCTTTCCACAGCACCTCGAACATCACACCGCAATTTGAAAAACTAACGGAATTATTTCTAGCGAACACATCGATCTAGCGAAGCCCATTCCATCAGCCGTCAATCATCTTCAGAAATTTCATTCTATAGCTTTTTCATTCCACTCCGCATCGCGCTGAAATAGCTGACAAGCAGACACACTTTCATTTTTCAGGGTGCGATGTTTCGACGGATTTCGCATGACCTATTAATGCGATCCACTCTCCACGGCTAAGCATCTGCGCAGAAGTATCGAGGCACTCTCAGCGAGAAGAGCGAAGAGGGACGCATCGCAAGGGGGCATAAATGGGGCGCGAAAGTGTTGAGGGCAGGTGTAAACATCCGCACACTCACGAAGGAACAGATCCGTCCCCATCCACCGAACTCGCTCCCCGCGTTGACCTGAACTGGCACCTTTCCGAGCCACTGATCCGAAGATCACAGGTACCTCTATATCACTGCTTCTCTCTCTCTCTCTCTCTCTCTCTCTCTCTCTCTCTCTCTCTCTCTGCCTCTCTCACACGCTTCCACTTGCACATCGCTCGTCACTGCGACAAGCTCATCTGAAAAATGTCAAAGCCTCTGTATGTTGTCAGCGAAGTGCGCATCAAGAGCCTTATTACACGACGACGAGGATATTAACGCGAACATGTGTACCAGAAGCTGCTGCTGGCGCCGCTGATGCTATCGTGCTAATCTCATGCACGGCGAGCTTTTCATCGGATTGGATTTAACGAGGTGATCCCAGTACACTTGTGCCACGTCCATTGGAAAAAAAGATACATTTTTTACACAGCTTTAGAGACTTGCATAAGTATATCCTACTTCATTATTCATGTAGATCCAGTGACGCTGTCGCTTGTGAGAGAAACGGATTGACTATTCTCATGGAAACAGATCTGCTATAATCGCATACATTTTACTTAGTAATTTAAGCTATTCTGGAAATCCAGCATCGATTATGAACATTTCATAAATATTTAATGGAAACTATTAATACAGTCTACTCTCATAAATTATACGCGTAATTTTCGATTATTGATATGGAACATTGATTTTTTACGGCGTAAACGTATATTCATTTCGCATTGCAAGAATAATAAGTCCGAAACTATATATCCATATCTCGGTAAACCCTCGAAAGCTACTCCAAGTCATTTCGAAACTCCATAATCCTTCTTGTCAAAAGTCTCGCCTACTCTGCTATATGTGTATACAGTTCTCGTCTACGAACTCAGTCTTAAAACAACAAGACATCGGCATGACGCTACTCACGTCCGGCTCGGCGTGTATCGCGGCAACAATTAGTTAGTTTGGCCATACCGATCAGTCGAGACGTGCGCTGGCGCGTCGCAGACCGACCGTGACGAATTTCGCATTCCGCGGGAGAAGCTCGCGAAAGTCCCGCGCGCGCTAACCCCATACCCTGGCGAGCGCAACCACTGTCGCCAACTAAACTTCTCGCTATCAAATAATCCTAGCGTAGTTAGGTCGAAGAGACTCCTAGTTTCGGACACGACGCTCAGCTGTATGGAGTTGTCTGTACACGCTATATGTATTCGAGCTCTCTACGTTCGTACGTGTGACTGCAGAGGCTGCCACTCGGTTAACAAACTTAACTAGAACGTAAGTCGTCCAGACGAGGGATAGAACGAGCTATGGAAACGTCAATGTGAGCTGTATGACCACCAGGGGACTGCATAGGAGTGAGATAGTAGTGGCGTCGGCTTGAGATGCATCTGTTTAGGTCTTCTGGACGACGGAGTTTTATCAGGTGGTATTGTGATGTCTGCTGTGACTGAAGATTTTAGTGTTATACTCTTGAGCGAACTAAGTTCGTACCCATCGATTTTTCGAATTAATCATTCTGAGTTGATTGTTAAACGCAAAGTCACATATATAACCTGTTCAAAATGTTTCACCAAATATAATAGATCTTTGCCAAATACGTCCTCTTTCTACAATCAGCCTAAGATGTCAACTCATCAATCAACTAATGATTCCAAACTAAAAAGAACTTTTTATTCTATTTTCATCAACGTTTCAATTTATTGTTTCGAGGCTTTCAATTTAGCTAACGAATGACACGGATAATAAAACCTTCCCTCATTTCTTTTAGCTCGTCTTTCTTCTCCTTACCTTCCGTCACCTAAAACCTCCAACGATCCGTCGACACTTCATTCGCGCGCAACAACTACTGCACAAAACTGCCCCACCGTAAAATTCCACTTGACGGCCGGTGATGGAAACAGCCTGACAAGAATGAGGAGTACGCTTGAGTTTAGTCTTCGAGAAGAGATGCTTCTTCTCGAAAAGAAGCCTTCGACCCTCGAGCGTATAACAACGCCGAAATTGATGCTAGGATCCACTCTACCGTGTAGCGCTTCTTTTCCTGCCTCTTTTGGTTGCTCGTTTCAACGAACAAGGTGATGGCGTGCTTCGACGCGTTTCAGAGTATCATCCCGAACGCATATACATCGGCGGAACTTGAAAGTCACTTTATCACAGCTTTTAAGCATCGACGATGAAATGAAGGGGATTTTTGAAATTTTGGGCTTGTTATACCCCGTGTAATAATTTAGTATCTATATTTAATCGAGAATTCTATAAATGCAATGTAGACTAAAACCAGTAGTTTTATAACCCACTTGAATTGGAAAGCAAATTCAAGCATCAAGTATATTAAATCCTTTCTCACTATTTATTTGTGCGTCCATTTGATTCTGTAGCTTCTCATTCTCTTCGCTCTTTTTCTCTGTTTGGCTTCAGTAAACTTTTTTTCTTTCCATCGCCAATCCATAATGCCCACCCGTAGCGTCGAACTCTTTGAGCCGGACCACGAGCGTCGAGCCGTCCCCTTTGACAACGAAATGACGTTTATTCTGTACAGCCGAGCAGCAACTCGTGGACGACTTTACGGCTGTGCCTATGCAAATAATCAGTGTAATGCAATTTTATTCTTTGGAGGGTTTTCACGAGATATTCGAGGAAAACAAAATACGCGGACGAGAAAAACGATTACATCGAGAAAAATAGGAAAAATCACGTGACTATAGAACGGTTCTTTTATCTAGAAACCTTTTTATTCTACTTATTTAGTTTATAGTTTCTACTTTATATTGTAAACACCGAATTTTGAAACGACGAGGTATTCCGATAGGTCACGTCGAGTAACTTGAGATACATAAAAATATTCTAAGAAAAAGATATGAAACCATGCAATGTTGAAGCTACGTTCTTTTTTGTGACTTTTGCAAGCTTAAGCTTACGCAGTCGAATTAAAACTTAATTACAACTCGCTGTCACTCGTTTACTCTTTAATCGATAAGATACACACACACTCAATTCAACCACGACGGCAATTGACCTGATCACTCGCGGACTCCCAGCACCTCTTTTCCGCTTTCACTGCAGTATTCCATTTATTATCTTTCGCCGTCTCGTTTCGTTTTCCTCCATTACTTTTATTTTTCTTTTCTCACCGGCAGTGTTATCCCTTTTACCGCTTTTTCCTTCTTTGAGCACACTAGAGTTTCTCTTTTGTGTGTTTTGTTTGGTTTTTGTCTTCTTTTATTGCTTTTAAATTCGTAAAATTCCTTTTGAACTGTTTTATTATTCTCCAGTGAATTTACTTTTCTAGATTGCTTCTTTACAATTGACAGATTTTAATTCCTTTCGAATCTCGGTTCATTCAATTTAAATATTGTTTGGTATTCGATCGACTTTTGGCGCAATTTCATTACTTCGATTTCTTAGAATGTTCGATTCACTAAAAAAGTGCAGTTGCTTCGATTAATCTTGACTTTTATTCTGAGACGACATTTTATTCTTTTAATTTTTACAAAATGTCGTAGCAAAATGCACTTTTTTATTTTAAATGAATAAACTTCACAAGAATTCGAGTATTTTAAACCATAAATTAACTTATCCTATAATGATATTAAGTTTATTGCAGCAACGTGGATTACACGTTATCTATGAATGATTAATATCATCTTTGCTCATTTGCGTTTCTACCGCTTTCGATCATTTTTTCTTTTTTCCCTTTCGCATCGCTCTTCTCGTTTCAAGTTACAACCGTACTCGACTCCTTTCTCGATCTTGATGCTCAACTTCTTATTCATTTATTCTCCCCATACCTGTCTCTGCATTGTTCTCCATTCGCTTATTCCGCTGTTTCCACTCCTTCCTTCGCTATTTATTTCTTCGTTCGCGACTTCCCTCTTGCTTCAACTCCCTTTCGTTTTTACTTCTCTCCTTCTATTTATCGTTTTCATTCTTCATTTTTTTCGTGCCGTCCAGCAAAACGATACAGCGCTGAGGACTCGTAGGTCGGCGTTTCCTCGAGCGCCGGGGAAAAAAGGAAGAAAGAAAGACAGAGAAAGAGTCGCGAGCTCGGTACTTCGATTATTTTTGCAACGCCCCTGCTGCTGCTGCTGCGCTTTCTCTTTCGACCCGCCACCGTCGACGTTGTCCTTTTTACGAGCTACGAGAAAAGACTTCTTTTGCTACTATTTACTGCCGTCGTATTCGATGTATACCTCGTGTACGTGAGTGCGTGTGTATAATTTTTTTTCTTCGCTGGTGTTGGTATGAAAGAGAAAGAAGGAGCGAGAAAAAAAGACCTTTCAACGGTATTGTTCTCGAACATCCAGTCGGAAGATGCAATTTATTCGTTGACGCGCAAACGAGGTTTGTGAGATTTTAAATGCTCGAAAGGGTAAGATTTACTGCTCTCTTTTACTTGCTGTTCATTTGTGTTTATTAATTCCCAATGTTTTACGCAACGAGTTTTTTTTTCTATCGCGTTTGTTCAATTCAGCATTCTGCATTTAGCCGATCATTAAAAAATTCTTGTATCAGCAGATAACGTTGCTCGAGCATCATGTTGAATCAACAAAACGGCAACGGGTTTGTCGAACTATTTGAAAGATTTTAAGTAATGATGTGCATTTTAAACGAAACGATGACCACGTAATTCGGCTAATTACAGCATCGAGGCTAGTTTTAATGACCAGCTTTTTTGATACTTTGCTCATTTTTCAGACATTATTGTACAGTGCTATTTATCTCTTTCTTTTCCCTTTCTTTAGCGAAGAAATGAAAAATCTCATTTCGTACAAAGAGGGCTTAGCAGAAAAGTATATGAAGGTTGTTCGCTACTCGACTCGTAGTCAATAGTTAATCCTGCGTCGTCAGCAACCTACGCCCTTGAAATGATTAATGAGGTTTCTTTAAAAGTGATTAAACTTTTATATGTGCATCATAAAGATTACTAAGCACTTGTGCACAAGAAAACTTTAAAGGATTCAGAATGTGATTTTTCTACGATTTTTTCTTATCTTCACAAATTAATTGTTTTTATATTAACCAAAGCTTCCATATCATGATTTTCAAATAAAACGTGCAAACTCACAAGCTGTATGGTTAGATTTTAGATCTTATATTACTCGGTATTAACCAAAGAAATTGAAGTATTTTACCCTATTAAAAAGTTAAAATTTATAAGATCCATTCATGTTCTTAGCTAGTTCAATTTTTCTGAAAAAGAAAATATCTTCGACCCATTTTTCTTGAGAAGCATATTTTACAAAGTAGCGTTTACGAACTTATTTAATCCAAGCTGCTGCACGATACGCAGAGGCCAGAAGTAAATTTGCTTAGTCTTAATGGTAGGAGCGGTAACTGGACATATATATGGCCTACCTCTTAGGGGAGTTTCTCCACTTAGCTGAACCAATCTTCATTCATTAGTATTAAGAAATTTAATTACAATATATAATCAAAGATTTGAATCTTGAGGAGCATGGTTTTTTTAACAAAGTAAAAATTGAGCATAAAATCCATCCTTTCGATTTGAAACTGATGAAATGAAACTTAATGAAACAGAAAAACGCATCATTTGCGATATTTTTCACTCCGACTATATTAGGGATAGCAAAAACGTTATTAGAAATGCGCGAAAGTGAATTTAATCTGACAAAATAAGGACTTACTGCAATATTACATCTTTTATGCAAAAATCTGCAGTAAGCCGGTGTGAGTCTGATCCAGTTTTGGAATTGCTTAGAATCAAGAAAAGAAGCTATGCGTAACAGTTTTGTTAGGGTATTCAATGAGCCAACATTTTCTTAACTAAAAGCCTTTGTAATCAAATAGTTCATTCCTAGCTCTAGCTTAGTTTTTTCTGATCTTCTAACCAAGAATCTATGCGACAAAATATTAGACTTAATTCTAATTCTCATGTACAACGTAGAAAGACAAACAATGATGATTACTAAAGCCAAGTACATAGCATCAATCGCTTACGCTGTCTCACTTTCACTGTTCAAATAACCGATCATCCATACCAACTCGAAGAGCGAAACAATCCATAGATAGAATAAGAGAGAGGAGGGGAGAGTCGGAGAGATAGATAGAGTTTATAGGGGTACGCGCGAATCCCCGAAATCGATTGGATCGCTTGGCACGATATATAGATATCGGCTCGAGCATCAGAGGTACATAATCGAATTAAGGAGCCTCGCACTTTCACCTTCTCGGAGAATACTTCAAATTTATGCTCTTGCACTCATGTTTTATGTAAAAATATATTGTTTTATACATTTTAATTAAGTCAGAGAGTTCATATAGACGATAGCTTTGGATTCTTGAAATATTACTATCAACAGTATTTTCCCAAGGGGTCTCTGTTCCTCTTTTTTTCTCTTCTGTGGGCACTAACTGAGTATTTCAGTAAAATTCACGTGACTGTAGCAACTATCTTTTCTGGCAGCGGTTCAATTTTCTCGTTTCCTAAATTTTGCCTTTACCTTAAGATGCGCATGCATTTCTCAACCTTCCACCTGTACTGTTGGAGTCTGGAGTCACAGATGCCTATTAACTAAATTTTTACGAAATTCAATTGCAAAATTTGATGATTAACTGATATAAATCTTAGCTGCAAAGTGAAACTAATCACAAGATAGATCAATAATGTTTTGCAAACAGAATTATAATGTTTACATAATTATGTACGTAGCGCTAATGGAGTATAATAACTTATTCAGACAAATAAATCAATATTTATTAAAATAAGTATCACTGTTTGTATCTCTAAAAACTGTAATTATTATAAAATATTAACATTAATCTTTACTAACTACGTAGCTTATCCGATTATGCGCCTCACTGTAATTAGCACTTCTATTTGTATAATAATGGTCGTAACAGATTTATTATTGTGAAACAGAATCTGGCTAATTTGTAAGTCAGTATATTAATGATATGAGCTGCGTTCGAAATCCAGGTAGTCGAAAATGGTACGTCGACCGAGATTCGCATTGTGTATATAAGCATATTCTTTTTATTTATCATAAGTAATAAATACATATATTGCAGTATACTAACACCTACGTATATTTACAATAAATCCATAGGTATCTTGATAAACAAATTCAACAAAGAAATGCGCACCTACATTTTTTTTGCAATTTTTCACTTTCTTTCGATATATTTCAATGTTAACAATATTTGGAACAATTCTGTCCTCACGCCACTTACAACTGTCTGAACAGTAAAAAATTGACGAATTATGAAAGATAAAAGCCGTCAGCTCATAAAGAGGCATATAATGCTTGGCGACGGGCGACCACTGAGCGATACACACCAGGCGGGCAAAGCCAACTTCGGCTTTAATACAGGTCGGTAATCTGTTTAAAGTGCACCGGGCGAGAGAGTGAGCAGCACTGACAGACTGCTGGTACTACTGCTGCCATAAAGCTCAATGCGATAATGGTTGATTTTGCGTTTACTCTGCGGTTTTGGTTGAAAGGTCCCATCAGCAACTAGTGCATGCATCTACCGCGATATACCTACGACTTTGGATCATTCTCGTCTTGGCACACACGATCGTCACATATTTCTCTGAAAGGCTTTGGCCGTGCTTACTTTTAATAATGTATGAAAACCAAACCAAAATGATTCCTTAAATAAGTAATTAACATAATTAACATAATAACCTAATAATCCTACCTTCTAAACCATTAGCATACATATAAAGAAGACTGTCAAAGTACTATTCTAAAATTCACTATTACGAAAGCCCTGCCGCTTCCCAAATAATTAACCTTCTTTCTACCTCACTGCGGCCGTAGATAACCGAAATGTGCGCGACAACGAGCCGAAAGCTCGAGCACTTTGCGCGTCTCGAGAAGCCGAGTGCAATTGAATGGTCGTAAAAGGTCGGCCGCGCGCGACCACTAGATGGACGGCCTGCTGTCATCAATAAATTAAAGGAGGGGGGTCACGCTACATGCTATATCGTGCGCCGCTATGGCTCAGCACTTGATTTAAAAAGGACCAACAGGGCGTGATTTCTCGAGCTATGATTGCTACAATGCAAAGATGATAGCACAAAGATATCCTCCCTGACGATAATCAATTATTGTGTAAGAAATTGAATATTTTTATCGTATTTATTATTTTTATATGACAAGCAGTTTTTCATCTGTGTATAGAAATGCGGAAAATTTTTGTCCATTGGTATACGTATCTGGAGAATATATAATACCGTTAAATAATTCATCGAAACTGTTATCTCAGCAACATAAAGCAAAGAAGCCACCACTTCAGCGACTCCGCCCACTCCTCGAAGACTCGCGGTAGTATAGCCTCTCGAAGCTGCAGCCTACTCTTTTTCTCTCTCGCCTCACCGCGGACGACCTCTTACACTCACCGGCGCGCCGCTGCACATCTACCCTCGCACCCATATAGTCTCCTGCTCGCGTATATCGGCGCGCGCGCCAGGCGAATAAATAAATTCACCGGATGAAAAGTAAGCCCCGGGCGCGATACATCACCGGAGCGTTCCTGTGCTCTCTCGCGCTCCTGTGCGTTTGTCACGTACTCGCGCGCACTCCGGCAGGATACCAACATTTTATCGCCCCTACTCCCCCCCTCTCTCTCTCTCTCTCTCTCTCTCTCTCTCTCTCTCTCGCTGTATAGCTACCGTCTCTCTCTGCCGCAGCTTTTTCAGTCGTACTTTTGACTCCCGCGTGTCTCTATATGTATATATATATACGCGTACACGCGAAATCCAGGCCGCGAGGGATGCACTTCGTGGCGGCTGTTGCTGCGAGATATTGTCCAGAGTGGGCTCTTTTTTTCAGTGCGAGCACGCGTTCGTCCGTGTATTTTTTTAAGGTTTGTTGCTGGATTCTGTTAGATAATGGCAATGTATGGTCAAGATGGGCGCGGTGTCATGTTTTTGCCGGCTTTCTGGACTGGTTCATGAGCTATTTCTGAAACGTGCGCTTTTCCAGCTCTTATTTTAACCGCCGAGAGTTATGAAGATGACCTTACGCAAAAAAAAGTAAATTTTTGTAATTATGTTGGACATTAAGCTTTAACGTGTATAAAAGAATAAGATTTTTCAAAATAAAAGCTGCAATTAGAGTTTCTTGGTTGATGGATATAATAAAATTATTTTACATTATTATTATAATTTTTGATAGGTGTCTGATGTTCAGCAATCAATTTTACTCGTTGCGAATCTCTGTATTTCAAACCGAATATTCAAACATCACCCTTGACGCTCGAAAATCTGCATAAAAAACATACTATAATATTAGTATTAGTTTCAATTCCAAACAATTTCATACAGTTCTATCATTCTTTATATTTATTGGATTATACGCTCTATAAGTTTCTCGTTGCACATTATACATCGTTGAGCATTCACGAACGTACTGCTGGGACCCTGAGATACGGCACGAGGTTGCAGGTAATATCAAGCAAAGTTCCTGGAGCTCGGAGCGCCGCCGCACGCGGATAAACGTTCCGCCTTGTTTCGACTCGTGTTTTGCGGCTCGCTTTGCTGCCTGGATGCTTTAGATGCGCCGCTCTCTCGGCTTCGCGCGATTAAAATTCACAAGTGCTACTGAATATCCCAGTGGCAATGTTAGGCACGAGATGCCGGATGTGTTGTTGATGTTGCGGAATAGTACAGGGGACTTAATAGTTTCGCTGATAGTAATGATATGTGAGAATTAGGCTCGGATGCTAAAGTTAACTTTCCATAACTTTGACAGGGAATCCGCCGGATGGATTGTGTGTTAAAACGGCAGTATATCAAATTGAAAGAAATCTGTATTAATTTCATATGTGATGTAATCCACTTCGCAATTTATAAGTTATTGAGCTATCTGAAATTTCATTGACGCTACTACCGCACATCGCATTTTCTTCAATTTGGGTCCTCTGTTTGAGTAAGATCAAACTCACAATAAAAATAAAATTGTATCACGAGTCCATTATTAAAAATCTAATCGTTCGCGGTATGTTGTCCGCAGTGCCCTCGTTTCCTAATTGAACAAACCACTTGAGCACGCAGCGTTACGATTCTACGTTTTCATCCCCCCGAACGTCGATTAATACAAGCTCCTCGTGCTTAGAGAACGCATTGCGCGCAAGATTTCACGAACGCATGCAAATGAGTTAGCTCCGCGAATCGGACCGCGTATCGAGCGAACAAGTCGTGCTGTCCCGTCTCTCGGTCACGCCCTCGCTTCGGAAAATTTCACCGCCAGGAATTTGAGCGTGCGGTTAAACGAGAAAAAAGGGACGCTGCAGATCCTGAACGGGTTATTTAAACTTGCCGCCACCGCTCGCTTACTGTTCCGTGGCCTTAGTTTTTTTTTAAAGAATCCTAAGGGAGTTTTTGCTGGTGATGGCTTGAGTTGTGAGGAAAATTAGTTTGTTAACTGCGGGTGTATTGAATTGCGCACACGAACTGCTAGGGGCGAATAAAGGATTGAAGAAAGATACACATTGTAGACATTGAAGGGTTCGCGGGGTTGTTTCTGTTAGCGCTTATAGACCGAAGTTCTTGGAACTTTCGAATATTACACTAACTTGAAGCAATATTGTCGTTGAGATTACGTGGTTGTGTTATAATATTTCTCAAATTTATAACTTTTACCGATTGCACATGGGCGACAAATTACGATGTGTAAATAGTGGAATTATGAAAAAAGTTGTAACGAGAACAGTTTCATGCTCCCGTAATAAGCAGAACAAGAACGAATGATTGACCTTAATTCATATTTACGACCATCCAGTGAAGTTTGTAATTCGTCAGCCATCGTTGTGTATCTTTTTTCGAAACTTTATTTAACATAAAATTTGAATACGAAAATCTTGTGATTAGAGTTACTTTACTCTAATCACAAGATCTCTAAACTTACGTTTCGCAAGATGGAAAACTTGACCTTCTGATCTAAAACAAAAATAAAAATTTAGTTTATTGACTGCTGATTTATAATAATTTAATAAACACTACACAAACGGTCCGCAAACATTCCCTCGACCCAGCCCTTACGTAAGAACCCACTAGAATTATTGCCTACATTATCGTGTGACCTCTGGCTAGACGATTCTTGTACAGTTTCGCAATGTACATCTAGCCCGCCTCTAACCTATTCCTCAGCAGCAATAAAGAAGTCTTTCCATCTCGAAAGTGTCTCCATTAAAAAGTTTTCGAATACAATTTTCGAGTACAGCGCGCTATAAGTCAAACGGCTTTCGCGCGCTTGTCGTTTCTTCACTTTACATGCTAACTGCAATCCTCCAATTTTCCTCCCGCACGCTCTAGCCCATAAATCAGAAACTCGGAAAAGACAGGGCGGAGGAATAAAAAAAGGAAGAATTACCGCTTATCCGACTTCGAATATCGCGCGAGCATACATAATATCGCGCGACACACTCGCAAGTTTTTCGCGGGAGTACGGAGGAACGGATCGTTGCCAGACACTGCGACGCTGCGAGCTTTTAACCACAGTCGAAACTTTTCGTCCTTCCTCCCCACCCCCGCAGCTTCTTTCTAAAACTCGCACTGCGTATACTCTCCAGACTCTATATATCGCTGTCTCTGCCTCTGCTCTTTAACTCTCGCGGATGCCATTGAAATATGCACTTGAGGCACACGGTTTTTTCTGTTTGGAAATTAACTTCATTGCTGGCGGCTGGAGTTTCGTTAGTTTCTTTTTTTTTTGGCTCATTATTTTGGAGCTGCAACAAAGTTAGAAGTGGAACTGATCTCGTCGTCAAAAAGTTTATGACGCCGGGGTCATTGGAATTCTGACGGAAAATCGATATACTTTTTCACTGCACACGTGTAGTGCAGTTTCTGCTTCCACAAGTGCACATACGAATGTGTTATCCATCTATTTACATTTTAAATCAGTGTCGAATCGTATTTCAAAGGGAGAGCTTTAACTTAATATGACGAATGAGAGAGGCAGGATCTGTTGAAAGCATGAATTAAAATTTACAAATGAAAATAATCTCTTGAAGTGATAATTCCGAAACAGCGATTTTCAACCTTTGGTAATCGAGTCTCGATGGCCTTTTTCCACTCTCATCAAAAGCCATTGATGAGCGTCGTCGTGTAGAGTATAATCCCGCTGTTTCTATAAGAAGATCGACTGATCAATTATGTTAATCAATTTTCGCGAAGCCGATTCGCAAGAATTACCAGTGAAGGGGTGCTCGTCAAGGCTCGTGCCCGACCATTATCGGTTATTCGTTTGATGGATGGTGGGATGAGAGAGGCTCGACACGGCAGTTGACGTTCCGATGCCGAGTGCCACTGATTACAAGGACTTAAGAGCGTACAAGAGAGAAACGGAACGAGTGCCATCGCGATTTGCATGTATATATTTGTGCACTTGACGATCGAATTCTTCCGCGGGAAATGTTGATCGGTGGAAATTGCACTGCGCTGCTTCGTTAGTGATGTTGTTGCGCTGTGGAAATTAATCAGGGTAAAAGAGATCGATCTATTAGTCACATTTTTCAGAGTTTTTATTTCCCATTGGGCTATGTAAGGTTTCACGCTTCTTTCTTTATCCACATAACAGGCGTCAAACAAAGAGCTTTCGTATCAATTGGAGCTGAAAAAATATCATCAATGAAAACTATAAAAAACATTCCTCTGTTATTTTTTGACCGAGCAGTCATTGCGCAAAGGCAAGAACCGAAATTTAATATTCTCAGAATGGAAATCCATTCGTTTCTGCTCTAGTCCATTTCATTATCAAGGACTTGGTTGTGCATTTTCAGTAGGCAAAAATTTCGAATTGCAAAGAAGCGATAACTTCTGACCCATAAACTTTGTCCTCGGTTTCACTCGCTTCGAGTCACTTTGAACAAGAGTATAGTCCTCTACGCTTCTCCGCGAATGTATCGTTATGCGCCAAAGACGAGAGAGAGAGAGAGAGAGAGAGAGAGAGAGAGAGAGAGAGAGAGAGAGAGAGAGAGAGAGAGAGAGAGAGAGAGAGAGAGAAAAGGGAAAGAGCAAAACGAGGACGACGGAATAAAGAAACTTTTCGCTCGCTCGCGAGTAACACACCGCGTCATGTTCCGCTCCTCCTGCGACGCTGGTTCGATCTCCGCGAATGCAGTCGTACGTATTTCCATTTTCATTATTCGCCGCAGTCGCGGATGTTACACACACGTTGCGGGAAAGGTCAAAGGGCATACGCTGAGTCTCCCTGTCTTTGATCAGTCCCAGAACGATCTTCAAGCATAAGCTTCAGCGACGACAATGCGCATCGCGGCATAAAAGAGTGATTGAGAGCAGCTCGCTGATTGCGAAACGGTATGCGGGCCGCTGCTGCTACTGCTGCTGCAGCACAGTGCCTTTTATATAGCGGGATACGAACATCGTCGTCGCCGTTGTGAAATAAAGAAGAAGAAAAAAAGGAAACGAAGACGGAGAAGACGTTGATTTTCCCAGTGTTTGCAGCTGAGATGGAAAGCAGAGGAGACGTTTCCTTTCAACGGCAAGAGTCTCTCTCTCTCTCTCTCTCTCTCTCTCTCTCTCTCTCTCTCTCTCTTTCTCTGGTTTTTATTAGTCGCGCGTTAGAAGAGAAACCATCTTGAGGGATATTTCGTTCTGATTTCGCGAACGGCTAATTGTCCTTTTCGCGTTTCGCAACCGAGGATGGATTATGTAATTAGACGCTGTCTGCTGTAAGCAGGAAGAGATTTTATATTATTTATACCGATATTGTAGCTTTCAAGAGAAAGCTTTTTATCTTTTTTTACTTAAGAGCTGAAACTATATGGATCAATGCTTTGACAATCATCTTTAAGAATTTACCTTACGTATTTTATATGCAGCAGGAGCATCCGATCAATTATATAAATTATTAAGACCATGTGAATCGGGTATTCGCAAAAGTCTGTACGATTTCTTAAGTTCTAACTTTGAACTGCATGAGTCCATGGCATCTAAATAATCCACCGTGATTGATTTACTCGCACACACACTGCGTGCGGACGTTCTACCCTCGTACCAAGTTGATTGCTTGAGTACACGCGCTAATTACGTAATGACCGAGAGACCACCAACACCACTTCGGCTCTCCGTTCTTGCATTATCAAACTTTCTGCTTCCATGTGTCACGCGCACAGTCATCACGCGCATCATCGAATTCGCCCTCATATCCCTCCCTCCTTTTATCCGTATATAGTCGTCCGGTCGAAGTACGCAGCTATATACCGGTACTAGTGGCGCATTGCTATTGCCCTAGTCGAGAGCGGAACGCGTAATGCGATTTCTGACCGGTACATGATGAATGTGCTTGCGGCCTGATGAATATTCAAGTGTCCCCAGCTACGGGGCTTAAAATGGTACGCGCGCGCTGTAATTTAGGACGGGACGGAATAGCCGTGCGTTGGTCCGGGTAGAGGTTAGGAGGAAGCTTTTTTCTCGATTACAGTAGCCGTGTATAGTAGTTTGCGCGCGGGCGCAGCTTTCGTCCGTTCGTTCGATCGGAGCAAAACGGAGCAAACAACACCTGAGCCTCGCTTTTGCTTGTAGTCACGTTTCGGCTTAGTTTACAAGAAATGCGCGCCCGTGCGCGAAACGAGAAAGATTTGTTATATTACTTTGGCTTCTGTATTTTATAGGATTGCTCGGCTAGCTGGGAAACTCCACTTAGCTGCGATATTTTTCTCGTCGGCTTAGACTGCAGTAAATTGACGGGATGAAGTTAGCTGGCAGCAAATAATTCATCACGTTACATTGTCTACTCTTCTTTTTAAATTTTTATTTTTTATTCTTCTTTATAACAGTCTCGTATTTAATTTCATTAACTGTGAAAGGAAATAAGATCTTCTATTGAATACAAGTTTCGAAAAAACAAGCTCTATCCATGAAATGAATTTCAATACGAAAATTTTCCATCAATATAAAAATCTGATGCAATATTTTGCAATGTTTTGTATTTATTATGATTTTCGTTAAAATTATCAATTTATATTCTATATTTCTATTTTATAAATTCATAAGCTTTTTTATTCGACGAATAAAAAAATTTATAAATTTATAAAATAGAAATATAGAATATAAATTCGTTATCGGCAAGTATTGTGAGGTACAGATTTATGCATAGGTATATAATATATATGGATCCCTTTTAATATTCCATATTGGTACGTTTTCCAATTTTTGTATTATTCGAAACACGGTTTTACGCAACAATTTTCGATAAAATATCCTTTTTTTCTGTAGTAGACAAAAAAAATTCAGACAATAAGTGCCGAAAATATATCCTTGTAATAACCTTCATTTAAGGTCACTACCTTATCGCACTTTAGAAAAATGTCAAACAGAAACCGAGCGCTATATCATCGCTTTATATCCTATACTATACACAGCATCCCACCGATTATTGCATTTCAACTGACAAAAACATGAAAGTGAGATAAAAGAACATTTTAAACCCACACTGCACTGTAAGAGCTGAATTGGAGCGATATGAGAGCTTCGAAATCACAATTGCTCGGGTCTTTCAGATCAAAATCAAATAACAGCAGATGATATAGCTTCAATATAAAAATCTTCGATCTAAATTCGTTTATAAGCAAATTTATAAGCTCTTACCTAGAAACGTCAAGCTTTCCCATCTCATCTCGTCAAATCTTCAGTCAAACGAATAAACAAAAAGCTTTCAACCTAATTAAGCTGATCGATGTGTTTAACGCTTAAAGCGCTAATTGGCAAGGCCAAAAATACCTATCTCTCCAACGGCCTTTAGAGCCAACAACTCATCAGCCTATCCCTCGCAATGATAATAAACCCACCAGTCCAACCTAATTCACAGCAGCTCACGCAGCCACGAAGCCACCAACAGCTGCTGCAGTGCATCAAGACCACAGCTCTCCGCGAGGAGCATTATTTTTGTGACTACCTCACTTCCAGCCATTATACCGTGTCGACAGAGGGGGTGAGGCAAACAGAGATAAACCGCGACTAGCGCGCCAAATAAATTCCATCGGCGCTTGCACCTGTGCGCCACACTCTCTCCGCTCTGACACATCGACCCAGCATTATTGTATTAAAGGGACGGCGCGTCGATGCTCTGACAGCTCTCAAAGCGCCCTATCGATGATTTGCATATTCTAGAGCGTCCCTCCTATATAGCGACAAAGCAGCGTCGCTACGAGAGAGACGTAGAGAAAAGCCGCCGACAAAGCGGCCTCGACGCACGAGAAGTATACATGTATAGAGCATCAGACGCCGGTTGCTGCGCGTTCAACTGCCTAATTGCTGCGCAACGGACCAGAGAGAAAGAGAGAAAGGATCCAGGGGGGGGGGGGGGGAGGGCGATGTTGTAGAAAGGTGTTTGCGCAAACAGCCGCGTGCGCTCGCTGCAACGCGAGCGAAATTACGAGAGACTCGACGCGACGAACGCGCTCTACTGGCGCAGTCTCTGCATGCGCTGGCACGTTTAAGCTGACAGTTTTCGAGTAACTGGTACCTATTGCGAGCGAAAGTATGTAGGTAAGTCGAAACTGACGAGCTCGTTTTAGGAGTCTGACGCAGATTTTTTTCAGAAATTATCGATTAGCTGTCGGATACACTTTATAGGGTTGTTTCAAAAATTTATTTTTACTTGTGACTGATACCATTGAAAATAAAAGTTACAAACCTGTGACCTGCCACTACATCAAAAAACTTTGTACTTAGAACCATAAACCTTTCAGAAGATAAGCTCACAGCAAAGAAATTTTCATTCTCTCATAGTGCACCGGCAACCTGCCGTTATTCTGATCGCTTGCGCTTCAACACAGCTATTTGGCCCATTTCGAAACAAAACTCGCCCCGCAGATATACGGAAAATAGTTAAGGTCGATCGGCGACTACATCATCGCAGGATGTGGGGAATCTCTCGTCTACTGGCTACCGTAGAATCTTATCGGCGTCATACAGCGTATGGAAGTACGAAAACTGAACGGGGCTAAGTGCGCGCATAGGAATCCACGGCACGGGGAAATAACCATACTGCGCGATCGAAAACCATTGTTATACTAGCTGCTGCTACTGCCGCACAGCCACTGTTATACTAGCTGCTGCTACTGCCGCACAGCCACTGTTATACTAGCTGCTGCTACTGCCGGAATGTAATGGAGATAAAATAAGCCGCGGGACATCGAAGCTGCACCGAACGTATAACGTTTACGGTTAAGCGGTTGCAGAGATGGACTCTGCTTTTATACACGCATATCGAGTGCGTATTTTCGACGTCGACGCTGTAGTTTCGTGGAGAATCGTTCAGCTGCGCAGAATTTGAAATTATGAAGCTACTTGCCATACTGTGCACGTATCAATTATGTTTTGCGCGTGTTCTACTCGCTAGTGAGTGTGAATAACAAATTTTATTGTCAAAACTTTTACTCTCTCACGCGAAGTGAACCAATTTCAAAAATCGTTATGCCAGCGCTCCATCGCGAACGTTCATTCGCGGTGTAACTTCGCGAAACTCGGCGTATGTGGGTCAATCGCATAAAAGTTCGATGTAAGGTATAACGATTTTCGAAGCGCAAGTACGCATTGAAACGATTAGCAGAGGGTGTACTTCTTGAAAATTACCGCACCGATTCATCGAGCGTGGCCCAAGAAAGAAAGTTGGACACTCAACACAGAGAGCGTAAAAATTCATTGAATATTGAAAGGCTATCGACGTATTTCTCAAAATCTTATCTGCCACGCGTAAAACTTTTCCCCGACTGACCTACTTCTGATTCGCCTCATTGAATTTCTTTGGCCCATCTGCCGCACAATATTCGCCTGCAAAATTTCTCCCCGCGTCGAATCCTTTTTGTCATGGAAAATTTTTCTCGCAAACTTTCCTCGGGCTAAATGCCGTAATGCTCTCTCATCTAGCAGAGACGACGGGCCAACAAAAAAACAAAATAGATAAAATCAGGCGAGCGTCTCGGAAATTTTCTTGTCGGCTCGCGTTACATCCCCCTTGTATTTTCTCCGAAGCGGCGCAGGTATACATCAGCTATTACCCGCTGTCTGGCTCGTTCGCTATTTCATCCCGAGCCTCGCTTGTATGTAACTCTCTTCTCGCTCGATACATAAGCGCGGCGCGATGTCGAGGTAATGGCCCTCCGATATTAAAGTCAGTACTGGGGGAGCATTATGATGCAGGCACGTCGTATTTTTCTTGGGCCTCGCTGTGTACTATCTTCGCAGGTCTGACGAGGGGCAGCTCCGCAGTGTCGTTTTGCTCGGCGAGTCTTTTACGTAACTTGCAGCTAGCTTCGTGTTTTACGCGGATGAAGGGGTTGTATTTGCCTTTGATGAAGTAGAGGAGAGAGATCGCCTAGAGTAGGTAAATCGCGCTTGCCTTGAGTGTATTATACTTTAAGACGTCGTTGGGCTTTATGGAAGGCTTACGCTTTTGACGGGCTGCACGCGAGGGGTTTAATCGAATTAGCTCTCTCTCTCTCTCTCTCTCTCTCTCTCTCTCTCTCTCTCTCTCTCTTCTCTTCTTTCCTGACATGTTCTCTTGTTTATGTTGTTTGGTGGAGAATGATATTAGAGGAGGCTTATGTGTACACGGATGAGGGGCGTTTGTTCGGTGGAAGAGTACCTACGAAAAAATCGTCAAGATGTATGGGTTTAGTAGAGATTTTTCACGCGCACTTTCTTCCGCATAATTTATATCTTGCATAGTTCGAAGCACTGCGCTGGATATAAATCTCGTGCTGCAGGATATTACATATTGTATTTTCCCGATTGATAGGGATATAAGATTCGGCCTTTATCTCAGAATCCCAGAGGAGACGTTATTGAAATACCATCACGAACTATGAGTATTTAAGTAGACCGAGGCACGATGGAATTCCAATTTCAATCCCTCATGCATAGAACTATTTTCCGATGCGGTAATTCTGATTTAAATTAATTCAGAAAAATGTATTCGTAGATTATAGAGCATTGTTTGTTTATTGGATTTAAGATATAAATTTAAACGTACTTCCACAGCGGTATCTTGTTAATCGATAAGATCATCAGAGTATATCAGCACATCTAAATAGAACTCGTGATCCCTCAAACGATGCAAGACATGAACTACAGAGCTATTGAAATTTAACCAGTCAAACTCGTCTAGTTTACGAACGTTTACAAACATGAGAACGTGTGTAACCAAATTTCCGGTAGATGATTGTGTATACAAATACTAACTGATTCCGCCTTTGAGAGATCCGTTGCACTTCCATCTAATCCTGGTAGAAGGACTATATCCTATCAAATTGAACACAAGCTTACGCTTAGATAAGTTAAGAATTGTACAGTACAATCAGAGTGGAGAATACGCCGAAGGAGTTTCGTTGAACTGACCAGTTGCAAAGCCTTCAGGTAGTTTGGCGAGTAAAGTTTCTGAAATTGTTTTTGAACTATTTTTAAGCCGTTTGAGATTTGTGAAATTGGGTTATGACAACAGATACAAATACAAAAGTAGACCATCAGAACGTCAGAAGCTATTTACAGTGCTACGGATTCTTAAAAAGTGTTTAGGTTTTGTAACGGTCGTTTTCACCGGCCGCGAGACAAATTTTAAAATGTTGCGTCGATGCGCGAGTCACGACACTCTGCGAGTGTCGCGACTAGAGATGGAAATAAAAGCGAACGAGTAGGGAAAAAGGTGTATAAGTATGTGTGTGCGTGGGTTTGCGAGCAATTAGACGCCGTGCGAATTTGGCAGATCGACACGAGAAGCCCGAGAGTTCAGACGGGCTAGGCTCACCTTCACAGGTAGCCGCTGGTGTCGTAGTTAGTAGACAAAAAACCCGAGATCGGGTTTTTTTTTTTTGTTGCATCGCGCCAGTTTTCGGCCAATACACCCCGGTGATACCGGAGTACTGCAGGGAGTCGTAGCCCTGGCAGGAAGTCTCTCCATTATTCCGGACCGAGGAAGTCGGCGACGAGGCGTACGGCCGCTGGCTACAATTATTCAGGAAAGTCTCGAGCTGACGGTGTCATCCGGGGGCATCCCCGTATTCAAGTCCGAGTAGCCGGACTACATAATTATAGATGAGGTTGTACTTGGAAATGTGCGTACATTTATATGTAAGTTGACGACCGCTTCGCGGAATTTATACCGATCTATAGCGAAACCTTTGACAAGCGCTAGACGAGCGATATAATAAACAACGTTTCGATATCTACGCGACCATCTAAGCTGGACTGCCGGACAAACTAAGCTATCAGACAAGGTGTGATTGTGCGTATGCTCATGGTTGTGTTTCGATAAACTTATTGTTATATAAAATAGGTAATAACTCTCGCTCATCGCAAATTTTGTAACTCAATAAAATCAATTCTCACATTTAAAAACGCTGTATTTGCCTAGGGATAAATCCAACATTTTTTACAGTTTTTTATCACACAACTTACATCTCATTTATGTCGATGCACCCTTCAAATAAAATTAACGATAATCATCGCATCTCTCATTTATGACTCATCCTTTCATCTGCACTAAGCCACACCCATGTGATAACAGAGACTGCAGCTACATCCTCACTTCTCCACGGCGGCGAAGCAGAGGCTCGTCTAAGCTGATTGCGGCTTCCGAGCTACACCGCACGTGCAACTGTGTGTGTGCGCTCACGGGTGCGCGAGTGTCTACAGCGTGTTTTGCCGGAACATAACTTCGGCTCTAAAGTCTGACGTAATTTATGGACAGGGTCCGTTATTGTTTTTCCAGTCCCTCTTGCTTACACTGTATCTTTTTTTCCTCGACCGCGCGCAGTGGTAGTCTCGGCCGGTTTACGTCAAACTACTGATTGTATCTTTACAGGTGGTCTAGCTCTTCCGAGCAATATTTTGTAGCAGGCTTGCTCTAAGTGAAGTCTGCTCTTGTGAGCTCTTGGGAAACGGGTGGATGTGCGCTTGTTTACGGCGTTTCGGCGCCAGTGGCGTAGCTGCATGTAACGTATTGTTCGAAACGATGTTTTACAGTCAGACTTTGAGAGAAAGAAAAAAGTTAAAAATAAATTATAAGCGTTGAATAACTAATAATAAAACACGCGAGAATTCAATCAACGAGTTAGCTTCTTGTCCTCAGTAAGAAGTTTCAGCAAACTAGCTCGTGCGTTGATTAGTTTGACCGATCAAAAGAATTTACCGTCTCGTTAAAATCCCATCAATTAACAATTCAGAAGCGGGAGGTAGCTTGCTCGTCCAAAACAACACGCATCAACCTCTCGCCCGCAGCCGTCGTAATTACGCAGCTTAAAGCAACAAAAGTTTCGCCATCAAGCCCCGTCGGACCGACGTAGACGAACGGAAGGTGCAGGAGCAAGCGAGAAAATAACAGCAGCAGCCAAGGAGACCAAATCAGCTCTCACTTACGCTGCGAGCATGGACAATACAGCACACAGTGGCTTCTCTCTCCAAGTTTCCTTTATATATGCACGACGGGCGCAGCGGTGCTTCAGCCACTCTGGCTGATGAATTTATCATTTGAAGACTTGGCGAGTGTTTAACTCGTTTGGCTCCCGGGCTCTCGCGGCCACGAATCTTGTCTCCGCCTCAACTGTCCCCATGAGGATTTACGAGCTGGGGAAACCTGCAAAAGTAGCTCGCGTGCGCGCCTAGATGCTGTTTTGCTGCGGCTGCTGCGAGCCAAGAGTAATTAGCCCTGCTGTTGCACTGGAGTCTTATAAGGTTAGCTGGTCACCGCGAGATGTTGTAAGATTTCACATAGTCCTGTGCTTTGGAGCATTGTTGTGAGGACACATTGATGGTCAAATTTCTACAGAAAATAAGTATAGAAATAGCATTAGACGTACGTTTTTACTAAAAATAGTATAAGCAATTACATACTCTTTACAAAAGTACGTTAATAACGCTAACGTAAAAATTCTTTTACTGCATATACGAACGAAACTGTGATCGGCGTGAACATTTTCGAACAAAAGAACGTACACATGAGCAACGAACTTACGGAAAAAAATCAGCTGTCAGCGTTATTTTCGAGCCATTTCAGAGCAGGACAATCATACACGGCTCTTGAATAGAAACGATTAACAGAGCATCACCTCCACGGCAATGGCACAGAGCTATGTCTATATACGCTCCCCGTTGGGAGAACTGGTACGAGCGGGTGAGGTAGAGGCAGATTACAAAGGCTCGCGGATCGCCGCAGCCACCCCTTTCTCTCCCGTCGATGAACACCGGCAAGCGGCCGCGTACACATACGACCGCGCATATAGTCGGCCGTACACAGAGTCCAAGTGCGCGAGGGCTTACCCGCGCGACATACAATGCGTCCGAGAGAATCTAGCTCTCGTTTTTCATCGATTCAGCGTAATATCGTTTAGTTATCGTTGAGCCGATAACCGTTCGAGGGCCATTAACTACACGTCGGAGTTACGACTCGCTCTTTCTCTCTCTCGCTCCAGCTGTCTGGGGTTAGCGCTGTATTTTGTCTTTCTATGAGCACGTCGGAAAAACTTTTTTTTTGCAACACGTCGCTGTACAACGCTGACTTGCAGACTCCGTGTATGTGTGGGTGGGTTAGAGGAGCAACGAACCCTTTCAGTGCTAGTCAGGTTAATCCACGAGCGCGCCGTCGGGATCAAGCCTATTCATCGATACACGAGACTCGTTTTCGCCCTACTCTTTCCGCGAGTGCGCGCCGTGCGGTCGGATCGGAAATAAAAGGGAGTTGCAGACCTGCCCGAGTCCGAGGCGAAGGGTATTATTCAATTAAGCGCTGTTCGCTCGATGCAGTTTGTCATTTCTGGCGGTCGAGTTCGAGCTCGATACGTGTGGTTCGGGGCTTGTTAGCGGAACTGGAACAGGCACCTCGGAGGATATCAAACGGGCGTTCGTACATTTTATATTTAATATTAGCTGCGTTGGTATAAAATTGTTCCACTTTTGCGCTCTTCGCTAAATAAAGTAGAGTGGAAACTCTGCGCGTGACGCGGGATTCAAGTAATTAGTTTCCCTAAAAATTGTTGCACCTGTCCTTTGAAAATTAACTTTATACGCCGCGGGTAGAGCAGCGGAGTCGAGTTAAAATTTTAAAGCGAATTACTACTTTGCTCGAACAACTTCAGCTTCTCTCTCTTTCTCTCTCTCTCTCTCTCTCTCTCTCTCTCTCTCTCTCTCTCTCTCT
>QLSS01000014.1:2660973-2678246 GCA_024372645.1 Trichomalopsis sarcophagae
TCTCTCTCTCTCTCTCTCTCTCTCTCTCTCTCTCTCTCTCTCTCTCTTGGGCGTCTTTTGTACATTAAAGTTTATTAAATGAAACTCCTGATTTTTTTACTTTTGTAATTCCAGCGATTTTCATATATCTTATCGAGCACTAAATGAATTCTGCCGTCGATCGAATGATAGTGACCGAGAAGTATTTGGTTTAGAATTAATTAAATGCGCGTTGAATTAATTAAAATTAAGATAAAAATTTATTAATTAAAGTAAAAATTACATGTAAAAATAGGCAAATGAATGTAAAGGCTAATTCATCAAAGAACATTAAAAAAAAATCCGTAAACGACATTAATTAAAATACGTTGAATATTTTGGAACACGTTTCAAATACGAATTTAAAAGAGATCTTATCAAATTATTTACTCCGGTACATATTTTTCACAGAATATTAAAATTACAATACCAACGTGTGATGCATATTCTCCGAAAACCTCGATTTAATAATACTAACGCGCTCGAGAAGCTCAAAACATCCGGTCTCGCCAGCGGCCCTCGCCCAGTGGGCGATTACCGGCATAAATATATGCGTATTATCCGGTAGCGTAGCTGCATACAAAGCCTCGAAAGTTTTAAGGACTAATTTGCTCTTCGCGCCTTCCTATACCTATATTCGTTCTTCCCTGCTCTAATTATCCCGTTTCTCCAGTCCAATTCTGAATAGTTGGACTTCTTCTGCCTCGGCTCTCGTTTCATGCAGACCGCTATGCAAGCGAACACTTGCGATCGGCCCGGAAAATGCGCGTGAAGGGAAATTTAAATCCACTTTCCGGGAGAGGGCTGGCCAAGTTCAATTTCCAGCCGTAGAGGAGAATTTTCGGAACCGATTGTACGGTTTGTAAAGTCTTTTCCGTTTAAACCTAGTCTATGTCCGTATCCGTCCATATCTCTTTTTCTCTTGACGCCGTGTGTTTCTCGCTGTTCCTCGACTTTGGTTCCATGCGGATTGGATTTCATAACCGTAAAAAAGGGGGAGGGAAGAAGCTCGGGGAGGACGAGTATCGGGATTGAGTTTCGAATGTCCGTATTTATTTTCACCGAGCGAGATAAAATATTTCGCTTTTCTTCTACGGATGCTGCTGCCACTGCGCTGCTCTTTATACTGCCTTCCTTTCCGCGTGCTACCGTTTACCCCTTTTCTATTGAATAGTTTTCGAAGCATTTGATGCCTTTTTTACACGTATTTTTTGCTTTCGTGTCACGCATTTTTTCGGGTAACGTTTTCGCCGGAAGAGAAAACAGTATCTGTCGCTCGAATAAAACCTTTTATGCGCGACGCTTTGGAACGCCGAATCATGACAAAGCATAGCGTAAACCGCTCTCGCGTGGGGGCTTGAGCGGATACCTAGCATTACTCCGTATTTGGTATTAATTCTACGTCAAAGGCAATTAATCCAATACAAACGTACATCAATCAACTTTGATCGAATTATTTCCCAACAAAGTTAAACGAATAATCCTAGTTTTATAACGAACGAAATCGTACAACTATTGTGGGAATTCAATTCAACTCGATCGAAAGCGGCGCGATATTCTACGCTGAATTAATGACTCGCTCTCGGCGCATGAAATAACACATGGACTTATTAATCTTGGATAAACGCGAACGAACATCGTGCGCAAATAAACAAACAAACAAACATAGTTGACGTTGCATGACAAATAGTGGCGGACTTACGCTTGCAGCGTTAATTCCTGCCATTGGCTCTTTGAGGCGCGCAGTGCGTCGAAGAGACGCGCAATTTATTCACGGGATGTTCAAGTAGCACGCGAGAGAGCACTGCAGCTGCCGAGCGCATTCGACTATATGCGTGTGCATTAGCAATGCATAGAGAGACAAGAGCTCCAGCTGCTACATCCTATCGCGTTCCTGTTACCGGTAGCTTGCTCTCTTTTGGACTGTCGCGGATGTAGATGTATACGGATCGAATGACGAGGCGATATGTGACGACGCTGTTTGAATATTTCTGACGTAATGGGAAGCAATGGTGCGAATGCAAAAAAGTTTCTTATATCGCGGAGTAGAATAAAATAGAAACTATGAAAGAATAACTCGAGTGTGGTATAAAGGCGTTGTCTGACTAAAGTCGACATATACTACTGAAACAACTTATGTCTTTAGAAATAAAGCTGCTCTTTCAATTTTGTAGGAAAAATAAATGGAACAGACTCCTAAAAAGGAGCAGGAGAAGGCGTTAAAAATTTTCGGTACCTATAAGTGCAGCGAAAACCGGCGGAAGCGTCTCTGTACACATACATGCCAACACACATAGCGCACGTATACTCCGAGCTATGCACACGAAGAAGGAATTCAAAGCCGTAAACTCGACTCTGCCAAACTCCGACCGCCGAAGTTTACAAACGCGGAGCAGACTGTGAATGAAGAATAAAAAGGATGGAGAAGAATAGAGAAAGAAGGGGGGCCAAGCAGCGGGGAAGCAAGAGAAAGAGAGCAAGTTTCAAAAGTGCTCGACATCGAAGGGAAATCTTTTCACACGGCCGACGGACGCCGCCGATGCAGTTTGACTTTTGCCTCAATTTAACCCCTGCGCGCGCGAAACTACTTGTGCCCACATTGATTTGGAATTCAAGCCGTTTTTAACGTCGAAGAGCAACTCTCCTGACCTATCGCAGTCGGCTACGACTTGTAGCTCGCTCGCATTTGCGCGAAAATCGAATTGCTCCAGAGAAGTTAAGAACTGAAAATCGACGGGAGTATTCGGAGGGTGAAATAGATTCGCCGATCGTCGGACTTTTTCATCGATTTTCCGTTTGTGAGTACTGATCTTAATGGCGCGCTCTCCCGACGTTTTGATGAATACCGGAAAATTTGCGCCGTTAAAGAGAAGCTTTAAAGATTTTTCATCGATGCAATATCTCCTCGCATTAACAGAATGACGAACGCTTCGCAGGTTCCATAACCGTAGATTCAAATTTGGACAAACAGCGAAGTGGTCATATCTAAGTTTCGCACATGTCCTCGTAGTTGAATGTAACTGTGCTGGAGACCAAACTTGCTGGAGATGCTTATAACTTACGCCTTCCGCGGAGAACATTCGTAATCGCCGAAGATTAGCCCGAACTAAGTTTCCGAACAATTACGACGTATGCGCCAAAACTAAAACGTAAAACAAACGATCAGTACCATATCTCCTCCATCTCTCTGCCCCACCATAAACTCCGCCAAGGCGCATCAATCATCCAGCGCATTGCGGTGCGCATAATCCGGCGCGCATGAATCATGCATCCACGCAAACAAAAATGACGCGAGAAAACGAAAAAGATGAGACACTCGGCGTCAAGTGACGAAAAATTATTAGCGCGTTGTTTCCGCCGTCTTCGTCTCGCCTGTGTCAAAGCGAGGGTATGATGCAAAAACGTGGGGGAAAATCGAGGAGGAAAGCTCGACGTCTTTGGAGACGCGCCAGAGTCGCTGCTGCCGCTCAGGAAGCGGGTTCCGATTATCGGTGGACGCAGTGGGAGATTCTTTGCCAGAAGTGAGCCAACAAACCTTTTATCTCTTCGGCCAGAGATAGTCGTGGTTTGTCAAAGGCTAAGTAGCGTTATGACCGGACTGAAGTCCACCTCGAGTGCGTATTGCGCTGGTTTCGAGTGCCGCCTTGGCTTTGGCGAGAATTATCGCCCGCGGGTTTTAGACTGCGAGGGAGTAACGTAATCTTTAGAGCTAGGATTGCGAGTCGCGGAGCTGAACGTAAGAATGAGTCAGCGGTGTCGTCGAATTAGACTTTGAAGATTTAAAGTTTTAAGTTGGGGTACAGGGGAGTCTTAATTCAATTATGCTGATTAAGGTTCAGTATTACGGGTAATCTACTCACCTCATAATTCTGATATACTCTCCCCTAACGGCGCGAGATTGACTTTCAAATCGTAATCATGCTAAGTGAATCTATTTTTGTAAGTTTTTTCACAGGGCTAATGCGATGACAATATGAATTTCTTCCCTCAGTGAACGAATAGAATATATAAGCCTCGCATTTTTCCAGCCCACACATAAGAATTCCTCTCGCACACTGAAGGATCGCCATCCGCAGTATATTAATCCATCCGCATTCCCGTCCGCAGTCGGCTCGATCTCAGATTCAAATCACCATCCCGAGAGCACAAAGCGAGCCTCAGCTGAGTCACTTCCGGTGACCCGTAGGCTGCTTTCCCCGCAGCTGCTTCCGGCTGATTTTGCCGATGATGTCTCCGGAAGAGGCGGTGAAAATAAAAAAAAAAGAGGAAGATAACCGTACAAGTGCGCCGACGGAAAAGAGAGGAAGAAGCAGAGACGCAAAGGGCAAAGACGGCTTCTGGAAGCGAGCCAGAGGCCGCGCGCCGACGTCGTCCCGGAAGTGGGTCTCGCGATTGACGAATGTGTGCTGTAGTAACCCACATATCGTTCACGCGCGCATCAGACGTAGTTACGAGAGTCGGGAAATCCGCGCCGCGCGTCTTTTGATGTTCCAAGGTTGTATTCATCGCGACGTGCAGCGAAGCGCGCATGCGAAAGCGGATGGAAAATCGGAAGTGCGCGAAGCCGGATGCACTGCTGCTGCTGAAAGTCAAAGGATTCTTTTGGCCTTTTTCCGCCTTGAGAGCTTCTTCGCTTCTTGAAGGGACCGCGAGGGAGGAAGTAGAGTACAATGACACTGCGCCGAGTTTGTCTTTTGCCGAGCGAGCTCCCGTATAGGTGTATGCGTGTATGTGTAGACGTGCCGGAGTGCGGCGGCAATGCGTATTATGGAAATGCGGCGAAGATTTTAGAATGTCTTCCTGAATGTAAGAAGGAGAAATCGCTGCTGCTGGAGGAATTTTATATATGTACGTGAATAATTTCGAGGACTCCTTCATGGCTTTTTCTCTCTCGCTATATTCATACCACAAGAAAAAATATCGCTCATTTCTCTTTGTCTCATTTGAGTTTGGACGCTTCGTTGAAGTCGTTTTAAACCGAGCTATCGATGGTTTTTAAAACTTTAAAAAATCAATACTTTAAAAAAATCCACATACACGCCAGCTCTTCATAACTCGGAAATACTTTCCGTCAAACCACTGATCGAGAGCTCTGGACCACATTGCACAGAAGCCCCTCACTGAAGCTCTCGCGCGCATAACCGACGTGCCTCCTCGAAAACTTTGTAAAACAGCGGTGGGGCGCTAGTCCGCTCATGGACATTCCTCGCGCCGAGACCCGTAGAACTTTCGCAGTAGGTATTTACGAGGTCATGCCTGGCGAGGCCGATGCGCACCGCGTGTCGCCGATAACTCAGCCGCGGTGATCGCAAATAACAGCCTCCTCCTTTCGCCAGGCTGCAGCTGCTATCATACACACACGCGCTCGTATCATATAAGTCTTTCCAGTGGTATGGCTTTATTTCCGCGAGATCGGAGAGAAAGAGAAGAGAAAGAGAAGATGCATCGCGTAAATTATTCAGCCGCGGGTTCTCGAGTTCATTCGTAAGCGAGCGATTTTGGTACACATTCGTGATGGAGTGTTATTCGTATCCAACCTGTATACATCCGAGTCTCGTGAGGCTGCGGACTATGGAAGCGCGCGAATCGAAATGCGTTTATCACGATTATACAGCCGAGATTGCGCGCTGTGTAATTATTATGTTCCGCTGAAAGCATGATGAAGTGCTATAGGGCATTAGGAAGAATTGGTATTAATGGGAGTTTTAAGTTGCCGTGGGAAGGTACAGGAGTCGTTTGTTTCAGCAAGGGTGTAGTGCCAGCTGTTTAAATCGCGTATTGAAAAGTAATAAAAATTTATCGATCGCTGCAATGTTATACTTCTCCTCGTCGAAACTTATTAATGATCCTACGGGAAGTTATAGAAGCGTGAATAAAGCATCATCCGTCCAAACTCGGCGTTTACCACTTAACGTGTGTCAAACCGCTGCCGACGTGAAAAACATCGGGTCACTGCGGTATTTTTTCTTTAATAAGACACACTTTGTCCAGAAATCCACGACACAAGCCTCATCTTACCGGCGCCTCAATTCCCTCTACACCTCATCCACGCCGCAGCATCCCGCGGCGAGTCCCACTTACGAGCCATCAAAGAAGCTTCTGCGCAAACGACGAGCCGTTACTCTCCCTTCCTTTCAGCCGAGAAAGAATCGCCGCTCGTACATCGCGCGGCTTGTCGTTTTTTTTTTTTCGTTCCGCACGGCCCTACGGCTACCTGAAAATTTCTCCTAATTGCGGTGCGCGCGCAGTGCGCTCGTTTGCATCCTCATTTGCATCGCTCGCGGCTCGACTCGGAGGTATTAATAGCCCGTGGAGAAAGAGCTGCAACGGCGTAAGGAGGGAGAGAATCTCAAAAGCCGACTTAATCCGCGACGCAGGAGAAGAAGCCTCCGAGCTCGCCTTCTTTTCTCTTTCTCTCGAGGGATAACTTCACGCGCTTTTTATCGCGGCTACGTGCGCTCAAAGAGATGCCTTTGATCGATGTTTCTTTCGCTCGGTCTCTCTCGTTTGCACGATCGTCGATTCGAGCGCACGCGCGTTAATTGCGATTAAGAAGAGCCGCGCCGGAGGCCAGCGCTGAAAGGACCAAACGAGTACACGCGCAAGCGCAAGTGCCGGCGCCGATTAACGACGGATTTTGGCGCGTTAACGAGCGAACCACTTCTTCGCTGGTGATTAATGCTGGAGTATAAGAAGACTGTGGTAGAGATAAAGGAAAGGTTTAATTATTGCTAGGGCTCCTTTTATTTGCTCAAGCTCCCGCGCGCTACTGATGAATTGTTATGGGTATGAAGAGATTGCGGAAGATAAACTTCGCAGCTTCGAAATGGCGCGATCCGATCGATATGGAGAAGAATTGCTCCTGTAAATGAGATTTTTGCTTCAATTCGGTAAATCTTTAATTTTACCTGCATTTGCTAATCGGTGGATTAGTTTCTGTAGTTGTTACGTATTCTGTATACGAAAAAACGGTGAAATATCATTTCTCTTAACCTTATGCCGTAATTGAAATAGTTAGTTCACAAAGCAGTCGTAATTTACCCTTAGAATCAATCAAGGCCAAAACAATGCAAAGCATAAACAACTCGAAGCAGCACTTCAGGGCAGCCGGCGCGAAAAACACCGAACACGCACAATAGGCGGTCATTGCCCCGGTGCTTTATTGTTCCGTACAAAGTCCCGTCACACCCCTTAAATCTCTTCAACGAATCATAAGCATAGCCCGCAATCGCGAGTCTGACCTATTAAGCGCTCCTTCAAGTGTCGCCCCACATAAGCACACGACGAAGCCATTAACGAGCGAACTGCCCCTCGGTGATTAGTCCAGAGGCACAAGACGTTTTCGAGGATGTATACCTTCCGGCTAGAGGTGCACTACCGGCCTCGTATCTGCCTATAACGAAACACTCGAGAGTGCGGCTGGGAAAGCATAATCGCGTTATCCTCCCGCATTGACCATTGGCGACGCCCGCGACCATTACATCGAGGACTACTGCTGCCGCGGGCCAAGTTTCGTGGCCAACCGAGAAACTTGGAGAGTTTGCTCGAGAGTTCGCGGAGGCTTTTTTAGAGCTGTGGCTCGAAAAGTTAAGGGCGATTTTCTTTCGAAAGGGTTTACTGAAGCGTGAAAAAGTTTCTCAGAGACGCCGACTAAAAGGTGCGAGTCATCAAATGCGTTTTCAACTTTGACGCGCGGATTTTCATGCCGTCGCGTGTGATAACGATTTTTGTGCGTTGGCTGTAATTTGAGAGTAGAGGATTTTTATACAAGATTTTAGAAATTGATTAACGTTTGAACTTCAGTGTTTTCATTTCGTTGTCCATGTTTTTTATAGAGTAGGATGTATTGCGAGTGAAATCTAATCTTTGAATCGCCGAGTAAATAGATTCGCAGATAGTGAAAGAGCGAAATCGTGTTTAACGAAAAGTAAACTGCTTCTGCAAACCACGAATAATACCTTTACGTAAGCCGTAAAAAAGCTCGCGGTTTTAATTTAATCTTGATCGAATCAAAATATTCCTAGAATCAGCATACCTCTGTAAATCGGTCAGGTCTTATCTGGTCTTTGTGAGTATCGATGCTCAGAAAAAAAACTCTTTCCCCTTCGAATAAACAGTTATTTTCCGGATTAGAAAAACAACCGGGAGAAATCCCACCATCGAGAATCCAGTGCATCCGCATCCTTGCACAACTTTCAGCAAGTATTTATCTTAGACTTGGCGAGAAGCCGCCCAAACTATTGCCGGCGCTATACAAGGGGGTCACGAGAGTGTACTCATACCCCGCACGGCGACGGCACGGATAAGAAAGCCTCACGGTGACGGCTCGAGGGGCTTCTTTCTCTTGAGGCAGTCAAACGTTCTTGCCCTCTATATCGGTGCTGCTCCCGCCATAAAGCCGGAAGAAGAGGGAGTAAAGAGACTTTTAAACTTATCCTATAGCCTCGGCATCCCTCTAACCCACTCAGTTTCTCGGCTCTTACTCTTCGCCTGCTCGTTCTCTCTTCAGACTTTCTCTTTCTCTCTCACTCCTACGCGCGCGCGCTCGCGCTTATTCTTCGAGAGGAGATCTTGATGAGTTCTCATTCAGCCGGTGTCAATTTATAAACGATTCTCCGCACGGGAGCTGAACTGATGGCGGTTGATTTGAACTAAAGAGTTGCGCTGAGAGGGTCTGATGCGCGAGTCAGCTATAAAGTTTAGATAGGGATCGCTTGCTGCGCCCTGGAGATGCGAGCACTACTTCCTTTTGCTCTGAGCTGATGCTGGAGTGGTCGGACTGAGAGGGAATCAATTAAGAACTTAATTTGAGAAAATTCTCCTTGAGAATTTTTGCTTGCTCGATAAAACTCGCTCGGATAAATAAGAGCTTTCGATGAAAGCAGTGATTTGACGCTTTTTTTAGCTTGAAAAATCACAACAAGTTTTTATTGTGCAAGCTTCCAGACTTTCTATTTTATCTTTTTCATGAATTTATACACCGAAATGGTTCTGTAAAAAATGTCCCCGTGCATAATATTATTGCACAGTAATAAATAATTTAGAATTAAGCATTTATCGAGGAGATTATGAAATTATTCAAATCTACATATCAGGCGACTTATGCAGATCGAAGAAATGAAACCTCGATTTCCAGGTGGGTAATGAGAGCACATACCAAAGGGTCAAATCCAAATATATTATATAAAGCTTCGGTAATCCTTACTATGTCTAGATTTACGTTTTCATTATGAGAACGGAAATTGAATCTATGATTGCATAAATCTAGACTTCAATTCACTTCGAAGTTTATACACAAAATTAAAAACTTGGTCAGTCGATATTAGCTACTTAAAAGATGTCTTCATAAGAAAAAAATCAATCAACACTTGTGAAAATCTGTACACAACTTCACCTTCCTCAGAAAAATCTCGACAACGCCGAGCTTATGGGACATCCCTCTGGTCTTTCCCAGCGATATCAAAGTGAATTCGCGCACGAATCTCGCCTGCAACGGATGGATGCTGCGCTCGATGCCGTTGTCCGGTTGCGGAGATTTATAGCGGTCACTGCCCCGGAAACGAGAGCCGGCCATTTGGAAAGCGGCCAGAGGTGAACGTCGGCTTTTCGATTACACTCCAGGAGTAATTTCGAGCTCGAAAAAAGAGTGAGACCAGCTCTCCTCGCACTTCTCGCCCACACGTATCCGATGCGGGCGTTTGTGCGGAAAAGGAACGTGTGCGGTGTGGGAGTGAGGTGACGAAAATTATTAATTGAAATTTGAATATCTTTGTGTTCACGGTGTGGAGATGAAGTAGATTTTTGCTGCGATACTGTAGAACTTTTGGCGTACGTGAGAGCCTTCATTTGAAATTTTAAAATTGAAGATTTAATTAAAATCATAAAATTCTCATCACGCTCAACCTTGTTAGATATATATCCATGCAATTTTGGCGCACTCCAGTATTAAAATCTAAAGCATCAAGTGCCGAATGTCAAGAGACGTTTCGTTAATGATATATATTTTTAGCACCGGTATTATTAACGATAACGTGGCTTTTTTCAATATATTTCTCGTTGAAATATAAAACCGATAATTATTTAGCAATAATTTATACCTCCTCGACAGTGTTTTAAATTTTATAATGATAATTGATGATGTATCACGCTAAAATTGAAAAAGAAAATCATTAATATGATTCACCCCTCAATTATTCTAAAATAAATTCACAGAAGCTATGCACACATCTTTCGTGCGTATATCTCGAGAAGGAAGGGAATGCGGAAAAAATAAAACCACCCCCACATATTCACGAGTTCGAAACAAATCTCTTATTGGCAAGTAAAACTTGGGCCACGCAATCGACGCATCGACCCACTCAACGAAACTTCGCCAATAAAGCTTCCGCTTCGTTCTCATTCACATATTCGAACATAAACGCCGCATAAACGAGCGGCTCACTTGGAAAAAGAGATGTCCTCGTTCATTCCCTCTCTCGATAGATCGATCAGTCATTTTTCTTCGAATATACGCGCGCCGAAACGAAATCCTTCGGCTCTGCCGCCTTCCGGAAGTATCTCCAGTCGCGCGAGGGTAGAATGACGCGGACGAGGCCTACACACATACACGCGTATACTGCGGTTAGCTAGTGACGCTATATTTTCCCTTGGCGCACGATAAATTACCCGGCTACGCTATCTAGCGCGCCGCTTGACTCGACTCGCCCTGTGCTCGTTTGCCAGTAGGCCTCTTTTCGAGATTCCTCTAACGAGATACACACACATATTTGCCGGGAGGGGCAGGGTAGGAGGATTTTTTCTTCTTTTCTGTCGCGTGCGCCATGACGTAGTGGTTCGATGAACTCTTGTCTGTGCCTGTTTGTGTTTTGCTGACTTAATTATGTGTTTTCTCAGTTTTGATGAATCTTTCTCAGGCTGTGCTTTTTTGCCGACGGGAGAGCGATTGGGGGTGAGAATGTTTGTTCCGGAATCATTTTATTTTCTCGGGAAACATACTTGAAAAGAAGTAAACTACTCGAAGCAAGTAAACAATTTTCGTAAATCCATGAAACTCTGTATTTGAAATTCGGGCCGTAAATTTCGGCCGATGCTTATGCACGACTGACAATAAAATTACGATTTTGCAACAAAATAAGAGTAATTTTTCATTTTGTGGTAAACGATGAACCATAGTTTTGTCAGAACAGTCTGCTGCGCACTACTTCGAAATTACGGACTGCAACGAGTAAACATTTTGAAATCTGGCACTTTTATGTAAAACTTGAACGTTTATTTAATAGTCCATTACGATACGAGTGCGCAAAGTAGGTCGTTCCCGCACGAGCGAAGCAAGTGCGGGATGATTTATGTCCACACGAGTATCGTATACTATTTTTCCTATTAAGTTGCACAAAGTTCGACCACTACAATTATTTTGAATAATTGGAACGTATAGAACGGTGGCGTTGGGTGCTGGGACGGAGGGTTCGGGGGGGGGGGGCGAAGCCCCCCCCCCGTCTAAAAAAACAAATTATAGAACTATTATAAATTTATTAAATCAACAAAAATCTGATTTACTTATTATTTTGAATTATTATTAATATTTATCGTAACGTAACAATTTACAAAATGAAACGGTATATTTTTTAATGACTCTGATGCATTTGATGTGGTTATAGATACATTTTTAACGGTTTTTGGTGCCTGATTTGTTTCATTATTTTCAATATTAAGTCTGTTTCTACAATTTTCATAGGACTCTTCAAGAGTCTCAGACTCTTCAGGAGTTTCAGGAATCACTGTTTCTTTTGGATGCGAAGCGACTAATACTTTGTCGTTCGTTGTCCGTATTAAGAAAACGGCAGAATACAAAACACAGAACGCACGTTTTGACAGGTCCAATCCAGACGACAAAGATGTAAAAAAATCGTCGCGAGCGAGAGCGCTCGGGCTCGGGGAGACATTGTCGATCGCACGTGTTAATGCGAAGAGAGTGCCAGAGATGGCGCACGCGTATACACCTTGGAATCGCTCGTATACTTTTATACATTCCCGCACGCTCACCACATTCCCGCACGCTCAGCTACATCCCCGTTCGCTTAGTTGCATTCCCGCACGCTCTTGTTAACGTGTGGGAAAGTGGTACTTTGCGAACGCAAATGCAGGCGCAAAATCAAACATTGCGCACGATAATAGGAAAAAATTCTCAAAATTTTTATAATTGATTCTCAAAATTGTTAAATTTTGTTCATTATATTAATTGAATAATTTCAGCAGTGCATGCAATGAGTTTAGTCAAACATCTTTTGTACATATTTTATACGTATGTGGCGACGCGCCACTCTACCCATAGATGGCGTGTCCCGCTGCCTGTCTCTCGCAAGCGGTAGGATTCCCTCTCGGTTCCTATATGAGACATAGCATCTCCCGAACCAAACATCCTTACCGACACCTTGCGCGTCTGAGGCAGGGTTACCATCGGATGCCTTACTGACGAGTTCGTGATGGTAACCTGGGACGAAACGCAACTCTACCTTTTCCTTCTGATCGAACGAGCCTTGGGACTCCTCATTTCCAAAGTGGTGACCCCGTCTTTAGAACTCGCAATCCGCGAGTCATCGCGCGGCGCCATTTTCGACGCCGCGCCATTTCACAAAGCCTCGATTGCGAGCTCGCTCTCTTCGGAGCTCGCCTCGGCTTTCCGATCGGCGGCCAGCTGCCTTCGCTCATTTTGAGCTTTTATTCAGCTCTCTCGCGCGGCCCTTTTCAGCCGCGCAAAACCGCGATTTCGCGCTGCATAGCGCGCTTCGCTCTCGAGCGTCTCGCTGTCTCTCTCGCTTTCGCGCCCGGTCGGCCATTTTCAGACGCCGCGCGACCAGTACAGCGCTGGGCCCATCATGCTGACGACGACGCCGACACCGGATCCTGCAGACATCGCCAGCAGCCGATCGTTGTCGTCTAGCACGCCACAAAGCGGCTCTGCTGCGTCCAGCAAGCCGTCCCTGCAAGCAGCGGAACATCCTCCCGACGTCGACACAGCATAGCTCATCGTTACCTGGCAGTAGCAGTCCATCACGCAGTGTCGCCTTCAACCGCATCCTCGGCACCGACGTCCTGGCACATCCGGTACCCGAGGATGCTCAGCGAGGGACGACGTTCAACGCCAACGTCGCGGTGCTCATGGCTGCCATTTCGCGCCACACGCCGCGATTCTCGTGCCGCGTTCGCCAACACGGCCATTTTAGCCGCGGCAGCAACGCGCCATTCCGCACCCGCTACATCACAGCGCTCAAGGCCATCGCATCACCGCTGTCCCAGGGCCACCAGCCTCTACCAGGCCGTGTGCTCGACTATGCGCACGGGCCAGCGCTATCGAGGACGCTCGACAACGCTCGCTCCGGCCTTCTTCCCATCGCAGTCGACGCTGGTACCCACGGACAACCACAGCGAGGTCTCTCTCAGCGCGTCGTCCAGCTTCAACCGCATCCTCGACACCGATGTCCTGGCGCATTCCGGCACCCAAGGATGTTTAGCAAGGACGCTCTTCAACGCCGTTGACCTTACGCTCCGGGTCGCCGGCTACTGCAGCGACAACCTACAGCACTGACACACCTGGACGCTGTCCAGACAGATATTGTTTTTTTTTTCTTCGGCAACATCGGCTACAGGTCTTCTGCGGACGCATTCCCGGATCTTCGTCCAACCAGCCTATCAGGACCTGGCGACTCCGACTCATCGGCATTCCGTCACCGCAGACTCGCCTCGCATCAGCGCCCCACAACCGTATCATCTACAGCACAGGCGCCGCATCCAGCTTCCTCATCGCATCGTTCCTCGGGCAATCCGCCCTTGTCTCTTGTGGGGGAGTAGCTGTGGGGGCAATATTTTACAATATATATATCATTTTGACATAAATTAATAGGGAGGGACTTTAACGACGTGCAACGACACCCCTATAAGAAGAAGAAAAAGTTTTAAGAAAAATCAGTTTTTACATTTTAGCTCTTTACTTGAGAACCACTCGACGAAATCATTTAAAATTTTAGCAGCAAATAGCTTTTTTATGGTTAATCACCAAAAAAAATTTTGAAGCATTTGACTGCATTGTTTTAGAGATATGAGGAATCAAAAAATTAAAAAAAAAAATGAAACCTTCATATCTTAAGAACCATAGGGATTTGAAAGCTGAGCAATGAACTTAGCCAAGACACATAAAACATCTACTTTTTTCCAAAATCTCAAGTGCAATAAAGCCTTTTTACTTCCGTAATCAAGGCACAAAAACAACTCCTCAAAAAATAGCTAGAAAAATAAAAAATTAATGTATTTCCCGAATTCAGAGGCCAAAAATGTAATTTTATTGATATTCACCGAGTATAGTTCCAGAAATATGAGGGATACACACACACATACACACACATCCATACGGACATTTTCTAAAAACAGGTGATTAGAACTTCTAACACACCAAAAAGTATTTTCTAGAAGTTTTGAAGAAACTCAAAATTTTACTATTACAAAGCTTCCTCTAGGAGGAAGCAAAATGGAAAAAGATGGAAAAAAAACAATTATGTCATTGTTGAAAATTCTTAAAAATTGTTGAATTGTTTCTTGAAAATTGTTGAAAATTCTCTCGTCCGCACAGTCTTTGCTTTAAAAATTACCATCAGTCCCTTTAATCCATCCTCGATATACCAACAACAACCCTTGTCAACTCTACCAACAGTTAATTCATCGCGAAGTTCACCAAAGGCACCTGCGCGAGCTTATCGTCGAGCAAGCTCGCGCATATTGCAATAAAGCCCAAGTGTCGAACTATCGCGCGTTCGTGGATATATTCACTGCGCGCATAACGCGGCGCACGATTTTGTGGCGTTGCGGCAAATGTGATCGGCGCAGCCGTTTGTCCGCCTTTGAAAATACAGCTAGTCATCGGGGTCCACTGCGTTCGAATAACTCGATGTGTCAATCTGATTGCACAATGCTGTTCGTGAGCGCGCGCGGACTTTTTATTCGCTATATGGCTCGTGCGCGCTGTGCGCGATTCGTCATGATGACGTTACCCGATTGTGACGTTTTTTGCTCAAGCGAGATTATAAAGTGTTTGCGCCGCGAATTAAAAAGAGGGTAAAACCGCGCGCGGCTTAGGCAAAATATGAATGCAAACTGGCGAATCGCGAAATGACGAATGGAAAAAGACGTTAGAGGATTATTGTTGTTGAGTTCATTGTTTAAGGGTGCGCGCAGGGGTGAGGCTGGATCGTTAATCTTCCTCTAAAGAAATCGTGATTGACAGTCGGCATTTTTTGCCTTCACTAGTGAATGGAAATTAAAATTTTTTGTTCGCTACAGTTTCAGTATAAAAACGTACTTTGTATTCATAGTACATTTCACAACAAACGTATACGAGGATAATACGCGACTCGTTAAAACTCATTTTCATCTGCGCTCAGACCAAAATCCCTGAAATAATTAAAATATGAAACAATCCTACCGCACGTTATCTAAAAAACAAACGTACCACAACCCCGAATACACACGTGTATACTCGCTAATACGATGGCAAACAATTTATTCTAAGCTCTCGCGGAATCCGTGTGCAATTTCGCTGATCTTTCAACGAGATCCTGTCGAGTATTAAATAACGCCAAAAAGGGAAGAAGGGCAACGCGATCCCCCCCGTTACACATCGCACCTGAAAACAAATCCGAAAGCTACGCGAAAAAATCATTTCACATCTGGAGGAACAATCCTGTTTGATCAAAGGCTGATGGTTATACACAAAACGAAAAACAGCGCCAAGCCCGGAATGAAAAGCAAAAGAACACCGGTCAGGCAGGATGCGGAGAAAGCAGAGAACGCATGCAGTATACCGCAGCGCTCATAGCTCGTCCGCGGCCGCAAACACGCTGCGCACGAAACTTTTCACTTCGCCCCGCGGCAAAGCCGACGCAACGCGCTGTAAACGACACAACGGCTTCGTACACTCGCAAAGTGGGATTTCGCGCCGCGCGCTCGAACAGACGCATATCGCGCGCGCAGTTTCTTCCGAGAAGCTGCAGCGGCGGCAGCTCGTTCATAATCTTCAAGGGCTTAATTAACTCGTCGAGAGCGGCGAGACTCTCTTTCTGTGCGCCTCGCTGTATAGCGCACCGGAAGGCCCCGGCGACAAGGCGGTCGTTAAGACGGCCCTGATTAAAGTGAAGCTCGCACAGAGGCGGAGAGAGAGAGAGAGAGAGAGAGAGAGAGAGAGAGAGAGAGAGAGAGAGAGAGAGAGAGAGAGAGAGAGAGAGAGAGAGAGAGAGAAGAAAAGCGAATACGGCGACGTGGTCTCTTGGTCGAAACCTTACACCCGCCGCACGCGGACGTGCGTTTCGGGGGACGAAACTCGCGGGGGGCAATTAGCGCGCAACCGTGTAGGCGCATTACAACGGCCTTAGGGTACGGCTTCTTGCTATCGCAGCTCGCGGACTCGTAAAATGGCCGATGTTGCGTAGTATAAAACAGTTGTTACGGCGATTCCTCTGTATAAGCTCGCCGTTGGCTCTTTCACTTGTGTAAACGGAGAATGTAATACGTCGTTGAGTGTGTGCGCTGGTGTACGTTGGCGGTTCTCGACGAGACGAAAAGTGGGACGATGGCCAGCCGCATCGGTCTATACTGAAGACCCTTCCGTTGTGTGTGCTGAATCTAACGAAGATGTCGAGATAAAGGGCTATGTTTGAATACGCTGCTATTCAAACATTCGCGATAATTGATACATGTACTTCAGCGCTGTACTGAAATCTTCTATTAGCGGTCTGCGATCTTTTGGTGAAATTTTATACTTTTTAGCTTTACTGCGGCGTTGATGGCGAGGGAAACTAGACAAGCAACGTTGAAATGTTGGCTTCCTGCATCCTTCACAATTTATTTCCACAATGAAAGAGGCAATTATTATTCGCGATACCGAAATGCTACGACTTTGTATCTGCGAAACAATTTGCCGAGTTTCAAGGTATCTTGCTTAAGCACGATGCACTTTGTGAGAAACTCGCGTAATTCGATGTAGCACAGTAACTTCGAAGACTCGTAATGTATCAAGTCCTGAATGTACTAGCTGTTTTAGCGCACGTCGTCATGTTAATTGCTCAAACTCTGAATGAAATGTTTCGAAAAGTTTTTCCTCGTTACGTACCTCCCTCCAACCATCGGCTTCCAGCGCTGAAAAGAGACGTTCTTTTGTGTGTGTCTCTCTCTCTCTCTCTCTCTCTCTCTCTCTCTCTCTCTCTCTCTCT
>QLSS01000014.1:2678256-2698501 GCA_024372645.1 Trichomalopsis sarcophagae
TCTCTCTCTCTCTCTCTCTCTCTCTCTCTCTCTCTCTCTCTCTCTCTTTCATACCGCCGTAATACAAATTTCAAACACGTCTTTCGAAAAAACGATTTCTTATTATCTCCGCGATGTCATCGCGTAATATGCGTCTGCATTGTCATGCGACGCGATATGAATTTTCGAAGAAAGGCAAACCTATATCCAAAAAACAAATCGCGTCGCCGAGAATCTACTTTCCACGGAGAAAAATCCACGCGCTGCCACTGACCCAAATTGCTCTCATCCCGTCGAATTCAATATTCCGCCTAATAAAAGCAGAAGCGCACACATCTCGGCGCATCAAACTCGATGGCTCTTCGAGATTCATAATAAAAAGCTCCTCTGTCTTCGAAAAATTCCGCGCCGGGCAAACAAAGACGCCGAGAGGAGGAGGCGAAAAAGAAACGCGCAGCCATCCTGGGATTAATCGAGCTATTTATGCAGCGGCAAGCTCGCGAGGTCACGTTCTCGGCTCCTTTGCCACTGGGGACGTATGAGCGCACGGCAGTGCCCGCGACTTTTATGGCATCTCTCTGTGGGTGCGCGCGAGAGAAAAAGCCGCTACCATATGTCAATGCTCACTGCCGGTGCTGCTGACTACGTGCCAGCTGGACGACTTGGCCTGCGCTTTCCTTATCGCTACTCCCTCGCCCCCGCTATAGTCTTGGCCTTTGCTACGGTAGTGCCTTTTTTACTTTCTTTTTTTCAACGAACCGACTTTTGAGAGGTTTTGCCCGATCGATCAAATCGAGACACGGGAGCGAGAGAGAGGGGGGGGGGGGAGCTTTGAATCCTCTTAACGCTGTAAAGTCATTCTAGCTGGGAAATTAGATGGCCGGCGGAACGGATTAACTTATGCATCATCTTCAAGTTGAATGATGTTCGCGCCGAGGCGAAACCGAGTGGAGTTGGCAGTTTTCGTTATTTTTACAACCTCTTTTTTCGAAAAAATGGAAAAACATATTCGTACACGGACGTATAGTATGTATTTTGATTTGATTGGATATTCGACAAGAAAAATACATTTTTCCTCGAAAATATATAGTTTTCCTGTTAGCGCGTCGTTCAATAACATGCGTGCCGAAATATTTACTTTTGCAGCTCACATGCGGTTATTTACAAAATTCTGCGTCGAAGAAATTAAAATGGGTCAGATATGCAAAAAATTGCAGATAATGTTTCCATCTTATCGCGTCGCGTTCAAAAGGGATATCGCTCGGAGGACCTCGCTCAATCACTGTTAGAACCAATTTCATTTATAACTTTTAATTGGGGATAAAACTTGGCGGTCCGATGTCACCAATCACTGCCTTTCTTCCTCAAATTGCAAGGATCATAGAGCTTAGCGATCCACCGGGATAGCAGGCGCTCATAAAGCAATCAGAAGATATTTTGCAACATAGTCCATAAATTTTCCATCATATAACTCAAAGTTATTACGTTGAAATTTAACCAAAATACTACTCGAACAGTCTTCCGTGCACCAAAAGCGTAACGTTCTAATCCCTAAAGTCTCGAGTAAAACCAAAGGAAATATCTGCAGTTCATCGTGATACACAAGACATTAACTCTCGGGGACTCGTAAAGCCTCGCAGTAATGCGCATTGTAAAGCTTTTACATCGGTCATCTTTTCTCAGCTGTTGCGTTTCGTTTGCGGATGGCGGACACGTATCTGCACTTTTGCCCATGCGTGTGCACCGGAGCAAGCCCGTACGTACGTATACAGCCGCGAGTTCTTTATAGCGTCGTAGTCTCTTTAAAGTTCCCGCATCGCAGCGAACGCGCTCCTGCGACTTTAAGGCTACGCAGGCTATCGAGCACGAATACGATGCGTGTTGAGAGACGGATACTGTGATTTCTTTCAGTGCTGATATATTTTACATCGAATGACTCCGCGAGGGGCGTTAAATGCTTGGCCAGAAATTGTTTTCATTGCTTTTGCTTGGATTCGAGGGACGTGTGGAGTGAGAATGTTGAAGAGATTAAAATTGAGCTCACCGTGGTCAATGTTTCCAGAAGTTTGTTCCTTGGATGGTAATTGTATCAGCTTCCGTGTTCCGGAACATATCTGCAACGTAAGAGGTTAATATCTGATTAGTTTCGCTGTCATACTAAGCAAACACGACTGATTCAATAAAGATATGACAAAGCACCAAGATTAATTTCCACAAACAGTCCAAAGAATCATTACAGAATTTCCAGTCGCACCTCCGCGCACAGTTCAGCGTCCTTACCACTAACGACTCAATCAAAAGCGAACCTCCCGCAAAATGCTCAGCTCGCTGAATCCGGCGCAGCACGCGCGCAGCCCAAATTACCTCGAGGAGCGCACCTCTCGAGCCTCTAATAACAACAAAGGACTTGGCCGTCTTCGATGCACTCGGTGGGGAGAAGTTCGCTGCCTCGCAGCCGGACACGCTCAACAAGCAGCAGCCCGTGCGATAGTTCGATGTAGAGGGGCTTAATTTGCAATCTCGGCGTCTTGGTGGCCGGATTATATGAGCCCTTTGTCGCCGCGAAGGATCTGGCTAGCCCCCTCAGGGCCTTCGTCGCTCGACTGTAAGTATCGCTACGAACGAGGTTACGCGAGCTGGTGGGCTTTGGCGACTACGAGTTGTCTCTCGAGAGGATGGATGGACTGGGTCGAGAGAGCCGAGTGTATTTATTGTGCTAGTGTGGGAAAGACAAGTCGAGCCGGGTGTGCAGATTTTTCGAGGCGTACCTCGAGAAGTGGGTTAGACAGTGTAGATAGGTCAATTGAATCGGGTAATTATCTTCCGATAAAATTTCAACCTCATTAGGTAACGTATTGATGGAATCGCTTTTGCCTTTTAAGCTGCAGAGGAAACTTACGCAAGATAGAGGTTCATTGTTCAACACAGAAAAGAAACAATGTATCCTTTTGTCTTATTTAATTGATAACGAAATGCTGAACGATTATTCCAGATCAAGCAAACTATTATATTTGAATCTTGGCTGACTGGATAAGCAAGCACTAGTTGTCTGACCACACAGTGGCTTTTCTACTTAATTTCGACATTTAAGTTTTTGACATACAGCGATACAGTAATAAATATTTAAACAGCTTAGATTCCACTTTGACTCTCCTCCCTCAACAATCCAGATAATCCCGCAGACACTCTTTCACAGTAGTGTATCCAATCCTACCGCACTTCCCTATCTTTCTTATCTTCGCGCAACACTTCCTTCTGCCTTCCATCCGAGCCCCATCTAACCTTTTTCTTTGGTACACCCACACATGCACCCTTTGCACTCGGTCCTCTTGCTGCGCTGAGACTACAGCAGCGGCAACTTTATCGAGGGGTCAGATTTATGGTTTCACGGAGTGAATAATGCCGAGTCGAGAGGGCTTTTTCTCTCTCGCACTCTTCTCGGCCTCTCGATAGCGCACGAGCGGCTCGAAGGATTATAAAGGCCTCGGCAAGACTCGCTTCATCCGGCGTCGACGGCTCCTCGATTGACCGTCCACGGAAGTTAACCTACCTCGCAAGCGGGCGAGTGAGCCTTCTCACGTTATTATACGACCAGTGTGAGAGAGAGAGAGAGAGAAAGAGAGAGAGAGAGAGAGAGAGAGAGAGAGAGAGAGAGAGAGAGAGTTGAAGAGGGATGATGGAGGGCACTTTCGAGCCTGCGAAGTTTTCGCTGCCGGACGAGTTAATCTTGACAAACGACTTCCTACGGCTCGCCAAAGGGTTAGCGCACGAGCGAGCGGAGAGTTGAAGTTAGCACTGTTTGACTAACCTATCCCTATCTCGAGATTCCAGTAATTTAGTTGTGACTGATTTGTCCGGCTGTGTTTGCGGCAAAGAGGGTCGGAGCGTAGGATCTAGGCCGGTGTCCAGCTGTGCAACGTAAAAGGGGAGGGGGTAGATCCATCTTCGAGAGACGGATCGGTCTCGCGAGTAATGTAAAAGGTGAGATTTCGAACACTTGAGTTAGCACGTTACAAGATTTTTTACATCGAGAAAGTTTGGGCGTTTCAATTGATATGACTTGTGGTTGGGCTTTGATTGTTTTTACAGTACATGTAGCAAAAACAAGATTAATTGGCTTCACTGGCAATCGATTGGTTTGTAATTTGTATAACATTTCATACATTTTGTATGTAACGTAACTTCTCGCCATTTATTCATAAAAATATCCTTGTTCTTCCTATTTTTATTAAAGAATGTTCGTCCGCAATACCAAACTTTATTTACAAAGGGCATCCTTGAGAGCTTAGAGAGCAAAATAAAATCCACGAGCAACTCGAGAAAAATATCGAACTTCGCGAAAAAGACTGTATAGAAACACGAGTTGCAAAAACTTCTGTACCTCGAACAGCTCGACTTGAAAAAAGGCGCATAGCGTCGATGCCGACGCCGCGGGCGATCGGCGCGTGTCCTTTTTGCGATAGAAATCATAAAGCCTCTCTTTGAACGCCAACACAGCGGTGGATGTTCCTTTCTTCTAAGACTTCTTTACTCGCGACGAATAAAAAGACGATTCCGCGAATACTTCTGACTTTACATTATTATCGCCGTGCCTTCGTCTTATAACACTTCGTTGGCGAATGAATTGCAAGCTTGCGAATTTTAAATAAAATATTAAGCTCCGTCAAATCATTTGAAATCGCAAGTCATATCTTCGTTTAGAAACCACGATGTAACAACTTACGTGATTGTCATTCGTGTAACAACCCTTCCCCGGGTAAACTATGAATTTATCGTGTCCCGTGGAAGGAGTGAACCAAACGCTAAACTACCAAAGCTGCCATTCCACGCCACACATTCCACAAGAACTTTAACGCTCCCGTCTTCAACATCAAAACACACACATACACCCGAAGTTTGTACAAAGCGGCCTATCTCTTGCAAAACATACCCTCTCGCGCTCGCTAATGTCACATTTCCCCTCGGCAACCTCCCGGCGAACCCTATCTCTCTGCCAACACACGCCGGCGTAGATACAAGCAGGACGTGCGCGGTAATGCAGCTATACCTTAAGTATACGGCCGATTTCTTTAGAAAATCTCTCGGTGTCCCGAATTTTATTATAATTACTCGCTGACTTTACGGCCGCCGCGCGAGTCTACCGCAGGACCTGTCGTCGCTGCGCCGGCACGAGTTTAGGGGAGGAAGTTCGCATGTAACGTGCGCGGGGGAGGCGAGAGACACTGGTGAAAGAAAAAGAGTCACGATATGTATAGCTCTCCAAGAGGGGAAGAGGGATATATTCACGATTATCGCGGCGGGATGAAAGAACGAGATGCAGCACACAATGGGGTAGAAAGAGAAAGAGAGTATGTATGAAACTGGGGAGGAGAAGAGCAAGTGACAAAGATAAGCGACCTGGAAAGAGTTAACGGTTATTTTTTAGCTCCCTTTAGGGAATATATCCGCGCGAGTGTGCGCGCTTCGGCTGATAATATGCAGATTAACGTAATTATGCGGCGCAGTTTCTTAACGGACCTTTTGGGATATTTATTTGTGGTATCGAGCAAGCAAAAGGGATGTGGTTAGAGGGAGTAAAGCTATTATGCATTATTTTCCTACAATATTCCTTGATTTTAAATAAAGTTCATCGGTATTATTCAAGCGGTAAAGGACAGATCCAGTCAGACGACCAAAATATCATCATCAGGTCTCTGGTCAAGCTTATTCATGCAGACATGTTGCAGTATAAAACCAGCACGATAAATGCATTACCGCAACCATTCTTGAGGACTGAAGTAAGCGAAACTCATGAATATACACCCACAGATGACTGACAGCCAGATGAATATGAACATGATACTGACGTATTTTATCGAACAGAAAGTTTACGTATAAATTAAATCCCCACACTTCAAGCAAGACCCTCTTGAATGTTTAAAATTTACTTGCAGAAGCTGTCTCATCCAGCAAGCCTGTTGGAAGATTACCATAAATTAAAAGAAGACAAAGAAGCAAAGGCTTTCCGCAGCAAAACTACTGCCCCAATGGATATCCAAGGAACATATTCCTCCCCTTTGACTCACATACGGTGTTAATAGAAGAGTCACGCTCGCTGCAGCAGCAAGAAAACCTTTCGTCCTCTCTCTGTTTCTCTTTCTGTGCCATCAAGCACAAATCAACTGGCCTCCTCGCTTTCGTTTCATTTTTTCTCCCCTCGCGCGCAAACAGCCACCGCACGAGCGTATACAGCCATAACATCGGTACACACGCGGAGTCCGATATCGACTTTACGTCGGCGAGTTGCTCGTTCGCTCTCTCTTTTTCGCGGCGGCGGAGCGCGACGCTCTCTTGGCTTGCCGCCAGGCCTGTTTCCATCAGATAACAAATTCCTAAGCTTTGAGAGAAAGAGCGCGGCAAGAGGGTGTACACACGCCGTGAGCCTATTTGTGCCTGGCCACCTTCTCCTTTTTCCCTCTTTCAGTCTCTCGCGGATAAAGTAATCCTCCACGTCTTTTTCCGTCTCTTTTCTCTGCGCTCGCTCTCTCTTTCCGTAATGCGTCTCTGTATAGTGTACTTTCTCTCTTTCTCTGTGTCGTATCCTGATACATCCCATATACCCTTACACTGCGTAACAATCGAAAGCCAGTCAGCTGATGTCCGGAGTATTGGACCACTCCAACCTTGTGTTTCTTTTGTGTCGCCGCGAACTCTATATACGTATTCAGCTCTGTACGCCAGCGTGGTTTCGTTTGTTTTTAAAAATCTTATTAATATTGAAATTGAATAACCCGACCGCGCGCTCGCGCTAACTACCGTCCGCGTGTGTATGGAAATAGCGCACTCGGAATTTTCAGGCCTTTGTTTTTAACTTAGATGGAGAATGCACAGACGCGTATTTTGTTTTCTTTCTGTTTGGAGACGCGCGCGAGGCTTTGTTTTTCGGTGTGAATTTTTTTTTTCGCTCGCGCAAGTCGCAGAAGTAGTAGAGGAAGTGGGAAAGCAAGAGAATCGTCGGGTTTGCTAAATATTAAGCGCGAGAGTGTGTGCGCGCGGCCGGAAAAAAGCCACGGACGTCAGCGCGTTTCTTTATTTTTTCCTTCGCCGATGCCGACTTGTTTTACTTTTGACGCTCTCTCTCTCTCTCTCTCTCTCTCTCTCTCTCTCTCTCTCTCTCTCTCTCTCTCTCCCTCTCTCTCTCTCTCTCTCTCTCTCTCTCTCTCTCTCTCTCTCTCTCTATCTCTCTCTCTCTCTCGGCTGAGCGCACTATTTTCAGATAATCGCCTTAGGCCGGGGAAAAGAAAATACTAGAAAGATTAACTACTTTGGTTTATGCGTGTGTAATTAGAAAATATGTCTTTGCCACATGGCACTTATTATTTTAGGTGTCAAATGTTTCTTGGAATTTGGGGTAATACTTATTTTTCAGTACGAACGTGGTGATAAAATATTTCAATTAAATTATACAGACTGTAATTTCTCCGATAACTTTGCACTCTTTCAGTTATTCATTTTACTGCACGTAGAAACAATATCGCGAGCCTATTAATAACCTCGGCGCTACTTTATTATTCTCATCGCGATCTTCTGTCAGATCTGTCGCGTCAGATGAGAATGCAGCCCTGTCGCTTCCGTAGCAATTTGTTGAGACTTACAACAGCGTTACATGTTCACCAGCAGTCATTTATCACATTATTCACTACTAATTTAGTCTGATGTTCGATCTAACTTACGCTGGCATCGCCACTAATTCGCCAGTGAGCTTCATACGAGCAAGTTGTGCACGCTGTGTCATACTATACCTGCGCAGCTTATTTTGGATATTCATTAGCTCTGTTTCCTTCTCAAAATTAATTTCCCTTGCTTTACCACTAATGACACTTCCGTTCGAGTGTAACATCGAATGTATCTATTTTTTGAACCAGCACACTTTTCTCTTCCGTCAATGCATTATTTATATAATCCCTCCGCATATCTGTGTATGTGTATATCAGCATCTATTCGAACTTCTCGTATACGATTTCATGTTCAAGCGCAGCACTTCCGGCAAATTTTTTCTCTTTCTGCTGCAGCTTGACCTGAAACTCGCTGCGACGTTGGCACTCTCCGTAGTAGTCCGAGTAGTAGTCTCAATATCCTTGCCTATTATCCCTCTTCCAGCGATTGTCCTGCGTGTTGTGTATGTTTCTGGACGTGTATTCCGCTGTTTCTCTCGTCTCTCCATTTTACCGGCACCACATTTTTATAAGCCCCGATACAGCCCGATCTCGCCTTCGGCTGAGATATTACACCCGAGATAATCGAGGGTCCGCGTATCCGCTGGACGGACTTTATCTGATGGGACGAGGTCTGTATACGTTACCCCGAATGTGTTTGTTACGTTTATACACCGGTAGAACACTATTCGAATAAATCTTTAAAAGAACAAAGAGAGCATTACAGCAAGTTAATCCATCACTCAGAGGAAAAACGCCAGGACCGTTCAAATCGTCAGCAACTTATTTCGTCGACCGAGCGCAAAAAAGCCGCAGCGAGCAATCGCCTTAAGTATACGGAAAACTTTATTTCCCGCTCGTTGAAAAATGCGAATCAGCACTCGCTCGCTACTTTTTCCGGCGCAGCGAGAGATGGGGAACAAAAGCGCGACGAAACGACCTCCTTCTTCTCTTTTCCTCCCTCTCCAATGTAATACCAGGTCATATACGTGGCTCGTGAAATTACGCTCCCGTTTGTTTCGTATTTTCGATAACATTTGCCCGACCTCTCTCTCTTCTTGGCGCAATAAGCGCACGCGCCAATTCTTTCGATAGCGCCGGGCGACAATTTTAAACGTCCCAGTAGAATAAGGTCGTCGTCGTCGTCGTTGTCTAGCGCGCCCAGACATAGTAAAATTTTATTGCCAGAACGGGCTATAACAATCTTAGCTCCGAGGATAGCCTGGATTCCGCATTTTCCAGATTGCGCTTATTTGTGTCCCTGCGTATCGATGCAGAAGATTACAGCAAACAGAGAAAAAAAGAACGAGCCTGTCCACAACTGTATCAATAGCTCACGCTGTGTGTACACGCAGCTCGAATATACATCAAAAAATGTGTGTTTTTGGCTGGCAAGCGAACTTTTATCCCTTCGAATCGCGGCATATCAAGGTAGTTTTGCGAAAGCTCGCACACAACGCATACAGCAATCTTGACTTCCCGCTGAGGCAGCGACAGCGGATATACACGCGGCCGACGACTCGTGAATGGGGTTGTTAGCAAGTGCCAGGATGCCGAGAGCCCAGTGCATCTCTTGATGCAAACTCCCTCGCCGTTCCCTCTCTCGCTTCCCCTCACCCCCTACGCTCTCTCTATTCCAGGGAGATAGCAGGGAATGTAACTTACTTGAGAGAGAGAGAGAGAGAGAGAGAGAGAGAGAGAGGGGACGAGGACGAGTAAGTGTGTGCGAGTGTGATTAATTTGCCTAATGCCGCGAATTAGCGGAGACACGGGCGAGACACGTGTAAACGTGACGTGTCACCCCCGCCCGTTCGTATTTACGTCTCTATGCGAGACGCGTGCTCTCGACGACCTGACTTTGTCGCGAGAGCGCGCGGGTCGATTCTCTACTCTGAGCAGATTACGCGCGATGAGCGCTAGACTTGGAGCACGATTTGATCTGCTCGATGTAAATGGAATAATAGGTCTGTGAGCTGCTCCTCGTTTATATTCGGTTCATTTTTCGTATACGCAAAACGATTGATTGGAACTTTTTGAAAACTCGATTCGCGTTTTATCCCAACGCGCGAATAGGCTATTTCTGCAGTGTGGGGAAAGGTATTTTTTTATTCCATTCATTTCTTCTTCGATAAAAGCATTTTTTAGTACCGAATCTCGGATTCCGGTTCCGCTAGGGATTTTCCTTTCATTGTTATTCAATCGGCGCCCTCACAGTTTGCATAAACTATGGATGCGTATACATCCTCTTTTCACCCTTCGCTCTTTGTGCGCGTATGAAAGTTCCTGAAAAAAAAATCGTTACATCGAACGAGCTCCCATTGTATCGAAGCCGCACAATGAAATTAAAAGGAATAAATAGCGCTAATGCTCGCCATAGATATCACTCCGGAAAAAAGTACAAGATCGTCGTGGGGCCATATTATAAGAACAGTAGCCGACTTCCGAAACAGCGATAAAATGAACGATCGTCGCGTCAGGCTCATCGATAACTTTGCCCCCGTTAGAGCGTACACGCGACGCTTTTCGCGATTCCGAGCGCGCGCTTCCGACTAATATCGGCCGGACTCTCGCGTTAATTGCCACGCGGACTCGCCAGCCTCGATTACGCGCGCGGCTCGCGTTAATTTGTCCGAGGCACAATGCAGCACTCGTACGTGTGTCGAGAGCTTGCGGGACTATTGCCGGGCACACATAGAGGAACGACGGCTTCCTTCTAATTCGAAAATGTGCGTGAGAAGGGTCTGATGGCCGAATGATGCTCCTATAACAAATACGGTTGCCGTGGGTGGGATGGGTAGATCGATGGCGAGGAATCACGATGAGTTTTTTTTTTTTTTATAGACAATACTGGGAAATTTTTCATCTGAGTTTAAGATACCAACGATTATAAGCTTATGTTTATGTTTTACCGGAAATCTTTTTGGTAGAATTATCGAATTAAAAAAATTGATAATCATTTGTAGTTGTTATAACAGTGGTTTTGTTTTGTTTGTGTTGTGTTCGCAAATCTACTTTTATGACTGGATTGTACGAATTTTATTTTGAAATTATTGTTATAAAATCAAATCCGAATTTTAAAACAAATTGTATACTTTACCCACATCACTTATTCAACAAAATCATTTGATCCACACATCACAGTCAAGTCATAATCTTGACGATTTTCCAATGACATTTACATTCGAATCATTCGATATGAACCTCTGGTATATCCTTTAATTAATTCAAATAATTCATATATAACCAAGCTCATATTTATCCGAACATAAGTCGTCAACAGACTTTTTCCACGGGTTAGCGACCTCTTCTATTACTCCGTCCCCAATCACTAAAATAAATGCTTGATTAGCATATATTTGCCTAAAATATACATCAGTTTCTTCATATACATACACACACATTCAGCGCACGAAATCCTTTGCATCGCGGACAGCAACTAAATTTAGCAATGATACATTAAGCAAACAGAATCCGACCGCGCTATTTACAGACCATCGACGTAGAATACGATAGCCCCGTCGTGCAATCAACAGCTGAACAATATCGGACAACCGCATAGCAATTACAACTCGAAAACAGAACGAAGTGGACTTACCAGCGGCAGAAGAGGGGCAGAGCCGTCTACCAACAGAGATATAGCCAATACAGGACGGAGAGCATTCTAATTTGCATGGTAACTAGCTCGGCGAATTTTCTCGTTAATCGTCATCGCGCACATCCGATTTTCGCGTCGAATTGAACATTACAAGCGGTTTATCATTAGAGGGAAGCGTCAAGAGTCGTCGATTAATGCGATTACTGGGGATAATTCGATGTCTATAATTGCGCAGTTGGATTTACAGTGCGGGCATGAATCGAAGGAAGAGATTGTTTCTCTGCTTTTCGAGACTATTTTGGATTTGTAAATAAAGCGCGCACGCCAGAGAGATTCGCTTATTATTCGCGGAATGGAGATATTTCATAAAGTTTGATAAATCATTTTTAATTGGACAGTTAATTAATGGCCGCGCGCGCCTCGAACAACGGCAAATTGCCCGACAGCGAGTGTAAATTCTCGTAATTATGACGTCCATTTTTGGAATGGCTTGGCGTGTCGCTCATTCTGAACATTCTATACTCTATTCTCGATGCTCTCGGAACAAAACGTTTTTTCGTTAAAGTTTGATAAACATTATTGTACGTTTCTTCTTTAAATTTTTTCCTATCGAAATGCACTTCTGATCCCCGCAAGTATCGAAAACGGCTCACGCAGCGCAATTTCGCCGTATAGAATCCCCGTCACCCAACTTGAATTGCTTCTCGCTCAAACTGTCGATGTCGCAACTAGAGAGTAAAAAAAATACTTTCCGGCTTATCAGCTTATTAAAACACTACGTCGCCAAGAAAAGCAAGAACTACAAAAAAGACACCGACAAAAAGAAAACCCACAGACTCGCCAGCGTAGAGAGAAAATAGCTCAAAGCGACGGCTGTGTAGACATCTCCGGAAAAGAAAAAAATTGAGGAAACGAGCCAATTAAACCGCGAGTGTAAACGACTCATTACCCCGGGCACTTGAGCCTGTGGTGCAGAGCTCTCTCGAGGAGTAGCTATACATTTGCTCGCGGGTACGTGCGAGTATACAGCTTGTCAGCGAAAAAATAGCGCCGATCGACGTCGAGCAGTGCAGTTTGGCATTCTCGCGGCGATCGCAGCCTTTCAATATTGACGGAAACTGACCTCTATTCAAATGTTTACGCACAGCCTCGCAGTACTCATTTTGTCACGCGCGCGTTCGCTTTTTTTCGACCAAAACGAGGGACGCGAAGTGATGCGGGAAATGAAAGAGTAATCGGTGCGATAATTGCCAAGAGTGGGCGCCCGATGAGCTTTGATGGCGAGAGCGGATGTAAAGCGCGAGGTATGGAAAAATATGGAAATTTCGTTTATCGCCAGCAGTGTGTACGCTGGAATATGTGTGTGCGGGGAGCGAATGGGACTATTAATGCCGTTGGATGTGTGCAGAATAAAAGAGAATATGGAGGTGATGATGACGGAGCGGTCGAGATTAAAGAATTTGATTAAACGCTAGCGGTCGTTGCTGGATGGAAATTGGCGTTTCCATCGGAAATAAAGTTGCACTTTGCCTACCCATCGCATGAATGAATACACCTTCAAAGCCGTGACTTCTATATGTCATGTCAGAAATCTCACACGCGAACGGCTCGCCAATCAAATAAAATAATGCCCACATTCGCCCAAAGCGTGAAAACTTCTCGGAAAGTAATAATTCTCGGAGGCGCAAAGTCGACAAAAACGGCTGAAACTGCCTTTAAAACCGGCGCGCTGGAACTTCCGCGCCAGGCAACCACCGGCAACGCGACCTCTCTCCCTACGGGCTTAAAAGCGAGAGCCATCGTTATGCCGCAATACAGCCGCGCAACGATACAATATCGTCCTGCCACAACTTTAACTCCCCGTAAAACTCGTACGTATACGCCGCGAAAAAAAAAATCCCACACCGCGCAAAAATAGCGAGAGGCGCGCGGAATTCAAGCGAGATAGTGACGGGAAAAAAGGAAGACGAGTCGAGCTATAGGGAGAGCTTGCAGCAGCAGCCGCGCACATGCACACACACACACACACACACACACACATACGCGAGCGAGAAAGAGAGGAGCAAACGAAACTAGGCCATCGATTTTCCATTGCACCCGCGGCGTCGGCGGAGAGCGGGTTATAACTTTTCAGCAGCGGCGATGACCGGATGAAAACCGTGCCATAATCAGCGGAGCTCGCTCATTTCGAGCGATGCGTTTCGTTCTTGGTATAAGCAGCTGTGGCTATGCGCTGTATATCTCTATACTGTAAGCGTTTCACTGATGGCTGCATCGACGCTCTCGTGCCTCCCGCAACGGCTCAGTGGAGAGAAGTGCACGGAATGAGCGTATCCGAGTCGGGTATAGGTATATATAATTAAGCGTTTACATACGGCTGAATGCGCTGCACGATCGTCGACTCTTGGCGTGGGACGCTTGCGATATGTTGATAGCTTGAATAGTTGCACTTGTGATTGTTCGAGCGTTAAATGAGTATTTGAATAAGAAAAACCGTTTCGTCGATCGTTTTTGAACGAAATCATACTTTTCATTTTCAGGCTGTTATTTTTAAACACGAAGTAGAGCATGCAGACAATGTTTTATAGTGCATAAGGAAAATATTTTCAGACAGACTTGGAATGCAAAATAAATATTTGAATTTTATAAAATTGTTTTGAGAGAATTTTATTTTTATTCTAATAATGAAATAAAGTGAGTATATAGATTAATAAACCAACTGTGGTTACTCAGTATTTAAAATAGTATTTAAGCAATCCTAATGTTTTGTTATAATAGAAGCAGCTTAACGATATCAGTTAAAATTAAATTAATTTTGATAATTATGTCCAACTACCTAACTAAATAGCTCATCCAACTACCAATGCATGTTCCCGTTGGCAAACTAAAGCGAAGCTTTCGTAGCTACTTCCAGATGACTTACTCCATTGTCATAGTTACGCAGAAAAGCACAAATATACTTTAATTCAGCTGCGTAGAAATATCTCAACATTGACCACGGATAAACGCTAATTAAAGCTGTTGAAATCTAGGCTAATTTAAGAAGAATACCACAGGGTGAGCGAAAAGCAAGTATACGTACTTATATATTCCTTTTTTCCTATATATTTGATAAAGTTAATTGAAAACCATTATTACTTTATTTCATTAAACGAACGAAAAGGAATTATTAAGAAATCCTTCAATTTAAATAAGATTAAACCGAATTTCAAAATAGCAAATCCCTTTTCAAAAATTGACGACACACCTTATATCCACATTATTCGATCCACGCTATAATTACGAGTGCATCGCGTTCGTCGAAATGATTATTTCAGTCTGCAGCCATATTCAACCGATAAAATATTCACTCGTAATGCAATCGATCAAACTCCACCCAGCAGTGCATTGGCTAATTCATCGGTGCGTTAATGGCAAGCTCCAGTTAAAAAATTAACGCCACATTTCGAAAAGCGGTCTAATTCAGCTCGCCCAGTTCTGCAAATACCCTTTCTTGCTTTTACACACGTATCGCATCGTCCGTCAAAAACATCCCCGCCATTAATTCACGTCAGCCACGCAAACACCGAAAAAAAATAGCGTATAACCCTCGCTATGCAAATATTGCGCGCTTCGCGTCTGTTTTCGCAAGATTCACCTAAATCACAGGCATGAGCGTGCATAGCGTCATAAAAAAGAAATCCAAGCGGCATTCCAAACTCTCTTCTGCACACACAAGAGCAGGTAGAGGAAAAAAAACGCGCGGCCGCACGCGCTTAAAAGGGGCCGGGATAGAGAATCCCGAAAAAGCGAGAGAGAACCACGCGCCGAGGGAGAAAGATAGAGAGATCTGTTCCGTTTCCGGCTATCTAGCCAGCCAGTCAGCCTTCTGAATATTCAACGGCACTCGGTTCCCTTTTCTCTCTACTAACTCTCTGGCTCGATGCTTGAAATCTTGCGTCGGAGAACGACGTGTGTCCGCGATCGTGTTGATTTTCCGGATCGAGTTTTGATTCGGCCGGGGAGCTCAGTTGCGGCCCTTTTTACGTAACGATTTCCGCCGACGTATCTATAGCATGCGGGTTTTACTTTTCGAGCGATTGGCCGATGCATCTTTAATGGGCGGAACTTGAGCTGCTGCGCGACAGTTATAAATTTAACGCGACCAAGCTGGCAGGATTACCGGTCGTTCGAGTTCGGCGCTGCTATATAACGCGCCGGCTGGCCTTTATATGAAGATTATGGACTTAGGATGGATTTAGCGGGCGAATAAAATCGGTTCTTTTTGGATTTGTCGAGGAATTTTTTGTCCGGATTTTTTCCCGCTCTCGTTCGTTCCTCTTGATTTTCATCACCCCTGCGCATTCGTCAGAGGAGCGAGGAAAATTGTTACTTCGTAAAAATATCAAAGCCGCAATTTCCACGCGGACTACTCTCGCCTCGCATCCGGGTATTTGATTTTTAATGCACGAAACTCGACCGACGGATCCGCGAAAGTTAGCGGGCGCATCGAAATCGCGGCCGCCGTAGCAGTGCTAAAATCCCCGCAACTCCAAGGCAAAACGCAAACTACTAATTTCAAAGTTAACGTGCTCACACTAGCCGTCCACGCCGTCGCGACTCTCTCTCTCTCTCTCTCTCTCTCTCTCTCTCTCTCTCTCTCTCTCCCTCTCTCTTTCTAGCTGATTTACAAATCCGACGTTTTCGCTCTAACTTCAAGCACCGCGTCACGTGAGCACAGCTTCGTAAGCCGGACAGCAGCGCCGAGCACAAAAAGTACTGCTGCTGCATTAAAATTCCATCGCTAATTAACACGACGCGCTCCACTGTATAGTATAGCGAGTATTCCCCGAAGCCATATATGACGCCGGGACCAAAAAGGAGACTCCAAAATTGCGATCGAGCTTCGGTCAAAGCGCATCCGCGGCTTTGAGCGCGCGACGCACAAAGCAAAACCATATACAGCTCTCTCTCCCCCTTGCGTAGACTTATGCTTTAATCGGGCAATTCGTCCGGTCTCCCGGGAGCGAGGATCCGCATGCAGACGTTCGAGGGAATAATTTGGCAAATGCATTCCCTCGATGCGCATGTACACCGACGGAGCTTTCCTCCTTCGTTCTCCTCCTCATTTACATCGCGCTTACATAATAGCCAGACTTGGGGTATTACTCGCCTCGCCCGTGTGAACGCGAATTCGCGCTACGTGTAGCGCGAGCTTACTTTCCGCGAAGTGCCCTGCCGCTATACAGGGATGTCGTTATTTTGTCCTAGCCGTAGCCGGAGGAAAAGCGTAATCGGGCTAAAGTCGCTAGTAGTCTCGTATACTATTGGGCGAGGTGAGAGCTTGTGTAGGTGGAAACTTATGAGCTAGTAAATTTCATTTAGTTCGACGAATTGATTTTTGCTCTTATTTTATCTTCGATAATTGGGCTTCATGGATTTTTGAGGAATTTGATCAAAATTCGAATTCGTCAGAGAAATGGTCAGCGAAACTTCCGTTTGAATTATAAAGTCATTATCAAATTTTTATTTTTATAAATACGTACGCTTTATCGAATCAAATAAGTCCAAGTCGTATAACATACGAAAAGAAATGATAAAAAATAATATCCGTCGTCGTAGTAAAAGTTTTCCATGCGCGGCTTTACACTCCTGAATAATACATTATATTCCATCAATGGTAAAAGCCCAGAAATATCAAAAAATTCAAAAATATCCAGGGCTCCACCTTTCAACCAAGCGCATAATTTTATTCAGTCAGCGGAGCCATTAAAATCTCCCTGTGTATGCGTCGCTGAAAAACGAAAAAGGATTCTTAATCCTAAAAGTCGCGTAATAAAGCCAAACACGCTCGTGCGCGCGTATGCGCGCATTACTTTGCGCTTTCCATACAGTGCACACCAGCGTACACCCAAGGATATTATTTTACTCGCGCCGCGTGACTCTCTCCCTCTCTTATTTGCGCGAAATTCACGAGCATACACGCACACGTGCAACTTCCGCAATTGTTATCCAGTACCGTAGTCCCAGAGTCGGGCTGCTAGCTTCTTTTGCTTCGCAGCTGCATTAGATGTTCATGCGTTTTAATCTCCTTTGGGTGTGGGCATGTGGGGGGCTGAAGCGACACTTATCCTCTTATTTATGCGTGCGCTACATTTATCGTCACTTTCAACACGCGGAGTGTATGAAATTGTGATTAAAAAGAGAGTGCGATGAAGAACGGTCTGGTTATTTCGATTTTAATCGAGATCCGTGGTATGATTCATTGACTGATTTATATTTAATTAAATAATCATTTAAATTCATGTCAAGTGCGTATAAAATTTAATGCTTTGCGTGAACAGATTTAAAAGATAATTAATGATTACTAAACGGTATAAGCTTTAACGTTGGAATGCGAATGTTCCATAATTACATATTATGATGACGTTTGAAATAATTTAAAAACGGCTGTTGTTTTTCGAATTATTAAATAATTAATAGCCTTTTAAAACTTTCCATAAAGAAAAGACATACATAAACGAGCGATTTTATGTAAAAAGGGGGTGCTCTACATGTCCATTGTGTTCATCTTCCCCTGAGGATTGAATTTTCAGCCCCTCTGCATCGCGGGTAAAATTGTACACACCCTCTCGTAAATGCAAGCTGATCGAAAAATTATGAGAATCAGAAGTATGAGGTTACCACCTTTGGACTTTTAAATTCCATTTCAGCCGCTTGTTTATCCTGTGAACGGAACAAGGGGTTAATTTATGCGGTGAAAATAATCTCCTTGTTCGCAGTCTGGAATAATCGAGAGGCGATTTGAAGGGGCGACTATAGCCAGGGGTGTTAGAGAGAAAAAGAGGTACAACAGGTTCATCGCAGCTAATCGCAGCTTAAGAGGTAATAACGGCGAAATGAATAATAGAAACTACCAACCGAAGGACGATGGCGAAAGGAGGAAAAGCGAGAGACGAGAAATATATGATTACTTCGTTAATGAAGTTTTGCGTGCTTTTTGTTCTCTTCAAGCTTAGATTAACGAGAATACCTGTCAAGGTATCGAAATAGCCTAATAAATAATCCCAGAAATGCATGATTTCCGAGAGATAAGCCTCTGCGCCTGGACTCACTCTGCGTGGTTTTTTGTGGATAATATTTCTGACATATACCGTAATGATAACGACATATCGCTTCAACAATAATCAACAAAGGCTGCATTAACAGGGGGTTCAAATCTAATAAATCGAAAGAATTATATCCATTTAAGTCTGCACAGATTATCTACGATTGAATCCAAGTTTAACTGCTGATAAGCGTCATTGCGCGTGACCGTGTTAACAGCCACGTAACAGGTACAAAAGCCTTACTTTCCGTCTGACTGTTTCCTAACACCGGCTCACGAAAGCTACGCTGAACGAGCTGGTCGGGCTCGATAATATCAGTTCTTCGAAATTTCTCCTACTCCACGTACCTGCGCTGTTTTCCCAAGTTCTGCTAAACTTATTTTCACTTCTTTTCTCGCATTTCTTTGTATATCTCTATGCTTCTTTATACCAACATAGAAGAAAGCCAAACTATTGTTAAAGGCATTTCGAAATGACTCATTGATGAAAAGTATGTCGTTGGCTTTCGATGTCAATTAAATTTGTTTCTAGTAATAACATCATAGGATATAGAAACATTCGCTCGATTTCTGTTTTTCCATCTTTCATCAATTTAAGGTCGTACCGGATAACTGTGCAGAGCACCTGACCCACTTGTGCCCGTGTAGCACATTTCTTTTTCGACTCCTATGTAAGACGACACCATGTGTAAATACAAGAAGGCTTTTACGGTTTCTGTTTCAATTACTACGTTCAAACATAGCAAACGCAACTTTGTTCACGTCATGCAGTTTCCAATTCCAGAACTTTTTCCCCCCGAAGCTATACAAACGTGCGCCAGATAATTTTAAACCTTAACTCACGTAACTCGACCGTCGCGCGTAGCGAAACACATCCTTCATCGCGCTCACCTGCAACAGAAAATGAGAGAAGAAAACGTCAATAAAACAGCAGCAGAGTACATCGAACCTATACAAACTCCGGACAATTTGAATATCAAGCCAACACGCGACATCATGAACCGGCGGCCTACAGCTTCACATCTGCCGCGTCCAGTTTTCTCTCTCCCGATGCCGCGTTGTGGGCCTATGCTCGCGCGCGGGGCGTAATTAGCGCGCGCGACGCGCTGCATGTATTTCGCGACGCGATCCCTTAATTGAAACGGCCGCATCGCCGAGGGACAGGCGACTCTCTCGCGCGTCCATAATCCGCGCAATCGCGAGCGGCGTTGCAGCTGGAATATGGGAATGAACGCGCGGCGCGGCTCTCAGGCTCGTAAATTCTTCAGAGGATAGGAATTAATTACGTTATATGCGCGGGGGGCCGCAAATATTCTCCGCAAGGCCGCGCACACTATACTGCTCCGAAGTGTATAAAGATGCGACGTTGCAAACGTCGCAGCCGCGTCGAGACGAGGAACCTCGTTCGATGCGGCCAAGCCCTGAGTGCGCGGAAGAAACAAGCGAGTCGACGTGTTGTTGTCGGCGCCGGCCTGTCCTCAAGTTCGGGGAACGGGCTAGCTAACCGTCATCGTCGACGCGAAAGTGAGCATCGTTGGCGCGAGAGCGAGCCTCGTCGGCGCGCGCGCTGAAAGGTCCTCCGCATGTCGCGAGCCAATCAGCGGGCGCCGATGCGCGGCTTGCTATCCGCGCGGACTGGCAGCCAATGGGGAGCCAGCAAGAAGCGCGAGCCCGACGAGCACGAGAGGAGAGTGAGCGCGAGAACTAGCGGAGAAATCGGAGAGTTCTCTCACGACTGTCGACGGAGCACGTCGACGTTTGTGAGAGTTGAGTGCGTTCTCCTCTGCTTGTCGACCCGAGGTCGACGAATAGAGGAGATTGGGAGAGTCTCCCAAGAGTGTTTGAGAGTGCGCGTGTGTTTTAGGTGCAGCGCGTTGGCACTAGGAAGTG
>QLSS01000014.1:2703501-2720671 GCA_024372645.1 Trichomalopsis sarcophagae
GAGGCGCTAGGTGTTGCGCACCTGTGTTGGGAGGCACAGCGTCGCAAAGATGAATGCGCCGAATTTAAATGTAAATGCGCACCGGCTCTCGGAATATTGCTCGGTTTTGTTTGTTACGTTTGCCGACTCGACGTGTTGCGGGATTTATTTTGATTCGCGGAAGATCCGGACAGCGCCCCGGTGTGACCTATTGGATATTGATGAACATTTTTTTCCTGTAGAACAGCAATTGATCAGATCGAGCGAAAAAGTCGGGGGCTCTAGTTTTGACTTTATTGGCAGGCTTATAATTCATATTTTCGTGTGCTGGTAGCTCGTGGCTACATGGGCTTCGATTCCTGGAATATAATTGCGGTTCCAAATTGTCGTATTTGTACAGGAGATTCCTGAGTAGATGACCGAGCTGGTCGTGTAAATTCGTTGTAGTCCGGGCGCTGGTGCCGTCTGAGTGTAAAAAAATATCAATAATAAGTTTTCACAAAATACGATTTGCTGCGATTCTTCGAGATGCTTTTCCCGTTTACTCTCGTGAAATCTAAAAATTCAACGATTTTTAACCCAAAAAGTATGCATTTTACGAAAAAAGTTGTATAACATACACGTTCGATTCGAAAATACCTAAATAATGTAAAGCATAGTTTTTTTCAATTGTCAATAACGATTATTTGTTTATTGCAAATCAGTAATTTGTTTGTAAATTTACACTCAGATGGCGCCAGAGCCCGGACTATTGAACGACTGGTTCGGAAAATTTTCGTTTAATTAATAAGCTAATTACCGAATTTGTAAAAGGCGTATACAGTTATGTAATGTCCCACGTTTATACTCTTAAATTATATATCTGTACATCCTGCGAACCGGCAACCGTGTGAGCATGTAGAGAGTGCATACGAATCGTAGGTGCATCCGACTGCGACATTACATAAACTGAGCGCCGAAAATCGGAGCGAGTGCTCTGACCTCTGTGTCAGCACTCCTCGTGCGCGTGAAAGACGACTACAAGGCGTACGCGTCGATCCTTTGTGGTGAACGCTGATTGGACTACCACGATCTTTGTCATTTAAATTTCATAACTGCGTGAATCGGTACCGAGACTTTAAAAACCCTGGAGCTGATCCACGCAGTGCCTTTTTGCGTAGTGACTTACTCACTGGCGGCCACAACTGATTCTAAGGTGAAGCGGCGGGGTTTGCTAGTGTTAGTGTTTGGAGCGTGCTAAATCCGTCCAACACCTTGGGAGCGTGCTAAATCCGTTCCTTGGCATAGCAAACACCGGAGAGCCCTTTGAATAAAGATAAGTGCCACAGAGAGAAGTACAAGCTAAGGTCCGTCGAGTGGAATCTTTGGCGTTAGCAAGAGCAGTTGACCATCTCTACTTTGAAATTGCCACGTAAACGCTTGTAGATAATAAAGTCAGCATCTGCCACAAAGGGTGATTAGAACCATCTAGAGTGCGCAGGATTATAATAATAGTAAGTTGTTAAGATAAATCATAAATAGTTTACAATAAATAAATCAATAAGATTAACTTACTAAATACAACTATAAAACGACATCCTAAGCTAAATATAGCAATCTCCGTCAACCCTGTAACTAAACGTCTGTGAAGTGCTCTGGGCCAATAAAACATAACAATCAATAAATAAAACCATTGTGTACTAAATTGATAACAATAACTAAACCTCAATCAGAACAAATAAACTCGAATCAACTTCACAGTAACGACATCCAGGTAAGAGTACTCTACTCGTGGACTAACTATTAGCTTCTACGCACAAGACGAGTTAAGCGGACATAAACGCAACGTCCGCCAAACACAGCCTAGGACAGAATACCGTCCGCACGCAAAATACGTGTCCGCGCAGAAGAGCAGCGCGGGACATCCTCAATTCCACAGTCCGCGTATAACTTTAGTAACAGAACAGGCTCTCGAGCCGAAGGCTTGTTCTCGCGAATAAATAATTATTTGTAAGACTCGCGCAGCCCGTCCTACTATATAATACGGTCTTTACACAGTTTCAAAGAAGTGTGTTGACGAAAACATTTCAATGACGTGTCAGTAACAGAAATTTTCGGATTCGAAATCAAAGTAAAACCTTAATGGAATATCCGTTCCACGGGGATATCGGAGAAAAGCACAGAAATAAATCATGGAAATACGTCCCTCGTGAAAGCAGACGTATCACTAAACAGCCGCGTCCAGGCGCATAGGAAAAACACAAATAACGAAAGAACGAAGGGTCAATCCTCCCATGAAGGCTACGTTCACGCTCTGCCAATGTTCAACAGCGCTCGCTTGCATAATCCCACCCCACGTGCCGACTGTACAGGGGTCAGGAGAGAGAGAGAGAGAGAGTGAGAGAGAGAGAGAGGGGCTGGAGAGCGCAAGCGAAACATGACGGGCTTGGGTAATCTCGTCGATTTCCATTAATGCAATTAACGCTTATCGAAACGCACGGCGTGTAATGTCTCGGCTGTAATGCTCCGACAGACACTCTCGCCCACAGGGTGAGAACTTTTCGAAGCGCATCCAGCAGAGCGGCTGTCGAGCTGTTACGCTGACGCGCTCAGATTTGTGCCGTTTCCGTGTGTTACTATATATATATACACGGCTACACACACACACACACACACACACACACACACACAGAAGCGCCGTGTACACAATTACGAAAACAGGCGTGAAATTTAGCACCCTATCCGCGTCTGCCTCGATATGCACGACGTCGGTTGATTCGCTAGAGAGAGGGAGAGGGAAAGAGAAAGAGAGAGAGAGAGAGAGAGGGGGGGAGGAGAGGGAGGAAGAAATGCGTAAAATGAGAGACAACTCGCGCGACGCAAGTGAATTGTGTTTAAATTCGCTGCGCGCTGCAGTGGTCCATTTATATCGTGGGAGCGACCAGCCGAGTGCGCACATACACGGACCAACTTTTTTTGTTGTGCTCAGAGCAGCAGCAGCAGTAGTTGCAGTATACAGTTAAGGTTACAACGGAATGCCACGAGTATACCCACGTCGCGGTCACGAAACTCGGTCGAGTTTAGCAGCGCGTCGCGCCGGTAGTGGCGATCCTCGAATTAATATTGCAGACTTAATTTCCCGCCCGAGCAAGAGAGAGAGAGAGAGAGAGAGAGAGAGAGAGAGAGAGAGAGAGAGAGAGAGAGGCGGGACATCGCTCGCAGGACTTTCTCTGTCTTGCTCACGTGCGCTCGTGTGTGTGTTGAGGTTCTCTTTTTCAGTTCTCTTTTCGGGAGGGTCGTGTATGCATATATACCTTTTTTTTTAGGTCACAGATACAGTCGGCGTAAAAAAATTGTCCAGAGGCATTTGTTTTGTAGTTTTTCGAGGAGGGATTGCATGCCATTCGGGGGTATTAGACCTGAGGGATTTGTCGCGGTATTTTCGGGGAATGAAATATCACGGATCGCCCGAGTATCGCCGTTAACTTGCGTGAAAACTGTTCGGGTTCTTTTCTCTCTCTGATTTTTCCCCTCGTTTTCATTCGTTCGCGGTTCTCGTTGTTGCTATGTGTACCTCGTAAAAGTTGCTTTCAGCTTTTTAATCTCACTTACGCGCTGAGTATTACGACTCTGTATGGAGAAATGGTAATTAGCAGATTTGTATAATGGAAGAGCATCGGGACGCCAGGGGATAAACAGAAGGTATTCGCGGCGCAAATCAACCGTAAAGGAGTTTACATTGCTTTAGAAAAAAGCTTTTCACCCGTATAAAATGTGCAAATAGCCTGGGGCTACGCGAGCATAATATAATGGTAGGTGGTCATGTAAATTTTTCCATTAGCATATAATCGTGAGCCTCTTAAGTGAGCCTCAGAAAATAGTAACTTGTGCGGAAGTTTACGAACGCGATAAGAGAAGCTCGACCAGCTATGTATGGTCAGACAGTTCGATTTTTTGTAATGCCAATGAATGGCCGAATTTTATTTTGTTCCGGAGGAAAACGCACAGGCTCGCAAATAAAGGAGTCGCATATAACTTGACCATACCGAGAATCCTCAAGCTCCTCTCGTGAATAACAAACTTGCCAGAGAGAGATAGGGCGAAAAGAATTCCGCTAAAAATGACCAAACATTACCCGAGCCTCGCAAAAATTACTATGACTAACGAAACTTCAGCAGCGCGGCAGCCATAAAGAATTTCCCGCGCCGCACACATCTCTCCTCGGCTGAAAATTTCTTTCACGCGTGACGTGCATGCATGGAGGAAAAAGAATCGCGCGTTCTTTATCGCGAGCGCGCAAAAATTGCTCCTGTAAGTCCGTTTTACAACGTCGGTGGCTCGAGGCCGACCAGAAAAAAAAGTGGAGGAAATAAAAGGGGAGAAGAAGAGCCGCGCGCATCAGGCGGTACAACCATTAGGAGGCACTTGCGCGAAGAAAGGGTAGCTTCACGCATATTGCGCGTCCGCCATTAACGGCCGCCGAGTTGAAGCAGTAGAGAAGGGAGGAAAAACAGGCTCGAGGTGTGCGCGTCTCGTTTTGCCGCACTGTTTGCCTCCGGGCTATACACCGGAAATGCCGAGAGGAGCAGAGCTCACGGTCGCAACAGAGAGAGTGAGAGAGAGAGAGAGAGAGAGAGAGAGAACTCGTATTTTGAAATGGTGTAATTAAAGCGCAAAACTCGCTGCTTTCGTTTTTTCTACCTGAGAAGTGACGCTGTTAGACTTTGTCATTGGAGTGATGAATAATCGACGCCGACATTTTACGGTGAAGGTGTCGCATATTACATTGGTATTTGCATTACTTTGTCGGAAAATTAAATGTGCGTTAACGCGTCAATCAGTGATGCAGCTGCTGATGACTAATTTGATGTAGGCAATCCGAATGGTTGATTTTCATTCGGATCGAGTATTGATGTTGATTAATCAATCCAAATAAAGCGGTTAGTAACTACACTCCTGATTGTTAAATAAGCATTGTTTCAACGGATTTAAATAAAACCGAACCAATAACTTAGTGAAAATAACGAATTTTGCCAAGACCCTTGTACAAACGAATTAGCGTCATTATCTCAAACCAGATGGCCCCTCGCTAATGCGCTGTTCAGCTAAAAAATAGGTTAGCGTCAGCCAGTGGACGATGGTCAGAACGTTCGCGAGAATTACCGAGACTCGTAAAAATAGCTATTGCGCAAAGTGCTTGGCACTTGGTGGCCGGAAGAGTCACTTTCCACGAGCTCGATTTCTCCGAAAAACAATGAGAACGACCGGCGGCTACCCGCCTGAAAAATTAGCCGGTATTTGGTGGTTCGAACTGACGTTAATGACGCATGAAGGGGCTGATGGTTCTTAACATTATAAATGGGTTACTTATTTCCAACAATATCTAGTAGAAATGTTTAAGTATAGTCAGACCAGTCAATTTCGGCAAACGACACTTAATATTGATTATTGGTTAATACTTTGTGCGTATGATAGTAACGAGACGAAACTTGATCGTCGAGAAATGAGTAATTTAATACCGTAGGTTGCAAACTCAGTTAGATACCCATACAAATTGCATACAGAGCTATAATAAAATCAACCCGATCCAAATCCATCATGACGCAAAAACGATAATAAATCTCAAAAAACTAAACCATAAAAGCACCTATACACAATCGCGTCCGTAAAACCTTTACACTTATCACAGCCAAAGCAGAAAAGAGAGCTTCACAGGATCATCCGCCAGTTTCCGTTCGGCTCTCGCATGTATGAGAGCGAACGCAAGACCGGCCCTATACGTAATTGAATTGACGTCTCGCTCGCATAGAACGACTATACACACATACGCTCGCGCGCGCGTCAAATCTCATAGACGCGTATCCATATTCCCGCTGCTGGCAATACGTCGCGTCGACTTTACGGCTGATATCTCGCTCTTTCCTATACCTACGCAGGCCCGTATAGTGTACACACATACGCAGGCAGGCAACACTCAGAAGCTGTTGGAAAGCTCGGCCAAGCTATACCCACGCCGACACGTTGCGTGACGGGCCTATATACATATATGTATGACGACGCGCGAGTGCGCGCGCGAGCCCGGCCCGAGAGAATATCGCGCTTTGTGTCACGTGAGATTATCGTTGGCCGGTGAAACACTTCGTGACGCGTTCATACATCGAGCCTGTGACGATGATGTGTCAAGCTTCCCCCTACGCAGAGATGGATGTCGTTCATGTTGTTGTTGTTGTTGTTGTTGTTTTAACGAGATGCTGGAGAAGGATATATAGGGGCGCACGCGCGCGTTAGCCCGACTTTCCGATTTTATAGTTTTAGCCGGGCTTTTCGTCTTTGACTTTCTCGCGAGTGTCATGTCGAACTGCGAAACTTTGTCGCAGTCGCACGCTCTCATTCGAGATCCTTTTTAGAGATTTTAGACTATATAGAGGATGCAGTGCCGATGTTCCGATTCATGTATATGGTGTGATGGACTTTTACAACAGCTAGATCGTTTGTTTCGAGCTTCGCAGCGTGTCTGTGTGTTTATTTGTTACTTTGTTGAATCGAATTTAGGATGAATTATTTTCAAATAATTGCGCGCTAAGTGACAAGACTTGAACTGACTCATCGAAAATTAATTTACTTCGCACATTGCGCGTACAGCAACACTTCTACATACTATATTTAATGGTTATAAAAACTGTATGCCAATGGAATACCCAACACACTGGCACAAATGAACATTTATGCTTGTAAGCCATAAATTTGTGTAAATTATTCGTAATATATAAATGCACCTTTGATTTACGCAAAATTTTATGCAAAAATGTTGAGCATTAACGAAAGCCGCGGTGACTGCGTGTAAACATAAATATAATTGAAAGGCAAAAAGAGCGGGAATTCCGAGAAAAATCAATGTTTATTAACTGACAAATAAACACGACGATTAAATCATTTATAAACTTTAAAGAATAAAGTTTATTCGTCTCGTATCACGATTCGTTCATATTTACGCTCATATTTTCGAACCACCGCCAGTGCGTTTAAAAAGTAAACACACGTTTTCATAGCGAAGCCCCGGTATTTCCAAGATTAGAACGTACAAATAAGCTACTTAAGCACCGAATTAGTATTCACTGCGCCAACCTGGCGTAAAATTAAACAAAATTGTATATACGAAAATCCGGGCAATGTTTGCCATCCGAAACGTCTTCCTGCTCGACTAGCGCCTTAACGCGAAGCAATCTCCCGCGCTAATTAAATACCCCGCGCGAGCTCGCAAAAACTGCCAGTCCATAACCTTCCGGCGCGTTTACTGTCCACTAAAACTCTCGTAACGCGTCAAAGTAACGCCGTTTGGCCTCCTTCTTTTCAATATAGCTTGCTTTGCGCGCGATCATCGCGTTAAGATCATCCGCGCGATATAAAAACCCGCCGCGGCGCATACGTGGATATAGAGGCGGTCGCGCAAGGAAAAAGAAATAGCGAAAAGTAGTTTAGCACGACCACATCCGTGTGTGTGCCTGAGGGAAAAATTAAAACGTAGCCTTTGCTTCGCGCCGTATAATCCCGTAAAATCACGCACCTCGCGCGAGAAAGATGCTAATTTCGTTTGGGGAAAATTGAAAAAGCACGGCAAGTCGATGTACGCATGCACTTTTAACGGCTGCCCCTTCGTTTTTCCGCGCGGATGATGGGTAATTTATGAGGGAGAATCCGCTGCTTTCGTATACGTTCGGAGCGTGGTTATTTCAGAAGCCGGTTTGTGTTTTGCGCGCGCGCTTTGTTATCAGAAGAAACATCGAAAAGAAGATTGCACGCTCTCGCTTTCACTGAGGGCAACTTTGTACAAATTCGTTTTCATTCGCGTTTGAAAGCACCTCGGAGGGTGGATTTTATTTTTGTAATATTAACGGCATATTTTAACTCGCCCTTCGATATTAATATGTAGATCGTATATTATCTTTTGTGTATTGGTAATTATTCGATGAAAACGAGCTCACGACTGCGTCATCCATTACTCTGCAAAGTCGTACATTCGCGAGTCAACCAGAATCATGTCACACGACAGAAAAGAGCATCTCTCACAGTGAGCCACGAAACAAACAAAAAAACGAGGACGATCGCGTTTTATCAACGGTAAACGTGCGCAGCTGGGCTTCGGATTACCACGTCGAGTGTCCGCCGATTTGTCAGGTCGCGCGCGGCTCGGAATCTCGGAGATAGCGAGGCGCGCCCCGAAAAATGAGCGGGATCCGTCGCTTACAAATGCTGCCACTTGCCCACTGTTGTGCGCGGGTCCTAAGGAAGCAGAAGTTCTTATACGTGCGGGCTTCGTACGGATGCCGAGTTATATGCGAAAGATGATAAAAAGTAACCGGCCCTCGTATGGGCGCGATTCTACGTGTACCGCAAGCATGGACACTTTCATATTGTTTGCATTTTTCGACAATGGAAAGTAAACATCAAGCTCTACACTGAAATTGATTGCATGTTTTCTATGTCATTTTGTTGCCATCGACAATTATTTCAAAATAAAACAATTGTTCCATCAAACAGATACTTTAAACTATTTGCATCGACAAACAAAATAAACCAACTTGGGCGTACTACTGCACAACAAAAATCACGCACTTCCTGTGTACATAACAAACAAACTGCAGTTCTGTATCTCCCACTTCTCTACTTAACAACTTACGCAGGGGGAATTTCGCGCCGCTGTACAGCTCAAGTTTTATTCAATTAAAATTAAAAATATAACTGGCGAAAATTGCTGGAAAAGAAAAATACGGAAACGCTTTCATATTCGATTTCGAAACAAGTTGAAAATACTTTATAAGTGAACAACATCAGCGCAACATGACCACAAGTATACCGAATAATCGCGATAAGCAATTCAAATCTCTCACCTCATCCGCGCGCGATGTTCACCTCCGACCAGCTCCAGCTCGTTCGCCGACTTTTACGAGCGAATTCCCTCACGCTCAGCCGTAGTAATAGATTCCTCTACAAAGCATCTAACACAAAGCATCAGTGTATACCACCGTCGCCACAGCCACCACAACGGCAACGCTATAGCACACACAGCAACAGCAGGCGTGTCCGGTCTGTAACGCAGAGCGCATTTTAAACAGATTGGTCGCTTTTATTACGGCCGCTTCTATATCTCGCTTGTGAGGCCGAGATGGACGAGGCGCGTGCACGCGCTAGAATTGCCTCGTTTCGTTACCCTTCCCCCCTCTGGGCGAATGGCGTCTCATTTTTTACGCCCGAGACTTTTCTTTCCCACGCCACCACTCATTCATCTCTTCGCGCTGCTGCGGTCCTTGCTTCGCGGCCGTGATTTACTTTGCTGGCTAGATATACCGGCCTTATACGGCTACTGCGCCCGGACTCTCGTTATACTGCAGTTTTCTAGGCGAGTCTTATACTGTTCGCGAGTGTATATCTGTAGCGCAGGACTGGAGAGAACGTTTTTGCGATATAGCCGCTGTGTTTATGGGTCGTCAAGGGGTAGGGATTTTTTAGAGTAATGCCGGGATATTGTTTGACAAGTTTGATGGTGGCTGGACGACGTCGCGTTCGATTAAGTCCGACATGTTAAGGTTTACGGCGAGCGTGAGCCTATTGTCCAGCTGGAGTGAATTATTAAGGCTTTTAAGAGGATTGGCAGAGTTATTTGTACTTGATATTGCAGTGTAATGGCCGTCGACGAAACGGAAAATGAATTATTTTTCTTCGATTTTTACATCTTAGATATGGCATGACAGTCTGATAATGTTATACATCGAAAATATAAAATTATAGAGGCTGTTTAAAATACAAGAGTTCAGGCAATGTGGCTTTTGTTGAATTCCATTTGCGAGGTTGAATAACTAATCAGAGAACATCAAGGAAGTAAAGGTTGTGAATCAAAAATTGATTATGGTGTAAAATATTATTAATTCATAAACGAATACAATTTAATTCATTTTGCACGACAGCATTTATCTGCAATAGATAAAGGTGCGGACTTTCTATCAGTAGTATAAGCTTGATTTGTCAGATTTTCTATCAGTAGTATAAGCTTGATTTCTCCTCAGATTTTCTATCAGTAGTACAACCTTGATTTCTCAGACGTACTATACTGGGAAAAGTATATTCATCAAAATTTATCTTAGTAACATTCGCAACTTTAGAATACTTTTCAGTAAGTACAGCGCAAGTGATATAATTCCTGTAAATTTAGACGTCAAAACGCTATATGAATCCCTATAAAGTTGCTATACGACCCTCTCAAAAACCAAAAAATCTCCTATCCGTGTAACCGTACGTTTACAGCGCGACACTCAATCCTATACACGAGCTCGAGGGTGGAAAAAAAAATGAAAACTACGACAATAAAAAAAAGGAAACACGCCCTCGCGGCGAGAATAGTGCACAACAGCTTCTGGCGCGCGGCATCTCGTGAAAAATGAAAGACGCCGTTACGTGACGCTTGTTTGTAAGGACGCCCCTACAGCCGTGAGCCTACCGCACACACGTAGCCCATTATCGCCCTTCGAATATCGTGTCTCGCGTACGCGGGCGCGTACAGGATGGATTTTTCTCTCCGCCTCGCTTTTACCGCGTTCATTCAACTCAGTCAAGGCGCGGGGGGAATTTTCATCGGTGATTGAAGAGAAGGAGCTGTGATTGCGCGAACTTCGATGAGGGAGCAAGTGTGTATCTGGAACGGAAGCTTATTATGCTTCCGAGATGCATTTCGAGACACGTCTACGCAGACGTGGCGAGGGATGTTGACGCGAATAAATTCAGTTAACGATTCTGCGAGCGCGAATATTGAATAGCCGCGCGCTTTCTATGCAGGCAACGTAGACTCGTTATATTTTACACAGGAAATTTAATCAAAAGATGCATAGAAAAATAAGCGGGGATTGTAATCCATCACATGTTATCAAGCTGTGTATGGAGCCGGTGAAAGAACGCATTAAAAAATCCATCGTTCTATATAATCGAGAACAATAACGCATGAGCGATCGAGTAAATGTCCACAAAAATGTATTAACCCGCCAACAAGAAAAACCACGCCCCCCCGCATACCCCAACCGGATATAATCTATCCGGCATATAGCCCGAACTTGCCGCATATCAAGCTTATTTAGAGCACGAGTTACTCCCGCAGAAATCTAAACAAAAACAGTTATCTGTATATACGAGCAGACGCTCGTACGCATCCCACCCCCCGGAAGAAAAATAAACACTTTATCTCGTAGCCCCGAAATCGTCTGCGCGACCTCTTTTCCCGGCCAATAAAGACGACACACAAAACCCACAGTGACACACACAGACACACACACACACGAGTTTTCCCCGTGGCTTCTCTCCCCCCACTGCTTGTGTACGTATCATTGCTACACTACACCACTCGAGACGCCGACGTCGAGAAGCGGCTCGTGTCGCGAAAATACAGGCGTATACGCAGAGTGCCATCGACGCTGGGACAAAGTGCGCGACGTACGCGGGGCGCAAGATTGAAAAGAGTTGCGAGCCGCCCTTTCCTTATTCCGACACACGGTTACTCTCCTAGGGGTATAGGAGACTCGCGCGAGGATGAAATTCGACGTAAAATTTTTAGGATTTTTCGTCTTTTTATTAAATTTTCAACGGCGCGCTATGCACGTATCCTCCTTTTTTTTAGGGTCCGGATGGGGTTACGCCGGGGAGTCAGAATAACTTGAAGGTTTTAAGATTGCGACTCGGCTGTCGAAGAGAGAATCTCTGCGCTAGACTCGCGCGGAATGTATATTCGGGCTGATGTCTTATATTTCGGATGTGAGGGGAATACACGAATCTCGGGTATGTGCAGTAATGTATGCGCGAAAGCTTCGAGATGATTTTCGACCGAATTGGGTGATATTTCTTTTTACTGTTTCGCATTCATCAAGACGCGTTACGCGCTTGCGTAAATTTTGCGAAAATTACTTTATCTTCTCTCGTATAAAAACTATGTACGTAGAAACCTCGTTGGAGTTTACAAGCGTAAAATGAAATTCTTACACATTTTCCAGATTCTTTTTTTTTTACGTTACAGGGCACAAACGTTATTTTTCACGTTTAATAAAAGCTCCTCCAAAGTAAATCTGAAATTCGTATTATTTTTGGAAAAACCGCACGCTCGAAGACAGTGAAATTTTTTAATGGAGTGAATATTCCGTCCAGAACTTTGAAACCAAGTGAAACATGCTGAAAATTTTAATCAGCGAAGCTTTTCCGTGACGGGTATTACTCTCCGCGTATGTTTACGCGTGTACACATAGCACGAATTTTTTCCCTACCATCTCCAATATCAGCCTTTCTCTTTCCATCCAAAAAAAGCACACCTACTGCGACTCCGAACCACTCGATGAAACAGCAAACGCGCGGAACTTTTCAAAGGAATCAGCAGTAAACAACAAGCATCATTCAATCGCATCTACATCTCTGTCCAGACTCAATGACAGCACTGCGTGTCCCCATTTCCGGCGTAGCTCCTTCAGTAGCATCTGAAGAGACGACGCCCTGGCGGCGCCCGTACACAGCGATCGCAAAAAAGAAGTCATCTTGCAGGAGGCATCTCTCTTGCCCACCAGGGAAATAACTCGCGTATTACACGAGCTGCATGTTTAACGAGGAATACGAAAAGAGACAGAGAAAGCAAAGGAGTCGAGACACTGAGGCCTGCATCTTATGCATGTAAGCTCGCTGGCGCGCGGCGGTAGTATACTCTCCGATTGATTCTTCTGGCGCGCTTTTATACGTTTCTCGCTTTCTATATCGCGGCGGCCGAGGGGCGAGAATAAAAGAGCCGATTCCGCTGTGCTGCTTTGATTTTGGATATGGCTCTCGAGGTATAGGTGTGTACGCTCTACGTTTTATATGGATGATACGTGAGCGATTTTTGCATGGCCGAGCTTGAAATTGTTTCGGGGCTTTGATATGCGCCGTTAGAATGATATACTCTGTGGGTCGGCGCCACGCTGCTGTTTGTAAGAGAAAGATTCCGCTCCGTACCTTGCGTACCTTGCGTTTTCGTTGTAATAATTGTGGCTTTTGTTGATAACCCTTTCGCGTGCGCTTGCTCGCTACTCCCAAACGTTTTCCGGAATCAATTAAATTCGTTGAGAACGAACGCCGTATGCTAATGGGGAGAGAATCGGAAATTTAAATTTTCGAGGAAACGTTGTGCAAATGGTGGTAACTATTTAACACCATGGAATCTCGTATTTGAACTGTCAATGTTCTCATAAGAATAGAGATCGTCAAAAATACGAATGGAAATTTATTACGCGATTGCAGATCGGCACCCACAACACTCTCTTATATAATGTTAAACGCGCAATATCATCTCGCCTGTATATCGTCGATTATCCGCAAAATAAAGCCAACGCTTATCGTTACAGCCACACACTACACAGCGCGCATCAACAATCGATAAAATTTATTAACACGCGTCCGTAACCTTGATTGCAGAAGAATTTAATATAGCCAGCCATAGTCCCGATAATTTCCGCTCTCTCACGATCGTCATTACCCGAATAATTTCTAGCTTTCCGGCTGAGCGGCTCACGGGACATCCTGTAAATGAAATTCCCGGAGCAAAACTAAGAGTCTCGGAATCGATAACGAGCATCGCGAGAAGCGGAAATGAGAGAGAGAAAAAAACGCGCAGCGAGCCTCGAATTCCCAAGCAGTAGTAGTAGTGGCACGAAACTTTGCTCTTCACTTCCCTAAATCTCCATCGAACGTCGTCGTTCTCGCGTCCCTTATTGTTTCCGCCAATCGTCGCGCGGCGAGTCGGTCTCTCGAATTTCATATCGTAGATACAAGTATACGAGAAGCTCACGTGGTAGTCCTCGAGAATTAACCGAAAAGGAGAGGCGTCGACACACGCATACATGCTCACACACACACACACACACACACACACACACACACACACACACAGCGAGAAGTTCGGGAAGGAAGCTCGGGGCCAATTAGGGGAACTAGGGCGGCCCGGCTATAAAACAAGCCTCGTTAAGCAAAAATATTAAGTTTTATCTGAACTGGACGAGAGCCAGCATTTGAATGCATATCAGTGCGCGCGCACGGCTGGCTCTCCCTCTGTGTTCTTTCTTCTCTCCTCGTTCGAGCTTTGTCTCGCGCCGCTCATCTCGAAAGTTATCCCTCGCGTACCGAGCGCGTGATACCAAGTTTCGCCATCTCTTCCCCTCTCTGCACTTGTCTCTTTTCTTTTCGCGCGCTTTTCGTCCCGCACTTATTCTCCGCCCTTTGCGTTCTTCCGCGGGGAAAAAATTGTAAAGGCGCTTCGATCGGGCAACTATATGACAATTCGTATGTACTTAAACGTCCTCGTTCGCTTATTAGCGCGAGCTCGCTGTAAGCTCTAAAACATGCAACGAATGCGTATTTTCGGACAATTAGCACGGGCAAGCCGGTTACGCCAGGCGGCTTCCAGTTACATAACCAGGTGATGAATTTCGAGGAGAATGCAAAACACATCTGCTACATATGTATTACAAGCACTCTACGATGTACATACGCCGCTATGCCTGTGCTTTACTACCCCCGTTACTTTAATTCATGAGCTTCCTCGCCCCCACCACACACAGCAAGTATGAAACCGTTTCCAACAAGCCATATTTACACGCGTTCTACAGATTTTTCAACGACCTCTCAACGAAAATCACGTCGTCGTGTTTTCCTCCGAAGCATCGCCGCGCTCAGTTTCATATATAAAAGGCCCTCGTACAACTCGGCAATAACCCTAGTCAGCTCAGCTCCTAAATCTTCGAGAAACGTGAGAGAGACTTTCGTCTTCATTGCCGGCGAATCAGCGACGGCGATTGTGCGCGGAGCCATTCCAGTGTACACCGCCGCGATCGTATAGGCCGAGCGGAGAGAGAGAGAGAGAGAGAGAGAGAGAGAGAGAGACAGAGAGAGAGCCGAGTTTCCGAATTATCGGCGATATATAAATGGCTCGTGCGCGAACCGATCGTATATATACGTACGGTACACGCGCGCGCACTAAATTCGCGAATCTCCGAGCGCAGCAGTATCGCCCTCACTCCCCAGCTTCTTCTTCTTCTTTTTTCAAAGGGGATAAGGCAAGAGCGCGCGCTGTACTGGCCTCTCTCCCTCTCCGTTATTGCGTACATTCCGGCTTATTTATCGCGGCGAGCGAAACGAGAGCGAGAATTATTGCCCTCGAATTGCTGCAGTGCATATGTTTTTTCGACCCGGCGCGCGCCCGTAAAAATCGAACGCCGCGCGGTCGTCTCTTTCGCCGACCGCGGCCGGGATTTAAGAGTAGACCGTAAACGAGCTGTGTGCCGCTGAGGAGATAGTGTGTAGCGTGTATAATATACCGGGGAGAAATATACCACTCGATTAGCTGGGCGAGCTATTGCAGGCTTCGAAATGACGAGGATAAAACGAGAGTTATGTGCGGAAGTTGCGTCCCGTTCGCCGCAGCTGGGGGAGAAATTGTACCGCGGCTGATCCGCTGGTATGAATTCTCGAGGAGGCACTTAAAAGTTTTGCCAGTTTTCGCATTTTTTCCTCGCAGAGCAAGAGGGAAATGGCTCATTATTCGCGAGGAGCTTACCGCTATGTATTACGCCGCGATGGCATACGTCGTTGTCGTGTTTGTTAAATTCCTCGTGTAGATTTGTCGGAAGAGGGATTATGCGTTTCTTCTTTTCGCTGCTGCGGTAGAGGCAGTTGTTGCCGTTGTAGCATTGCTAGATAGCAGCGGTATCTGGACAAGTTGTGAATTAACATAAATCCGGCTGGTGAGCTAGATTAGCTCGAGTCCCGGCGAGCCGACCCTGTAATCCTAGTGGCGAATACGTTGATAATTTCGGGCCTCGACTCCGCGCGCTATTAATTTCTCCGAAACTCCGAGTAATCCCGGCTTTATTTATATTTTTATAGATTGATTCGTTGAAATTTAACTAAAATTAGCAGGAAGCAGAAAGCAACGGCATCTAATATTTTTCCCACGCCGCCGCGTTTAATTGCATGCTTACACCGCCGCCCTTGTATTTACTCGAATGAAACCGCTTCCTCGAAAAAAAAAAGGATCGAAAAAAATTCTCCCTTTCCGAAGTAATAATACCTATCCGCGTAGCCATTATTGCGTACATTCATTTAATTTATCGCGTAGCTCGCATATACTATACAGTCACGTGGAAGTATAGAATAAAAAGAAGCGCGGGCGCTCGCGCATGCGAGACGAAAAATACAAAATACACGGGCTCTCTTGCAGGAGATCATAGTCGGTCGCGCGCGCGCGCTGCGGATGGAAATTTACAATGAAAATCGAGGTTACGTTCTATTCGCCCGTCGTCGGCGGAACGACTCCCGGCAGCAGTAGCTATATACGATGTATAACCCGAACCAATGTCGTCTTCGTGTCGAGCGAGCAAGCGAAGAAAACGGATGAATTCGGTTCGACGTACCCGAGGCGAGCTACTATACTACTGGCCTATCTCGAGCTGTTATCGCGATTCCCCCCCCCCCCCCCCCCCCCTCTCTCCCCCCCCCCCCCCCCCCCCCCCCCGCTCCCGTCCTCTCGGCTCCCGCTGCTTCTAATTTAAATAAAAATGCCAGAGGCACGTGGCGTTGTACGTAAGAGAGGAGCGTCGTACTCTTCGTTTTTTTCTCCTTCTTTCTACCATCGACTGTATATACACCCTCTTCCGCGCTTTTAGCGAGCAAGCGGCTTTGACTCGACGCGCCGCACGGTATCTGCTTGAGGAGTTGTCGGAAAGAAAAATTTAATTCGGTTTTGAAAGCCGCCGGATCTTCTATACTGTGGACGTGTACAACTCCCTCGTAGCCAAGAAGTCATTCGAGAGAGTGAAGAAGAGCACCGAGTATAACGATCCAACTCGTTCTCCCGAAGTTTTCTGGGAAAAAAATACGGGTAGCTGGTTTTTCGCGGGTGATTTATCATTCTATTACCGCTGCACAATAGAGCGAGGCGCTCGATTCTTCCGTTAGGTTTTGTATACCCTGCATCCGCGAGAGGATGTGTCGGCGCCAAGAGCGAGTCGAAAAAGGCAGTCTCGCAGTCTGCGCTTTCTGAGGTGAGGTTTTTTATTTTACAGTTTCGAGGTGTATTCAGCTTTCCCGAGGAAGAGTTTTTCGAGACAGAGGTCTCTCTCTCTCTCTCTCTCTCTCTCTCTCTCTCTCTCTCTCTCTCTCT
>QLSS01000014.1:2720681-2741205 GCA_024372645.1 Trichomalopsis sarcophagae
TCTCTCTCTCTCTCTCTCTCTCTCTCTCTCTCTCTCTCTCTCTCTCTAAACAAAACGACTCGAGGTCGTGAGATACGATAACGAATAGTTGCGAGGAGAAAGTTTGACAGAAGCGAGTTGGCATTTTCGAAATCAACTTACGATGCGATCTTCCATACAATTACCGCGGGCAATAATGAGGTTCATTAAAACTTTTGATTAAAAGCGGGCTTGCAATAATTAGCTATATCTGCAGAGAGAATCCATACACTCTATTTTACAGAGGGCAGAGAATGAATCGCGATGGAGTTTGACAGATGCCACTCGAAACTTTGGAAAACAATGTCGACGGCGAGTACACACCTTCGCGCTGATCTTCGATCCCCCCTGTCGCATTTCAAAGGAGCGACGAAGTACTCGACGACAGAGGTGACTGACACCGATATTGACTCAACGAGCTTACGAGAACACTAGTCCGTAGCCCTGGTGTGTCGTCTCTTTGCCCTATCCGACTTCCCCACGAGACTGTCTACTTAAAAATGCATCCTTCGTTTCTATCAGCGCAGCCGTCTAGAGAGACGTGAAATCTGAGGGGCTCCGACTCCCTTATCTTATCCCGAATCCCAGGGGAATCCCCGGACGACAAATTTTTCTCGCTCGTACACTGTTGACCCTTTTTTCTCGCACTGCTGGAGCGAGAAACGGATGTAAGCGATGATGCGGTGTTTGGGATGTCGGCCCGTGCGACAGGGAGAGATAAGCGAGTCCGACTGTCCGCAAGTAGAGAGGGAGGATCGTTGCTGGTCTCTGGTTTTCTAGATGAATTATCTCGTCTTCGTTAGCGCAGCGAAGGTTAATTAGGGGCGGATTTATTTTTCTCTCGGTTAGTTGAACTCTTGCGATCCGTCGTACTTTTGACTTGATCCCGCGACTCGTACGCGTTTCGATATCGCGCTATTTCGCAACTACTTGAGATACTTGTTTACTTCATCCGCGAACTGTCGAATTTACCGTCGAAAGGACAAAATTCATAAATTATACGCCTGTGGGTGAAAAATTTAAAGAGTAACGTCGAGCAACACCAAATTACACTTCCTAAAAAGGCTTGCCATAAAACATTCAAAGCTCCGCGCGCAGTAGTGGCATCTTTCAATTAAACTCGCAACACACGCACGTCCTCCTCTTTTACTTCCCAAGCATATGTGTGAGCCCACAACTTTCTTTCCTGCAAAAAAGCCACTCAGCGCACGATGGAATTATATGCCTGCGCGTCCTGAGGTACCTGGAGGTACCGAGTATTCGCGAATCTTTCCTGCCAACACGTACGGCGCATAAAACATTCAAGCGCCTTTCGAGATTTTTGCAGAGACGCGCAGCATATCGGTGACTCCTCCGAGTGGTAATATTCCACGGGCTTCCTGCGCGTCTCCCCTTTTTCCTTATTCGATTCGCGGCGCTCTTTCATATTCGACTCGCGCGAGCTTCGCTTAGCGCGAAAAAGTGCATAACGTGTGCCCCGGCACACACGCTTGCGTTCTCTCACGGGATGAAGAATTCAATGTGGTTTATTTACTCGGGGGACGAGACTGACTTATGTATTTTATAGAGAATTCTCGGAAGATTTCGAAATTTCGCGCGAGAATCGATTTTGGCGATGCTCGCACGCGTATGTGCTGCTCGACTGAGTCGTATTAGGTATTTTACGCAAAGGACGCAAGTGCTTCGGCTGAAATGTGTCCTGTATATTTACGAACTACTTGTCGAGTTCACTGCAGCGAAGTGCGCTTCTTTTCAGTTTTCGAAGAAAAGTATGGTGGCACGAGTAGTTTGCTGCTGTGCAGTATTTTTCAAACTTAGCCGGTACTTTCAGCCTTTATTTTTTTCGAAAAGCTCGCAGAACAGCAGCAGAAAGCTGGAAACTATATTTGCGTTGAAATCCGCTCGACGAGTTGTCAATATATAGTCGAAACGCGAAAATTCAGATATCACCGAGCATTCAAAACGATGACAAATTTCAACGAGTGCGTAGTGTAACCGAATGCAGTTCAAACGTTCACACGCTTCGAGTTGCCTTCATCGCCATGTACTATGCGCGAATTCAATGAGCTCTCGAGAGGTAGAATTATTAACGAGCAAAAGCTGACGTATGAGCACGATGTGCCATGCTAGGCTAAGCGGCATTATTTTTGTCGAATCAGCGCTTGGCAAGCGATAGATTCGCATATTTCAAACTTTCAGTGAATGGCTCAAGTTTCGATTGATATTAATGCATGGAAAAGGCTGAACTACGATAGTTTTCAAAAAGTCGTTTTCCAACGATCAAGTGTGTCTGTCAAAAAATTAGTCCGAAATTAACTCAACCCCAGAGTCGAAAGAAGAAGCACACTTTCAGGATCGTACATGTGCCCGCTACCATTTCCAACTAATATTCCCGGCCAGAGCCAGAAAAGCCGCAAGCCCAATAAATTTCCGCCTAATCTTCGTATACCTCGAACCAGCCAAGCCCGGGATCCCTCGCGCGCGGCGGCATCGATATCCATGTCACGCGAAAACTAAAAGCCCGCAAAAACGTGTCGAATCGATCCCTCGGCATTATACTCTTTCTCGCCTCTACATACCGCACCCTCGGGTGTCGCACCGATGGCCGTTTAGAGGAAAGACACTTCTCGACTCGTCTCCGCAAGACGCGCTGGGTTATATGGGGGTGAATCCGTGAAGCCCGATTTATTATTCATTCCCTCGCAAAAAGCCAATCGTCGAAGGCTGAGAGAGAGACCAGGAAAATTCCGCTACTTTGGATCGGATTCAAATATACGTCAGCGACGTGTGTCGTCGTCGCGCGTCGCTCATTCGCGCGAGTGCGGGCTGCATGCATATGTAACGCGTGTATAGAGAGTTGCGTCGGCTGACTTGATGTGCCGTATTTGTCTTGCTGCTTGCGATGTAGCGAATAAGTATGGCAGTGGAGGAGGTGGAGGGCGTCTTTTCAGACGATTTGCTCGCAGCTGGTACTGCTGTGAGAGGAAGGCTACGTGATTCGATGAATTTGGATGAGGAAGAAGAGGAGAAGACGTAGAAATATAAAGTTCAGGGTTGGTACAGCTGGATTGGTTGTAAGGAAACAGTTATCTTGGGTGGCTATACAAATTTCTTTTGGTGATGCTAGTAACATCTTATACCATAGAACTAGCAGTTGTATTTCCTGAAAATATTTTTCTGCGTATATTACTATCTTTATGTCGTCTGACCAACACTTTTGAATTTAACTGTATGAAATTTTCATGACATTGATTTTCATTTTTTTATGATGGAAAATTGATTTTTCAATTATTGTGAATTTTAAAATTATAGGGGAAAGAGCTTCGTAAATAAAAGTTCGCCAAATCAATACTACTAACATATTTAATTTTATTTTAAATCGATGGTTAGTCATACATAGTATATCCTCATCTACTTTTATCTGTGTGTAGATCTGTGGGCATGCAAAAGGTTAATTTGATCTTTTTTCTCTTTACATCCAGACGTCTTTTGTATTATATCGACAAAAGTCTTGACGAACGACAAAAAAATTTTGCACATAATGCATATGTCCTCGATATTCTTGTTAATATCTGTGGTAGTTTCAAGTCAAAATAATTTTATCAATCGTTTAATCGATATCATGGTCAACGATACAAAGATAGAACGTATAACGTTCGTAATATCGTCATCGAATGACATGTCGCTTGTAACTTCATTAATTATGCAAAAAATGATAAATCAATTCAAAACTTGCATCTTACAACCAGAAGAAAAGTTATTAAAAATAAGAGATTCAGAATCACGATATACTGAATATATGTTAATAATCAATTATTAATTAATGTTCTTAGACACGTGCACTAATTTCACAGAAATTCTTTTAGCTTTGCGAAATAATTTTAATTTCTTAAATGAATTCTTAATCGAAGGTCCGAGATCTTACGTGCTTATATTCTTCATTAACAGAAATAACGTATTTGATATTCGACACTTTCTTAAGCTAATGTGGACAGCAAAGTACTTGTACGTGAGCATAATAGAGATAATTATCGATCAAGAAAGTTGCAACAAATTGTTGACTGCATCAGTACCCATAAAACCGGCAAGTAGTATCTTTGTTCACCAACATAATCCTTTCAATGAATCTTACGACATCTTGCCACTGACCAAAAACGACCAACTGTTTAATGCAAAGTTAATAAACTTACATGGATACACTTTGACTGCTGGCTCTTTTGCAAGAGACTATTTTACGATAGTAGATGCGCTTTCCCCAGAAACCATCACATGGGATTCTTTTTCTGGCAGCGACTTTTGGTTGATGAAATCTATAGCCCAAGCTTTACATTTCACAATCAACATTACAACAGCAAGTACGGTTTTTTCAAGCAGTCATCTTTTCAATATCGTTGCAGCATTAAGAAATGAAACCTTTGATTTCTGCATGACTAGTTGTTTGAATACTTCGTTTCTAGGCATACCAAAAGTTTATTTTTTGTACCCTTACAGCACAATTCATTTTCTTATAAAACAACATGGATATTACAAGCTATACATTCCATGGAATTTATTTGGAAGTATTAGCGTCATCGTGATTGTTGTGGTATTTACGACTGCTTTAATGTACCTACTTCGGTTTCGAAGTAAATTCACGTCAGTATATAATATCGCTATGATTCTCACCGTTGGACTTCCGTCAACTGTTGTACGTAAAGTAAACGAAAAAATTTTATTTTTGTGTCTTCTTTTTATCTCTTGGACGTTTTCAGCCCATGTTCTTGAATACGTATATCATATAAATTTGGAACGTAAGCACTATTATATCTTTGACACTTTACAAGATATCATTGATTCAGGTATTCACCTAACTACCGATAATGTAACAAGTTTTATACTATCAAAATTTAAACTGCTACTGTCTGAAAATATTACGGGTATTCCGAGAACAGGTGGTAAATAATGCATGGATATGATGATCGTTGACGATATGATCAATATATGCTGTGAGTATGTAGATGAAGCGTATGCAATTGCTCAAGAATTATCCCAACCAAAAAATGGATGGATTTTAAGTGTAATGAAGGAACCTATACTACCTAGTTTGTCAGTTGTAATGCTGTCAAAGTTCTCGCCTTATGTCAACGAATTTGATCAAATAATTAGAAATATACAACAATCTGGGATGAATATTTTTTGGATATCCGATGCGCTCAGAAGCTACTGGAAAAATAAAATAAAAGATGGAGTCGATGCTACTAATGCTGGAAAATTTTACGGAATTATTCATGGCGAACAAACTATTGATTATAACACAAACGAAGATGATATAGTTTCGAGTAAATTAATTTGCGTATTGTTAATTGGTTACGTGTTATCGTCTTTCACTTTTATGGTAGAAATGCTTTATACTGTAGAGACGCGGTCTGTTTGTTGCCTACGAAAAATACGTGCGACAAACACAGCAATTAGGGATTAAGAAGGAGCGCGCACTTCGCTGAGTAATAACCTCAACGGAGGATAGCAGTTAGTTCTGTCCAAATCGAGCAAGCGAACAGTTGTCCAGTCGAACGCTTCACTGACATCTGACTACGCTGTCATACCTGTATTAATTTTTTTTTTTTTTTTTTTTTTTTTTTTTTTTAAATAAATATATTTACCGTGAGAAGTTATACCCTGCTTGATTATTATTTTCAACATATACGTTTATACAAAGCAATAAATTATTTAAATTAAAAACATGCACGTGCATAAGTCTTTACTTCCATAACTTATATTTTAATATATGTTTGAAACTGTATAAACAATGTGTACAAATAATAAAATATAAAACTATAAATTATAATAATTGTTTAACACGTACAAAATCAATTGCAAAAGCATATTTTGCTTCCTCTTCAGGTAAGCTTTATAGTAGTTTTAGAATACTTTTTTCAAATCTATGAAAATCTAGCAGCAATGAACTGACCTTGTAAGTAAACATACAAAATCTATTTCTATACAAAACTTAGCATCAAGCAATCTTATCCAGACAACAATCACAGCAGAATGCCCACTCTGATGGAAACTATCTTATAAACAGGTGCATCGGAAAGTACTACTTAAAGATTAATATATGCTTTGTTAAATTTTACCCTTGCAACATTTCGTCCTGGTCTCTTTTACCTCAACGAAACAGCTGCGTGTTTTCTTCACTGCACTAAAAACGTTGAAAAATCTCGCAAGATCGACCAGTGACCAAGCTCCTATATAAAAGAGCACGCTCCGCATGTCGAGCTCGCGAAGAGGGATGAGTTCGCATAACTCAAGCTCGCCTCGTGAAAGCCTTCTCTGAAAAGGGAACGCCCAGGAGCAAGGCAGCATCCAAGCGCGACATCCTGGCCGGCGACGTGTTCGACGAGGCTTGAACGAATGCCCGGCGATCGGTCAATCCCCACGATCTTGTAGCGATATGTCCTCGAGCCCTGTCGAACAATCCACAGGATGAAATACCTGCAGCGCACTCGCCTCGGCGCTCGTGTCTGATCTCGTCCTCTCGATCTATGTCTCCCTTGCTCTTTTGCCTTTGATTCTCCTATATGGAGGCCCCGCGGGCTTCTTATAAAGCGCGGACATGCATGAAACTCTGGCGGTCGTGCGTTCCTCGTATAGAAAAGATGTGTTTGCCCATGAGGTGAACACAAGCACGGGCTATCCGGCGATTGATTTTCATGTCACCTTTTATTAGGTAGAGATCCGGGTAAACGGTCTTTTATGAATATTCGAATGTATTTTGATCACTCGTTGTTGTTGTTGTTGTTAGTAGTGCAGAGTAGATACAGCAGGTGATTAGGAACGTGATTGCGAAGAAATTATAATCATGTATGGTTCGAACGATGCAATTGGACCGCGTTGCAGTCTCTAAAATCTGCATGAATAGGGGTGAAATAGTCTGCCGTTCTGGACACATAAACGCTAATCAATTATCTGCTATACCAGCTAATCAGCAGCGTTCGGACTACGGTACAACAAACATAATTAGAACGTGCGTCTATTATTCAAGTCTTCGTGGAAAATTTCAGACCGAAAATACGATAGTTTCTAAAACCAACTGAAAAAACCGAGCATGTAAATACGCGCACGGCAACTCTTAAGCGCGACGCCTGCCTTTGAAGATTTTTTACCGGGTCTTTAATTCTAGCCGCAAAGGCTATAAAAAGTCAGCTTTAACCAGGCAACCTGACCTACAAATCAAAGCCTCGCTATAAAGAGCTTCGTTGTATATAGCTCTAAAAGGGTAAAAAACTGTCGCGCTCCGCCTCTCCTTCGTCTCCGATTCCACTCTTTCTTCGCCTACAGTTTCAACCAAAGAAATAAAAGTTATATATACTAATTAACGCCGCGGCACAGCGCATCGCGTGCACGGACATAATTCAATCGGCCGAAGGTTTTCGAAGGCTCGACTTTTGCGAAATCAAACGAAATACTCCCCCGCACGAGCGTGGCACTTCATAACTCACAGCTAACTGCGCCCGGCTATATTCGTTGCCGCAAAAACTGTACACGTTCCTGCATACGAGCAGATCAAGCGCGAATATTCCGCTCGTTCGAAAGAAGCGCGAACTCAGCGAGTCTCTTTCTTCCCTTCGCGCTGCTTTTCGCCCAGCAAAATCGAGATAGAGAGAGAGAGAGAAACACACAAAAGTTCAAATGAACTTTCACCCGACGGCGTTTTCTCTTTCGCGTTCCTGTTGCTAAAAGCCTTCTACGAAGTCAATTATTTGTATTGGAAAATGAAGTGCCCGGCGCGCGTCTTTATCTTGCCGCGCACATTGTTTTATTTGTATTTCAACAGGGTAAATACCTTTTTAAATTGCTTACCGAGAGAGAAAGAGAGAGAGAGAGAGAGAGAGAGAGAGAGAGAGAGAGAGAGAGAGAGAGAGAGAAGTTTGTACGAATGCGGATAGAATGGAAATATTGTCGCTGCTGTTGCGGAGTACCGTGGGATAACCTATAGATTCTCTATTCAAATAGGCATCGGATATAATTATTCAACAATCAGTGAATATTGTAATTGATATTGTGCGGGACAGAGCTCTACGTGATAAATAATTACGGGTAGGATAATCCTAATGACACCGATGCAATTCGTTGTTTAATAATTTAATAATGCCATTATCAATCATATTAGAGATAATTAATTACACCAAAGAGGATCGGATGAGAGTGGATTAAGTGAAAAGGGTGAGATTTAGTCAGGCAGGAAGTGATGGGTACAAATTACAATCTGCACGCTTAATCGTCGAATTCTTCAGCGCGATCCAACAATTCGAAACACAATAAAAGTCATCATCTCGCACTCGCCGCTGTATAATAGTTACACCGAAACAATGAACCACTTTCAAGCGCGGAAAATCCCAGACCGACTTCAAAGCCATCACGATGCTGCTGCGAAAAAATAGAGAATCCCCGCAGAGAGAACCACTCAGCGATGTCACGCAACCGCGCACTCAAAACATTCAGCCACGTGAAATCTCGCAGCAATCGCAGCTATTAAAAAGGCTCGCACAGAGTCGCACAAAAGTCGGACACCGCATAAAAACTCGATGATATCCGATCCGAGCCGCAAATGGAAACATCCTGTAAAAGGGGGGGGGGGCGAAATGGAGGAAGAAGAGTCGGCCTTATCGGGGCAGTCCATCGAGTGCCTCTCAGCGTTGGCACCTCCGTATATCCATACACATAGACCGAGGCGCATGTGCGCACAGCTCTCTCTCTCTCTCTCTCTCTCTCTCTCTCTCTCTCTCTCTCTAACCGATACCAAGTGGACTGCGGCGCGAGAGCGCTCTCGGCCCCCGTTATTCACCGTCCCTGTAAAAGAGCTTTCGGGCGCGAGCACACTACGGCCGCAGTGTATATAGCCACTCGCGGGAAAAGATAAACGCTGGAGCAACATGCACACGGCTCCGCGAGCGAGCATCGACTTTTCCGTATGATGCATCGCGCAGCCGTGTGTATCGAACTGGATCTTTCCAGGAGGAGAAGGACCTCGAGCCCTTTTGAGAGCCTTGCACCACGTGTATATATCGTATGTGTGTGTGTGTGTGTGTGTGTGTGTGTGTGTGTGTCTGTGTCTGTGTCTGTGCGGCTCCCAGCGTGATTTACGACTGAGGAAGGAAATGCGCGCAGCAGTTCGAGGGCTTAGAGTTGTTGTGAATTCCGAGTGGATATGCTGTGTATACACTCGTTTTTGGAGGCAAGTCCGCGCTCGCGCGCTTATGAATTTAATTATCGAAAATTACCGACTGTTAATTTGAAATTCGCGCGCGATATTCTTGCAGGGCCCAGCAGTAGCAATTGGCGACGAGCTAATTAAAATACGCTCCAATTTGTTCAAAGTACATACCTCTGACAATTTGCGCGTCGTTCGTCGATTCGAGCGTATGCCATGTGTCAACAGTTGTATGAACAAACATAATGTGTGTACGTAGGTATACGCTCGCAATATTGATATCGGCCGCTCTGGTGGAAAAGGTCTCGGGACAAACAAATCGCGGGAACGTTAACTTCGGCTAATGAGTGCATTGATTAGTATGGCGTGCGTTTTGTAATGCGAAACACGTGTTTATTGGAATTATTTCCCCTGTTTTAAGAGCCACATCGATGCGGTTATTACATTGCTTTTAATTAAGTAAAAATTTTGGAAAGCTATTTAACGTTTGATGAACTAGTGGAACACGCCGGGTAAGGTCAGACATGACGAACCATAGCCATATCGATGCGGTTGTAATTGCTTTTGCAAACAATATAAATGTGAAAATATCTCACTTACCCGATTCACTCCTCGCGGTAAAATCAAGTAAACAGACGCCTTTATCTATACCTCTAACGGAGAGTACAATCAGGAAACGCAGAATTTCGCCTCCTCATTCAGCGACTCCGGCGCTTATTCCAGGACGCATTTGAATAGCGCCACATTCGCCGCAAAGAAGTGCATACACGTATACGCCTCCCAATCACGCTCACCTCGAGCCCGCTCACGCGCCTTAAGAAATTCACAGCCGCACAGCGTCTCTCTCTCCTTTCAGCAAATAAACCTCGCAAGCGCAGCTAGCGCGAGCTTTTAACAACTAATTAGCCTTTCCGTTTATGCTCCCCGGAAGTTGCGCCGTGTTGCCGCGTTGGCTTATGCATGCGGGTCTCTCTCAAGTTTCGTGCCTTTCCAGTTTTTTTCCGTTTATAATACGCGCACGCTCGCTCGCGTTTTGATCGCTGATGCTGCTTGTCGCGGTTCAGAGATGTGCGTCATACTTATTCTACCGCATCGTCATAATTCGCTTTTAATTAAAGAGCCGCGGTAGAGAATGTATTCTGCGGGCTGAATGTTTTTACGCAGACGTTATACTCGACGTGTGTGTGTGTGTGGGTGCATAGAAGAAGGATAAACATTTGCGTAAGCCCGGGTAATATTCCGAAAAGAAGTTGCGTAAGCTCAGCGAAGTCGTGGAAAATCTGGCGGCAAAGCTGTTTTTCTTTGTGTGGATTTTCGAGAGATGTGATGCTCTAGCGATATTTAAAGTCAATAGAAAAAGTGTGTGGCATTGGTTCGCGGTAAATAATTTTACCGTAAGAGTTCAAGATGATAGCTGTTGCGTTGGAATTTTAAAAAAAAATCATATGGCTTCTGATATTTTAATAAGGTTTCATATTTAAATTCAAAAATGCAAGATCAGAAAATTTCTACAAATGCATAATCATTCCCTCATCAAATCCCCACAATTCTCAAAAAATGTTCCGAATTTCAGGCAAGTGCACATGCCATCAAAAACCACTAGATGCAGTCCCCAAAAGCCAGGCTGATAATTATCTCTGAATAATCCAAGTGCTCGCCCACGATTCAATTTCATATTCCCTTGCAAGCACCGCAACTCAAAAAGTTGTCCTCGCGCTGTAGTAAATCTGCAGCGTAATACAATAAAAGCTCACAGACGTTACGACGCCCACTGAATAAATGGCGGGCGTGCGACGCGCCGAAATAATTTAGGGCTCGCATGCAGTCGACTTCTTTTCCGTCTCATTTACCAGCGACTCTTTCACTCTATTTCCATGGGTGGCTTCGACATTTTTATTCAAAGTGTGCGACGGCTGCCTTCGCGCAGGTCAGCGCCGAGGTTTACGTATTCCAGAACCACGGACCTCTTACCGAGAGAGATTCATCCATCTTCAGCGGTGTACCTTTTTGTAGGGCTACGAGCACGCCGCAAAAGATTTAAGATGACACTAAGCAAAATGCTGATGTCGTTGTATCTTTCGATCGAGATTCAAGAGTGGATTTGATATGGAAAGGAAATTCAAACACGTAGAATATACAGCATTGGATAAGAGATATTGATGTATACATTTTTTGCGAGACAGATATTCATACCGAATGCTACAAATTCAATGGCAAAACCATCCATACACATGAATCGTAAAAAAACATTGCAAAAAACCCTAACTCTCTTTCAGCTGCGTGACCTCAATTCAAAGAAGATCACAAGGGAAAAACCAGGCGCTGAAAAAAGAAAGAAAAATCGCCGGCGGTTAGTCGGAGAAATTATACGGGGCAAAGCACTGTGGCAAGTGCGTATATAGAGTGGGAAACCCTCCGCGAGGCGTCGGCGCCGTCACAGTTTTTCTCGACGATTGGCTCCGAGAGCGTAGTACGGCCTACGAAATTAGCCGCTAATCGGCCGTTTCGCTCTCGTTCGGGGGAGAGAAGTGCAGCCGCAGCAGTGGCTGTGGATGAATTGAGTTATTGCCGGTCATTTTATAAATTATTTATTTAATGGCGTGTTACGCGAGTACGGCTAGCACTGTTAACGTCGACGGCTTCTCTTTTTGCCTTTTAACGCTCGTCGAGGGTCTTTTTTTCATCAATGCTCGATTAGACGATCAAGAATACGTGCTTTCGACATGCTTGAGTGACTGAGAGGATGTGGCGCTGTTAGTAGAGCTGTTCAAATGGATTAAAAAAATTTGTGGAATTTTAGAGAATACTATAACAGCCGTATGTGCGTGTTTAGGTGATTCAAAAGATTACTTTTTACAAGATTTCTATAAGTGAACGTGCCTTTCTTTTGAACGGCATTGTTTAACCGATTACAAAAAAACTCATACCAAAGAGAATTAAAATGCATTCATCCTAGTTTTTATACAACCGAATAAATTCATTATTCACAATAAAATTCATTTTCCAGCGCGGAAACGAATGAAAACCTTATCGATCAATAATAAATTGTTACTTTACAACTTCCATTCGATCTCTCCTTCGATCGAACAATATCGGAACGAAGCGAGACACGCGATGAACGTTACCCATTCAGGTGAACATAAGCGTCAAACAGTCCATAATCAAATAGAAAGCCAAGAGACCATCATCGCTCACACACATCCACCTCTCGGGGCATTAAAATTTGCAGAGACACTTTCATCTTTTGTCGCGCTGGCAGCAGCAGCGCAGCATAGCGGCGCGTGTTTGTTACGCGTATGATTCTTTATTCCGTTTCAGGCCGTTACTTTATCGCGTCGACCTCTCTCCCTCCCGAAGCGCGAGTGCGGCTTACTGGTGCTTCTTTTTGCGCGCTGCTTTATGACACTTCCTTACGGCACGTTTGAACCCACGTGTATTACGGGAGTTCTCGCGCGCAGCTGCAAAAAGAATGTGTTAATTTACTCGTTTTTGCAGAGCGCGAACGTGTCCTAATTTAAAAGCGTCTCCTATTTATACTCGGTGTCCTTTTTGCTAATGCTCTTACTGCCTTTTCCGTTTAATGTAGCATACAATAGGTGTGTGCTTTGTTTCTGTAATAGAATAGCAAGTGATAATTATATAAGTAAATTTAATTGTTGTTTCTACATCTAATATTTATTTATTGTATGTGTAGTACAGGACAAACTTTTATAGCGAAAAAGAAACATTCGCATCGCTTGATTTTAATCCTGATCGATCTCTCAATCCCCTCTATACTTTGTGTAAAGTATACATGAAGTAACTTGTATATAATATTAATCCTCAGTGTAATTCAAAGCTTTTATTAAAATCGTTTTATTACGAGTTTCTGCAATCATATCTTTTCTGCGTATTAGATAACAACGCTTTTTTGATCTCCCGCAAAAAATGTTCTGTGAGCTGATTTTCCTAGTAGCATACTGATCTTTAGAAATAACTGACATACAGTTGGCTAAAAAAACAATAATAAAATCACCGCTTCAATTAAACAAGCGTATATTTTTCTAAGAAACAGCGAACAGATCATTGCAAAGAAATTTTTTTCTCTCGAAAACCGGAACCTCGTTGCAAATTTTCACGCATCGATTTAGCAGCTAGTACACGTATGAATCTGTAGGCAATACAGATTAACGCACAACCCCGTACACGAGCTTTACGCGGATAATTCGATGGGGTAAGTTTGCCAACGATTCTGGTCGAAAGATAAATACGAAAATTCCACAGCACGACTAACGAACGGGCGAAAAGCGAGAAGAAGCACTGAGTCTCCCCCCGGGGGATCGATCACCTCGGACATACGAGGGTAAATATTGATGGATGAATGAACGAAGGGAATCGAAAAAAGAACAAATGAACAAAAAAAAACGAGTTGTTTGTTATTTCTGCATTATGATCTCGATTTCGCTACGGCGGGACTTCCAACTCTCTTTCGGCTGCGTTTGCGTGTATGTACGCGCACCTGTATTTACCATCAGAGCGCGTGTATGTGTGTGCGAGGCTCGAATTACAGAGCCTGAGCTCTCGCACGGAGCTTACGCGCACGAGCTCTCTCGCGCTGCTCTAGTCAAACAAAAAGTTTTTTGCCTTAAGTGGAGTCGGTCGGGGAGAGCTGAAAAAGGAGAACCCACCGCGTTTGTGCAAGAATTTTCGTGAACAACGATAATTTTGAATTTCCCGGAACTCCGACAAGTGAGGTCTACGGTCTTGTGAAATTTCCGTAGGCATGGTAAATTATGCGGGAAAATTACTTTGACGGGGCTTTAGCTTTTTTAGCCTTTGAATTTCTTGTGTCGAAAATTCTTTGCGATTTCGTTAAAAACTTAGATGGGTGATAAATAACTAGAGAGCATTTAACACTCTATTTCCACGGAAATGAACTTACAAGAGCACTCAAGAAGTCAAAGCAACATTTCTGCTCTTGAAACATCTATTATTTCACTCGAGCGTAGCTTGAAAAGCATTTCGAAGAAGGTACGAAACCGCAAAGTGATGTCATGTTATTTTTCTAAGAATTTTCCTCTTTTCATTAAACGTGCGCGAGCATTCGGTTGAAAATCCCTGAATTTTGCCAACTCCACCGCAATATCTACGAAAACGCAATACTGCCCACGACATTACCGTTTCACTCCATTTTCTAGTAAACAAGCCCACGCCTGAACCGTCCTCATGTTACGTCGATGACAAAAATAGCGTGACAATAGACACTGGTTCAAAAGAAAATTCGACAAGCGTGAAGCGATCGATCATCGCTAACGTCTGATCCACGGAATCAGTCGGCTCATAATGGACAAGCCGTCGAGTATTTTTTTTTCACCCGGCGCCGCTGTTCTCTCGAAAGTGAGAGAGAAGTGATCGATCGCGCTACGATGTACCCGGTGTTTGTTTACACGCTGGCGATTGTGTGCGTCGGCTGCATTCTGCAGCCTCGTCGCGTTGCGACATCTCCTTTTTGCGTTCGCGACGACAACGAGTATCTCGTTAGAAGTGCAGAGGACGTGATTGATGAATATATTTTATAGTATAGTCGATCAGACGCTGTACTGTATTTTGCTGACCTATTTTCATAAACCATATTTAGAGTATTGAGACTTTTTTGTCGGAACTATTAGTGCTGCGATCAATAGCGCATCGGAATGTAGCGCAAGAATTTGATAACGAGCGCGATAGCCGATTGGGGAATTTCGAGGCATCGTTATTTGCCGATATGATCGAACGGTTCAAATTGATGTTTCAAATTAAAACTGATGTACAGAGTTTGAAAATAAAATTGGAATTTCGCTTGTTTGGACTTTAATTGCTAGTTAGAGAAAAAGCAATGATGAAATTCAATGGATTTTATTATTTACAACGAGAAAGTCTCTTCCATTCGTAATTTCATTTAAGCTCCTTTAGTGTCTCTGAATATTGGGAAACTTTTTTAATGCATATGCTGTAAGCTACGAATGTTAATAACGATCCTAATTAGGGTTGTTCAATATTTCATCCGCGTTTTAAGCTATGTGTTAGTGACGACTTGTCGCGCCGCTTCGTTCATTAGTTACTAATACACTAAGCGTGAGCGGTTTTTGCTCGGATACTATATTTAGGGCTAATTAGTACGCGCATTACAGCGGCATCGTCATTAATGCATGAAATTGCCTCCCATATAATGTGAAAAATTAATAACGGGACGCCTGGTCAAATTCTGACGAGTAACCATTCTTTTTTTCCGGATCCATTAAATGCAATGTAAATCAAGTCGTTTTAATTAAACACGTACACAGTAGCTTACGCGCATTTTTCATGAATGTTTGCACTTGTATTCAGCTGTGATTCCCCTTGGCTCGCAAGCTGAAGTGAGCTCTTTGAGGGCGCAAAAACCCGATTATTAATTAAAGCTCTGTTGCCTACAACTCGTACCTACATAATTATAGCGCTTTTTCAGCGTAAAGTTGGAGCTGAAACTTTTAGCTTTTGAATACAAAAACGCTAATTAAGTGTAGCATCCTCGTGTTTACACCTGCTTTTTTCAATCAACAACTAGAAACAAAAAAGTTGGAAATCACCATCTCACGTTCAATGTTTTGCTATTTTGTAAATGTAACGATGAGCGACTAGCTTTACAATCTTTCAAGACCACCGAGCACATCTAATTTCTCAGAAAATCCAAGCGGCTTTCAGAAAAAGCTCCGCACTGGAAGCTCCAAGACACTCCCTGTAAGAAATCGACAGCTAGAGCGGAAGCTCCGGAGACATCGCGTTGCAGAGGTTGTGCCGCTCACCCACTCTTTTTTGCCGCAGCAACTGATGCATCTTGCGTTTCATCGGCACGAGCCGACAGGTGATTTCCGTCGTTTGAACCACATCACCCGTCGCTGCCATCGCGGTGTACACAGATCGGCTTGTGCATCAGCTTATACATATATGTATATCTGGATGAAGAGATCAATCGATTTGTAGGGATATATGTAGAGGAGGCAGAGCTACTCTGGTTAATCTCGCGGGTGGATTGATTAATGGTTTTTTGAGACGGAGCGGAAAACTCGCGAGAGCCACGCGCGGGCGCATGACTCGCCGGAATTATTTCTGAATAATCGACCGCGGAGATGCCGGATGATGCGTGAGTACGGCAAATGGGGATGAAGGTTTAGCTGCCTGCTACGAGCTTTACTAGGTGATTGGCGAATTTTAAGAGTGTCGATAATGTGTGCCTGCGCGGACGTGTGCGTGATGGATTGATAAGATTTTTCAAAATGTAAGCAAATTAACGCTCTTTTGTAAGAGAATTTTTTTAATGGAAGTTTATACTATATTTCGTCGCTCCGTACGAAGACTAGCACAGTTCAAATTTTCAAACAGAAACTAGGACAACTCACAATTTGCCGCAAAGAGTAGAACAGTTCAGAAACGCGGTCAAGAGTGGCACAACTCGCGACTTTATTTTACTTAAAATGTAAGTATTTTACGTTTTTATTGGGTCATTTTGTTGGTTGAGTTCATGAAAACCTTGGACAAAGACAGACAAACCTCAAAGTTTAAAAATGTTTCGGAAATTTTAGAAGGCTTCTAAAAAAAGTGATTCCACTCAAAAAGTGATGGGCTTTGTTTTGAAGCATTTAATTGAGAATCAGTCGCCTGGTACAAGAATTAAGGAACACGAATCAAAAATACGGATTTTATTATATAACTTACAAACGCTTCAAACAGTTGGCGCTAAGCAGGCAGCAAAATTTAAATGTTAATTATGACATGATAAGGAGTGCGCGAAGCACACTTAAATTTCCTAATAATTTAAAAAAAATGTTTGTAAACAATTATTGTATTTGTGAAAACAATTTTAAATTCGGTGAAAAGTTGTAAATTGTGAATATTTAAAAATATTCATTAGGGACAGTTTCGCAAAAATCGGGAAATTTTTATAGAAATTCATTGTTTAAGTTGTGATAAAGTTCGAATTGTGCTAGTCTAGCGGAGTACGTGAAATGAGTTGTGCTACTTATGACGGGAAATTTGAACAGTGCTACTCTTAGTAGGGAGCGACGATTTAACGTTTAATATTTAGCTATTTTAATGCAGACTGTTGTTGTAAAAACTTTGGGTAAATAGCATGTCCCGATGTACACTGAAATTATAGGATACTTATACTTTATATTACAGTCAACAAAATAATTACTATAACGTAATAAAATATTGTAATGACTACGTGTAAACATCGACGAGTGTATGCACGACCTAGTTAACGATCATTTTTAACGAAAAACCATCATAGACGTTTTAGATAAAAATATTATTTTTATCGATCATTACGTATCCTACATTCAAGTGGTTGTATCAAATTTTCAAACGCTATAAAGATGCTGACTCTTCGCTATCATTAACAAATACATTTTCATAAAAAATTGTCCTCCTGTACTAATAATATAATAACAACCACACTCGTTAAAGCTGTGTTTACGCTTTCGAAAGCTACAAATGTGAAATAATTGCTTTGCCAAAACAGCCACTTGAACATGTACACGCTCACATTACATGTGGGAGAAAACTACCTGATTATCATTCTTTATTCTCCCAAGTACAGTATCATCGAAGCAAAAATTCAACCCTCTTGCACATCCCCCAATAATTAGGTCAAACGCCTGAGCTTCGACAGCAAAAAATTCATATCTCCGAGCTCCCTCTCTCTCTCTCACAATGAATTCCCAATACACCCGGCAAACTTTCCATTCTCAAACAGCATACAGCAGTAGCGCGGAACCTCCTCCTTTCGCGCAAATGTCCCTGCGGGAAAATCCCGTATTCGCGATACTCGATCGAAGATGACGTTCGCTCATAAGGAAAATTGCTCGCTCTCTCTCTCTCTCTCTCTCTCTCTCTCTCTCTCTCTCTCTCTCTCGGGCCGGCAAAACTTTGAGCCGGTCCCGCGCCGGCGCTTAAAAGCTCGTTCCAACTTCCTCGCGACCGTCAACTTGCATACACACACACATAGCACATCTTCTTTATCAAGTGCGAGCTGATCGCGAAAGTCAACGGCTTTTTTTCATCTGCGCGCGTTATGTATACGCGGACTCGCGACGCTAGTTAAAGTGATTTTTTCGAACGCGCGACTTCCTATTTAAACTTAGCTCGTTCTGCGCGAACGAATAGTCACCCGAAGTCGCATCAAGCTTGACTGTGAACATGCTACACACACGACTGGTTTGCCGCCACTAGCAGTCGTGTCGTCTTGCACGCGCGGATCCGAATGAGTTTCTCTTCTAACTGTTGGCTTTTCAACTGTGTACTATGTACGTACGTAGCGACCGGTCAAACAGTTCGTTGACTTCGACGTTTGCCCGCTGGTTTTTTCTTCCTCCGACCCTTGGACGTTTACTTTTATCTGGCTGCTGGTAGAGCGACTGAATTTTTGTTGCTTCAAAATTTGGATTGAGATCGAAGAAAATGCTTCTGTTTTTCTTGACCGAATTCGAAGAATTTGGGTTTTGTATTTTTTTTAGGTTATTCAAGTGCGCAAACGAAATATTTAGTTGATGAGGATCTGTTTTCTTTTTGGACTAAAATATTTTGTTAATTTTTACTTCGGGAGTTGTATCTGTTCTTGTTAAGTTTGTCACAAGTGTACAGTTACACAGTTACGTAAGCCGCAGCACTGCGCTTTTGGCAGAAATACAAACTGCCGGTGTGCAAAACGAAACTTTGGATGTAATAAATACAACCGATAAGCTGCAGCTAAACGGAAACTTAAATCTGAGTATTCTTACTCGAGACTAATTGAGGAAAGGACGCTCTAATTTCGTTTGAAAAATTTTTCTCGTTTCATAATCCAATTTACATTAGCAAATTTTTTACTTCTGTACTAGAGTGAATTTATTTCAGTTACAAAGCTTTTCGAATTAAAAATGTTTGATGTAGTTTTTGAATGTTTTAGCTGCTTTTGATTATGTAAGTGGAAGCGTTCTTACTAACAAATATGCACGACATTTTAAATTATGAACGCACTCCCATAAAGATGTCGATAGTGAAAAATAATACGGCTTTTATTAATTCGAAATTTATTACATTTATTACTCTTACTTGAGTAAGTTCATTTCAGTGTCAGTTGTCAAACATTTAAGATTTATTTGATTACAGCGTTTGAGTTTTTTCGTCATGATCATGCAAATGCAGCTCAAAGAAGAACATGCATAAATACAAGTTTGCACGATATTTCTCGTCATCAACCTTCTGATAAAGAGTATTTATTAGTAAATAACGATCCAGCATTTAGAATTTATTTTGTTTTCTTTTTACTTGTATGCCCCGGAGTATTTGATTTTTTTATATTTATACAATTCAGTAAGTAATAAAATTACCCGAATTCGGGTCTCGCTTGCATAAACCGTAGAAGTATATTCCGCACTCTAATAACGTCGATTTCGAGAATACGCGAAAAATGGCAAAACATAACCTAACGCGAAGCACGAAATATCGATCTCTCTCGAGTGAATTTACCTGTAATCACTTATAAGACTCCGCGAGGACGCTGCGATGGCTCCGTGCCGTCCCTCGCTGTCCCCGACGCTCCGCAGTTCCAGGGATCACTCCTATATACGATTATCCGAGAAAAAGTCCACACATCATCTCTCAGCACTACCCACTCACTGGGTCCCACCAGATCGTTTCCAACGATCGGACTGTTGGTAAACGCCAACCGACACTTTTTTCTCAAACTACTTATGCAACAATCGAGCACGTTTGCCAGATAACGGAGAACCAGGTTAGTTCATCCAATACCGTTTTCGTTACTCCACACGTAATGTACGTCAGCAACAACACTACCGCGATTATCGACTCAACGACTGTCTTCATATCGGTGTCCTAATGCAGATACCAACCTATTACAAAACCCACGAAGAGACTTTTCTCTCAGTATACAGTATAACAGATATAACCTCTCACGAAACTCTCCGACAAGCGTATACTATTAACCTACAAACTCGCAATCACCAGTTCGCACTTGCACTCGATGCCGAGAAAGCACATCGACACGGCGGTCCATACGCACCGGTATTATAAGTACGCGGGCGAACCGAGTATACGATCAGTGTTATACTGATCGCGAAAACAGACCGGCGTGGAAGCTCATTCCGAGGCAACGCGCTCGTCGCGAGGGGCGCGGCGTAACTGAAACGTCGCGCTCCAGTCGGTCCGCGAGGCGCACGCCACTTCCCACCCTCGACTCGGAGGCGAACGCGCGCGCGTCGGTTTTATCTTCAGAGAGAGAGAGAGAGAGAGAGAGAGAGAGAGAGAGAGAGAGAGAGA
>QLSS01000014.1:2741215-2760716 GCA_024372645.1 Trichomalopsis sarcophagae
AGAGAGAGAGAGAGAGAGAGAGAGAGAGAGAGAGAGAGAGAGAGAGAGAGTGGAGACTGGAGGGAATGCGGAGAAGGGACGAGAGGAAAAGGGTATCAATGAAGAGTGCACAAGTGTATGTGTGTGCGTGTGCGTCTGTGGACTCTCAAGCGGGCTCAATCAATGAGATTCCGTTTTGATTTATCGGCATAATTTATGGACGTGGACGGACCTTTGCTTTTTTAGAAGAGGATCTTCAGTCGGACGCTGCGAGATTTATGTGACGTCTTCCAGTTGTACAATGCGTATATTGCGAATGCAGACGTGGGCGACGCGGGGGAATCTTCGTTTTCTTTGTGCCAGAGGTTTGTCGGTAGACTATACGTTTATTCGTCGATGATAACCATTGTAATATTTAGTTTATTGTCAAAATTAGCTAGGAACATTAGACCAGAAAACCGTTGTATACACCGTTATAACCGCTTCTCGCGAGAAGAATCCTCTCACAGGTCACAGTGTGAGCGCAAACTGCGACGAGTAAGTACATAGATATATGTTTCGTCTTACCTCTTCACTAGTGCCAACAGCATATTATGGTGGCGTCCATATCTGTCAAGTGCACGTCCACAGAACACAACCAATAAATGTTAAAGTCTCTCAATATTCCAACGTTTTCAACATGCCTCGCTACAGCATTTCTATCAGGTACGTGAGTTAAGTACCATCAAACAAAATCAGCACTTTTTTAACGCTAGTTAAAAAATAACGCCCACTGCACACGAACACCGCAGCTCTTCCAAAAGGGCTTCTCACGGAAATCGGGTATAAATCCGCGCAAATAAATACTGCATTGGTCAGCCTGCGCTTTAGTCCTCGCTTTAGTCAGACCATTAGCCGCCTATCGCGCGCGGGCGTTGTCTCTTTTATTTACCGACCCCGGCACAGACTCGCGTGTCCATCCTCGACCGCATCAGTTTAAAACCAATCGTCAGCGCGGCAGTACACTCGAAATATGGTCAGCCGCAGGCAGCGCGCGCGTTATTGCGCGCGTGGAAAACAAAAGCCTAAACCCTCGCGGTACTATAGCGTCACTCTACACGTACACGCGGCCTCGAAGAATCGAATTACCCCACTTGTACGAGCGCAACGCGATAACGCACTCAAATCCGGGACAACACTACGTGTATACGTGTAGATCTTGGAAATCGATGAACGCAGCGTATACGTATACAGCTACTCGGTCGAGGGGATAGACACCTTTGTTGCCAGTGATTTCACGGCGGCGTTGCAGTGGCAGGTGGCATTACGAGGAGCGGCTGCGATTACGTCTCTAGCCGCAAGACTTATGTCCCGTAGCATATAAAGCCAGGGAGAAGCGCTGCCGAATTTTGCGGTCTGGCTTCGTATACTTATACTATATATAGCTGAGAGCTAACCATTTCGACAAACGACAGAGTGCGGGGGGATATGGAGAGGAGCTCCGACGCATAAATATTTTATGCTCGCAGCAGCACGCGTGACCAGTTCGCCAAAGCAGATGGTGACGGATGCTCTCGGTACAGAGAAATATAATATCTTTTGCCAAGACGTGTACTGCTGATTCGAGACTGGGTGAGGAGGTTTATTGAACTTCTTCGCGATAATTATGTTTGGCTTATGCCGATGGCGACTTGAATGAGGGACTGCGGGGGAGGGCTATATAATTTTATTACCACCTCGTGTCCTATCTTTTTTATTCCTTGTGCTCAGTTTATGATAAATTAATGAATGGTGATGACGTTTTTATCTTTTTAGAAAATTATCGTTCTTTTCTTTGCTGCTCTTACATATGAGTCGCTTCTCAATTTTTAAAAATTTTGATCCAACCTCGTATGCTGCCGTACAATCTGAGAATTTTCAAAATTAACGTATTGTCTGCTTGCATAATAAGTTTTATTACACAGCTGCTGCTGGTGTCACGTTATTGGAAGAATTTTACAACGTTTTCGTGTATACGGACTGCTTTTACAGCCGCAGCTTTAGAGCATATGAACGGAAAAGACACGTGGGAACACTGACGAGGATGCGCCGGTGACGCGCTTCTATCTTATGTGATATACCGGGGTCAACATGGAGCACCGCAAATTTTCGCTACAACCGCACGTAGACGTTTTATATGAAAGATATAAAGCCTCGACGTGGTCCCCATAATATGCAGCATATTGTATTCTGATTTTGCGAGTTGCACTATTTTAAAATCAAGGAGTTTTATTAAAAAATGTCCCCCAAAATCGAATCTGAAAAATAAGAAGAATAGCATTAGCTCTGTATAAACACTTTAAAGAAGACTCGACAGAAATTAACTTCCTCAATCGCATCCATCTCGCATAAAACAATAATCCCACTGCTGTCACCGTCGAAATTTCATCGAAAGGGGCAAGCGACCATAAAGCAATATAATCCAAAGAGTCTTCGCTCGCACAAAACACGCGAACAAGCTCGAACACACTTGCGGCCGCAGAGAGGACCCGGACCGCTCAGGCATATATAGCTATACATAGACGCATAGAGGCTACTCTACCGCGCAAAGAAAAAGCATCCAGCGATAACCGGCGTGGCTCGCCTCAAATTTTCACGGATATTCCTCGGCTGCGGTGCAAAGTTATTGGCGAGCGCGAAATATTGTATGTGTACCAACACCCTGGCAAAGTGTACATACCGCGGAGGCACGCGGCTTACCGAGAGCGTGAGTGTGTGCATGGGTGTGTGTTTTGTGTCTGGTGCGAGAGATCAGCGGGACTAAGGCAGCTATATACACGGGAGTTGCCTTCATCCGTTGCCAGGCATGTGTGAAAATTAGGTCGAGTGTGAGCGGTCGGATGAGGGAAGAAAGCTTGAGGAACTTTTTAGCGCGGCGAAATAAGGTTGTAGTTCCGCGGGGAATTCAATTTTTTAAAAGCCGCGCGGGAGGAGTCAATATTCCCTCCCTACCTCTCTCCCCTGATCTCTGCAGTTTTTTTCGCGTCGATACACAGGCTGACGTGAAGTGGTATGATAACAGAACAGTTTTTCAAGTCGGTAAATTTTTGGCAGTCACCAAACACTAAATTTTACCCAAAAACTGATGGATCTAAAAGAAATTCCTCGCACATACCCTGTATACATTGAGGAGCAAGGCCGTTACGCCAGTCAATCATGTCGCTGCAGCTTTCGGGATTTGGCGTTTTCATTAAGGCTTTTAATGGTCTTTTTGTTTTCGGCGCGCCAGGCAGAGCACTCGATGTACATATACACCTGTATATAGATAGGCAGAGATAGAAGTGCGGCCCTGAGAGCGCGCGTCCGCTGAAATGAGCTACTTTAACGAGCTTCGCTCCGACAAATGACGCGTCCGTAATTACCTGACGTTTTTTCAACGGTTTTTACCTCGCGGTTTCGTTATTAATGGCCAAGTTCTCGCGCTGCGTGAATTATTACTCTCCTACTTTTATTGTGATTTCCTTCTGCGATTCTCAAGGGATGGATATTTAATATTCTTCCCGCGAGAGAAAGCCTCTGCTCGGGCGAACTTTTAGCGAATCATACGCTATAGTAGGCAAAGAGCTCGCTCTTACACCTTTACTCGCCGCGGCTAATCAATCATACGAGATTACGCAAACGACCCATCGTCGTATTACAAGACATCGATTTTCAATAACGAAAAAAACGCACTATGTATTCAATATTTTTTCTCGCCCAATATAACGCGCCTTCTCGGAGAAAAAGCCACCCCTCTCTTTCTCTCTCAGAATTGCCAATGCGCGGTCCACGTAGGTATATATACAGGCCCTGAGCCGCTTTAAAAATATTCCATACGCGATACCCACCAGCAGCAGCGTCGGCGTCTAATGTACTTTTCATAAGGGCGCTTCCGCTTTATGGCTCTTCCGCGGCTCGTTTTTCGATTATGCCGTCGCCCGGCTTGCTCCGCCACGCTTCAAAAAGAAGCCTCGAATTCGCGCCCGCGCAGATTAATGCTGGACCATAAATATCGCAATCATTTCGGCGCCTCTTGGATGCGCGCTGTAGCGCTGGAAAAACTGATGGATGCGGATTTTGTGTTTGTATGCGCGCGTGTGCCCGCTTACAGAGTGTATAGCGTCCAGCAGGCACTGCAGAGAGGCGGGGGAGGAAAAAGGTGAGCGGCGGTGGTGGCGGTTGACTCGACGAGCTGAATACTAATCGGGACAGGATGGGCAGAGACAATGGCGGGAGAACGCTATTAATAATGGGTGAAAGAGACATTCGCCCGGCTCGAGAGCTCGTGTTTTCTACGTGGCGTTATTTATTTTCAAATCTCCTACCTCCTCGCTGTGTGCGTGTACTCCGTCGCCATGCCTTAAGGCTATATTAATGGTACACCACGATGTATGTATTCCAGGCCTTTATATAATATATGTAGTTGCGCCTCGAACTATTTACCCCGCGCGATCTCGCGCTGAATGCGGGATGCGAGAGAGGGGATCATGCAGCCTGTGTATGTATGAAGTTCTAGCGCAGGGCTTCATCTATGACTACGCTTTATTATATGTGCGGGCGTGTATAGCTTGCTCCGGGGGTTGAATTGCATTTAGCGCTTCCCACGGTAATGGTATCTGCGTTAACAGCGTAATGACCGCGTGGACTTGACGTATAATTACGCGACGCATTGAGCTTCGCGACGGAAGATAAAGAAATCGAGATTTGAAGAGTTCCGCGATCGATCAGTATTATACTGGACTCGAATCGTGATCGTTAACATCGTTGCGTAATTAGTTCCAAAGTTGACTGTATAAGGTAATACGTTTGGCTATTTTTATCAATGTTTAAATAGCCACGTGACCATCGATCTCGAAAGTTTTCGAGCAGCAGACAGAACGGAAAGCGGGAGGTCAACTGAGAGTAGGATAATAACTCTTCCGCTAACTCGTTCGCCGAAAAGCTTCGTTTACTTTGATGCACGAACTTTGCACTCGATTATACTATAATAATGTAGCACTATGATCCTTTTTAATACGGAATAATTGTTCTGAACTGAGAAAGTTGTTCGTTTCTGCTCCAAATCGTTGCTCGATTAGAATAGCATCGATGTGACGTAAATACGTAAAAAAGCATGAGTATATAATGTATAAGCGAAAATTTTTATCGTTGATTGCATTTTCCACCACAGTATATAATAACAGGTTCGACAAAAGGACTATAATTTTAATCGGTGAAAACAATTTACATCAACTTACAGTCTCGACCGTGTATGCTATTCACACACAAAACATTCTAATCGAGCCACAATTAATTCCCCGACCACGAGCACTTTAGCTCGGGCCACAATCAATTCCGGCGAATCGTTAACGTTCCGGGCCGATCAAAATCAGCCAAAAGTCCCTTAAAACCCGCATAGTCGCCGTTTTTTGCGCGCAATAAAATTTGCATAAGTGAAGCAGCCACTATTAGAGCAGCCTCAAATCAGCGCCCGTTATCGAGGCCGCCTTGTCGTCTCCTCTTCTTACTTCGCGTCGCACTTATAGGCGCAAAATCGCAAGCAATTATTCCTCGAAAATATCGGCCGGCCCTTGACGGCACGAGCTTTTCAGGCCAAAAGGCCACTAGCCGACGATAATAGCTCGTGTGCGTGGCTTCTCCAGAAAGGGAGAGAGAGAAAGAGAGAGAGAGAGAGAGAGAGAGAGAGAGAGAGAGAGAGAGAGAAAGAAAGAGAGAGAGAGACTCCCACGCCTAGATTGGAGAGGAATGCACTTGAACAACTTCGAGCCAATATGGCTTTGTAATTGAGGCACAGAAAGCGTTGTCATCTTTTAATTCGCTGGCATTTACTAACTTCGTATAGAACATTTTAAAAGATTTATTCGATTTTTCCGAACCTGATAGTTCAGGGCCTCGCAACACGTTTCATGTTATGTTACTACATGAATTTCATCATTAGAAAGATTTCATAGTAGGATCATCACACCCACGCCTTTCTCAAATCCTATGCTGGGAGTAAGATTTCCATCGGATCTGGAGAAACTCGGACAACAATAATGGGATTCTAACTCACGATCTCTAAAACGCGAGGCAGGTGGTATAAAATGTTTTTTTTTCGGATCATGAAAACTAGGGGCTTTGTAAAACTTTGACCCTTAGTTTTTGCTTACACTCAAAATACAAGAAATGAAAGGCCTTAGGGTATATCGTGATATAAATAAAGGAGAATTAATTTGAGACGCTGACAAGAGTTTGATTGCAACAAATAGTGGATGCAGTAAATCCTCATTTATAAATAATTTTTTCAATCTATTCGGTAACAGTTTTATGATATTTAAATATTGGGTGCCAGTGTACGATGCATCTCATAAACAAAAACGAAAATTACAATAACGAAAATCAAATAGTATCATAAATATACTGATCACAATATAGATAAGACATTTTTCGATATTCGCTCGCTCCGCAAAAAAATATACCAGACGTTCTAATTTGGTCAGGTGATGATCATGATGTGTGATTTCGCATCTGGTGGTTGCTATATAAAACATGACATCAATGAAAAGTGCAACACACAAATATGTAATCTTATTTTTCGTAACTTTTTTCTCTCCCCAAACGCCCGTAGCCAGTAGGCCAGTAGGTGCAAATTTCTAAAAGCACGTACCCTGCTAGGAAACAATTAAGTTGCCGGATACACCGCAGCCCGATCTGGGTTATTTCAGCAGTTCCAGATAAACATCTACATAAATTTCCCTCAAATCGCGCTGCAACAAGCCCCTTTCTCTCTCTACCTCCCCCTCTTTCATTAAAAATTCCTCGCCAATCACGAATCCCAGCAGCAGTCTCTAATCCATACCCAATCAATCTGCCTTCCCGCCCCCTCGAACTAGCATACCTGAAGCACCTCCGTAGAAACTACACGGGCGGTCTCGGCGCCCTAGGCGTGCTCTGATCTAAGATCCGTTACTTACTCCGGCCGTGTCATTACCGAGTCCCGCCGCAAACGTGATTGCGCTCGCGCGTATGCAAATGCGGCGTCGGTGGCCCCAGCGCACGCACCGCACGCGCGGCCTCTTTACTCAATGCCAGGGCGAGCTGCAGCTCCATTAAGCGCTCCTGCAGCTTTCATGATGCGCGAGGTCTTTGCCGCCGCTGCCGCTGCTGCTGCTTTAGCGAGCTTCGATTTCTCCCAGATGAGCAAGCAGGCTTAGCCCTAGGCTTCTTCTTTTTTTTTCTTTCGCTCGATGGTAGGGTTGGTTTATAAAACGGAGCGCTCGTCTGGAATTTTGATGGCCGGGTGATGGGCTCGACGGCGAGCGATGCATGCGAATGTATGTGTGCGGCGAGGAAAGTTGAAGGGAATAATGGCCCGTTGGCTGTCACTTTGTGCCTGCTGACGGGGATTGTATAGAGGATTTACTTTTAATGTGGTTTTGTACTCTCGTGTTTTTCACGTTAACGATGATCTTGAAAGAGAATTTAAATGCGTATAATCATTGCCGAAGCAAGCGCTGCAATATTGAAATGCGAATAACAGCGGCTCTGCAACGAAGAGCCAAATAAATATCAACACCCCAACGCGATAAGCGCGCGGAAGCCCCGACTTCTATGCATAAAGCGGAGCAGCATTCACTCTTATTTGAACAATAAATTCCCGCGGCATTGAACGTTCGCTTCGAACAAAACCTTCTCCGTACACGCACACACACATCATCTCAAAAAAAGACAATCGACAAAAGACCCTCATAACTTTGCCGGCGCGGCAAAATTCATGCTCGCTTTCTCTCAGCCGCGCTGCGCTTGCAGCCGAAAAAGCATCAAGCTTGAAAAAAAGTCACAACATCAGCGAGCCGTGCAAGCTCTCAGCGCTGCTATACAGTCCTGAAACTGCTTCAACAAAGGCCCGAGCGCAGCAACTACCTCTTCCATCGACGCGCTCGGGGCGGTGATTAATAATCGCAAGGCGCGTCGCATTAGTCAAAGCGATACAATTGGCCGACGCTCGCTTGCTTGCGCGCGGGCTACACATATACACACACGTCATTTTGCTCGATTCAATGCACGATGCCGGCCAGGCAACCGTGAAGCGATTTAGCCCGCCAGGTAATATTGATGTTGCCGGCCTCGCGTGACTAGCACGATGGATAGCGAGTGTATAGCTACTGCACGCAACGCCTCCGACGTCCCGTCGACGTCGTCGTAGAGGCGACGAGATCAAAAGTGCGACTATCGGTTCTGCTTGCTGCTGTGGTTATTGCGCAACGCGATTGTTATTGGGGGGGGGGGGATAAGGTTCATTATTTCGTTTTTACGGCTCTCGCACCGCGAGCGCGACTCTGTCGGATAATCGATCCGTTCGCGCCGCGTGTTATGCTGTTTGCTGATTTCTGATAAGTGATTGTTAGCCTCCTTTTTAACCTGATTTTACGCGCTACTTTACCGAGAGTACGCGGCGTGGGTCTGGGTAATGATTTTTAATCTGATAACTGGATGATTTGATGTGCGAATTTCACGAATAACGTGTTATCGAGTGGTTCAGATTTTATAATCGATTAATTTATATACATACCGATCATCGCTAATAGAGAACAAAAATAATCATCGCGATTGTAAGAACCGTTGATTTTTGTTTCATAATCAGAACGGGTTGTGAACCATGTTTTGTAGTATCTTCTTCAGGCCATGTTGAAGCGAGGATTAAAATGGTTGTATTGCCTTATGATATCTGAGAAGTAGCTAGTTTTACAATTTCTTCGCAATATGGAGTGAAAATCAATATCATTCGTTTTTCTACTTTTTGATTATATAACTTGAAGCAGAAAAATAACGAGACATATTTGTATTAAAGAGAGCTAATTATTTATAATTTTTCTGTTGCGTGATCGTATACAGTTACATAATGATTTTGCATTACGGCGGCTTCCCAGTGGATGATTACAAGCTTCAGGGTACAGAATTCGTATCTTATTTTATCTTTCATAATCCATTTATTCTCATGCGTCTTGAAATAAGGACGGCCGACCCTAAAATAATTATGTAACGGACGCGCAGTGTAGTAGCGTCAGTCGGGGAGGACAAATTCCCGAGAAGCTAATTCCGTCCAATTGAAAACACTCCCAGTTCATTCGTCAGCTTTCCAATTCCGAAAACTCAATTAGCAAAAGTCCCAGAATTGCAGCCGCTCCATAACAGCCCTCCTCCTTAACTCTCGAGCGTCGACGAGTTAAAGGTTGATTGTTTCACCGACACGGGAAATTATATCAGCGGGTATTATTAGTTGGCAAGAGAGAGAGAGAGAGAGAGAAGCTAAGAAAAGTAAATAATCCCGGCAAACATGCGACGGTCGGCGAGTTCGGCTGCCGAGGGATAACGAGGGGGACAGAATGAGAAAAGGCGAAAGTGAGAGGGACCAGTGAGACTTCTCTCCCTTGCTCCTTGTAAAATGTTTTTCTCGTTCTCTTAGGACTCTTTTCGCACTGTGACGTCGTCGCACCGCTGCTGCACACTTAGCTATATACTCTTTCTACCGTGTACGATTGTGACTGTATCTCTGTATCTTTCGTCGTACAGTTTTACGATGTGGACAGAAAATATATCCATTGAAAAACGCTAAAGAAATTACTGTTATTATCAGAGGAAGTGCAAGAAATACTTATAGGTAGGTAAAAATCAGTTGAAAACATACAGCTACTTTAATTACGATTTTATAAGAATCAATTTTAATATTGATATAAAGTTATGATACAATATTTCAATGGATATTAAATTAACAAGATTTCGGAAGGTTGTGTAACGTCAAAACAATAAATTATTTGATATGTGGAGTACGTAACCGTGGAAGCATGTTTATTAAACAACAATTTTAAAAAATATTACTATACAAAACTTTCTGAAACAAAAGATAATCAATAGTCCTTCGTATAATCCTAATTAAACAAAAAGTACTATCGTCTCCGAAGGCATCGGTGCATAGACGCCCTTAAGCGAAACATCCGCGCTCTGGGAAGCAAGTCAACTGAACCGGGTCAGTATCACAGTCCAGCCAGCTATATAGTCGGTGCGAAATATTTCGTCGAGACGGGACACCCCACGGGAGCGAAGACTCGGAGCCGCCAACACGGGCCAATCCAATTCCGAATCCCATCGAAGGCCAAACAAAGTGATCCGTCCGCCGGCATTTGCGACGCTGCTCGCACCATAGCACATGACGCGCGCGACTTCTCTGGATTGTGTGTATACCCAAAGTGTCCGACTGATTCAACTATTTTCGTGTCGTGGCGTCGCCGTTGATGATGCTTGCGGAAAGTTGAGCATGGAGGACTCACGTATGGCTCGATCATGATAGCTTCCTGAAATGATACATAAGGTGTGATAAGTCAGATGTTTGCGAAAAGAGCAAGGCGAAAAATATGTTTTTTAATTGAGTTGATGCAGAATTAATTTTCTGTCCAGTTTGATGCTCGCGAGAGAAAATATAATTACTCTCGAGCGAAATAAGACTGTGGCGTTGCGGCAGTATATAACTTTGTGCAATCTCGAGTTACTCGATGAACCGTGGTTACGTTTGTCCGCGATTTCCCCAGGGATGAAAAATCTACATTGCGCTAAAATTTATAATTTTTCACGCATACGGTGCGGTAACCATTGTTATTATAACTTATGAAGCGAATTTCAAAATTAATGTCTGTAATCACTTCCGACGTAGCTCAGTTATAACTGAGCCAACGTGATGACTCCCACCAATAACCCGAGAATTGCGCTAACAACTCCTTTTTTCGCCTACATAAAATCACGCGAAACAAGTACCCCCTAAAACGAATCATTAAAACTCCGACCGCAATAAAATTCAGCGACCCTTTCATCCAATTCTTCCAGAATGTAAGCGCGAACTCGCAAAAAAACGGACTCATAAAAGAACAATAATCGCGAACTGCTGTATCGTTAGAGCATCTTATCATGCGATCAAAACACACCTTCACCCACGCCTCGAACAATAAACACCGAGCAACAAACGGGTTCCGCAAAAAAAGAGACTCGCACCTGTGAGTAGAGGTCGGATTCGCGATGGAAAAGGTTGGGCGATGGGTCAACGATTTCAGCGTCACTCTATCTCGCGTGAGAGATAATTGAGAGGTTGCGGAAGAGAAGAGGTCGTTTCTTGCTATAGCCACAAAGAGCGGAAAGATCACCGAGCGAGAGAAAGAGAGAGATCTATTATGTCGTTGCTAGACTTACGCTTCCGTGCTCATCTGCCGCAATCCCTCTTCTTTCTACGACGTCCTTTTTTTGCTCTCTTCGCTGTGTATTATCCGCGCGCCGAGGACCACGAGACGCGAATAAAATTTGACGTTTGCTTCTAGTCTTTTATATTCCGGTGTGCGTCCGAATAACGGACGGTTGCTTCGCTGTACTGTTGTCGGGAGAAAAAAAGCGACGAGGAAAAAGGCTGATGCCACGAAGAGTAAGCTCGATTCGGGATCGTCGCGGCAAAAAGCCGCTGTTTATATTTATTACGAGCGGAGATTTTGACGTGCTCACTAATTTACCTTGCTTTTCTTGAGCTTCTTATGGCTAGTGCAATTTTTTTATTCAATGAGAAACTTCTTCAAAATGTCTACCGTAATAATAAGCGCGATACTTTCGTATCGAGCACGAATAGTTTGTTCTGATTCAATTGTAGACTATCTCGTAAATTCTGTAACATATCCCAAATTTGAAGAATATAGTATACAACAACAATTATTCGGCTGAATCGATACTCTCCCAATTATTTTATCATGGAAACTCCGACTAGGACGCACGGCATCACCTATGTCGAGACCGAAAAAAGGCGATACCCCGCGACTTTGTGATTAGACCCAGTGATGCTCTTAGTTTGCATTCTCGATAAAATTACAAACGCGCTCAGTCCGCATTTATTTACTTTTCGAGCACTTAGTCTGCTAATCAATTATTTCTGTAAACTAAAGATTTTGTTTGGATCAAAATAAATTTAACTTCAGTGTCAAATACGAATCATTTATTCGAGCATCTCAACTTATTTTCGGTCGTCGTCATCGGAACTCTGTGTGAGTTTACCACGTGGAATCGCAAACCACCATCCACGACAGTCTACGAACAAAACAAGTTTTCTAAAAGTAAGTTAATATTATTACATTATTCCCGTTCTACTCTCTCACTTTCTTTTGCATCCACCACTGGGCGGACTAGAATCATTTTTTAACCGCTAAAAAGTAGGAGCCAAGTGTCGATTGGCTAACAAACTAATTCTCATTCCTAGTGTCGCGAATTAAAAATAAAACTATAGTATCTGCAATACACACTGCCGATCAGGAGAAATCCTGTTTATCACAGTGCTGGATACAGACACTCAAAATCGCGATTCGTGTCTTCGATCCCTTTGCAAATAAAAACAAAACTTGCCTTGCCAGCGATTGTTCAGGACTTGCTCCTGTTTAGCAATCTGTTCCGAGGTTAAGTAAAATTTAAGTAAATAAAACCTAATCACTCCCATTATTTAAGTTATTTTCGTTCTTGAATATAAATTGACCTAATAAATTTAGCTATCATTATTTTTCTTTATTAAAAATTTTCCCCGAATAACGGTTACTCGCGACAAGCTCATCTTTACCTATTTGCGGCGACGCAAGGGTAAAAAGGAGCGACACACTTTCTAGAGATTTTCTACCAAGAGAATTTCCGGAATTAAAACGAACGGATTTGGTTTGAAAGGACTGAATCCGACGTAACAGAAAACACATAGTATTTTTCAGGGACGTAATTGCCAAACTCCGCGACACTGCAAGAGACGCTGTGGGTGAAACACCAATAAACTCGTAAAAGATTTGAAAAATGTATTAAAAGAATACTTTGAACCGAAAAAGAATTACTCCCACTGTGCTGAATTACAGGCGGTAAAAATGAGACGCCAAGAGACAGTGATGGAGTACTACAGTATGATTAAAAAAATCATGGACAGCGCCAAGGCTTCTCTAAAGGAAAAATCCACGGCAGATCAAGTTTCGCACATGATAATTATGCTCGAAGGAATAGCCTTAAAATCCTTTTAACGAATATTATCCTATTATATGCAATGAGTGCCCAAGAACCAACAACTTTGGACAATGCTCTTAAAATTGCACGACGCATTGAAAGAGACATGTCAGGATCTAACGATCGAAAGGGACACATTAATATAGCGTGCTCTGACTCACCTAAAAGACATAGGGACTTCAGTATAAACAACCCTATGCCATGGAACAATAATACAGTAGAAGAACGATACTACGATGATGCATCTGTACCAAGAAATAAATGGAGACTGTAACCTCAAGAATCCCATCAATCCAGGCAGAATGAAACAACAAGATACAAAGATTATTAACAAAATACTGCAAATCCTACTTATAGAAACAATTATCAGAGCCGAAACCTAGTACGGCAATACGCTGTCTCAAAAAACTCCAGTACACCACCAAATAATTTGAATTAAGCTCAACCACCACCACCGATCCATTTCCAATATGTTCAGATACCATTTCCCTACGTACAACCAGGAGGCTTTCCATACCCACCAGTACCCGAACAGTAATTGAAGATCACGAAGCAGTGATTATAACAGGTATAACAAGGGATAGTTTAACTATAGCTAAATGAACAGGAATAACTTTCTTTAAAAAACCTATGAAATCCTAAGAAGTTGTGAACAATTTACCATAACCTGCCAAAAACATATGAGGAGTAGATTTTTTGAAAAACAAAGCAGCTGAAATATCTTTTTACTATAACTTCATACGTCCAATCAGATTCATTAACTCCGAATACAGAAAACTCAAATCGACCAAGTATATTTTACAAGCAAGAACAAAAAAGGTAATAAAAATAAATCTTGATCCAACAGAGTTACAAACAGGTTATTTGCCCAGATTAAAAATACCTGACAATAGTTTTATTGGCGAAGGTTCAGTAACTAAAAGAGACAACGAATGCTTCGTAATGGCCATAAATGCATATGACAAAAATGTAAAATTAGAAATACCAGAGCAGCATTTTGACGCGACCAATTGTTATTTACTAAAAGCATTCATTAGTAATAGCTAACTCGTCACAAACCAATAAAAGAATGAACGATCCTGAAAAAATATCGATTCTATGACTCCTCTTATGAATATCCCAGACGTTTACAATATCCCATGAATAACGTATATTCGGTAGCCGTGCCTTCTACGGGCAATAAAGCTCTCGCGAATCTCCAACTATTACCATTGATAAATTCGCGGATCTGAAAATCGGTAAAGCCATCGTTCCCAGCTTTAAAAGCACTTCGCGAAAAATTGACCCGGTGAGAGAAAAAACAAGAGGCTGCCGTCGGCCATCAGTTCTCCCTTTCGAGAAAATAATCAGAGACCGAAAACACCTGTTCAACGATTTATGACAGGTGTGCCGCGCGCTTCGCGCTGAAAGTGGATTTGAAAATCCGGCAGCGCGTTTGCGGCTGTAAACGCGATTGCGAGCGGCCAACTGATTTATAGAGCAGAGAGCTTGCGCGGATTTTCCCGCTGGAAAATCGAGCGCGCGCCGATGAAACTTTGCTACAGAGAACTCTGCGGGTATTTTTTTCCAAGATGCTAGTTCCATCGAATACCATTTTCGGATGAAGTTTCGAAGAACGACTAGCACTGATGAAAGTGAGTTTCCATTGCATCGTGAGTGCCCCGCGCACGGTCCATTCGTATCGGTTTTGAAATACGGCACTAAAACTTCGAGTTAACAAGGTATTAAAAAAAAGAGAGAGGGGGAAGCTGAGACCAACGATCAATAAAGCGTATAAAAAGGTCAGATCCAAATTTTCCTTGCCCCCATCCCACTCCCTCTAGCTCTTAATCCCAGGAAGTTATTAAACTATAAAATCATCCAGCCACTTTACTGCCGGCGTACTCCCGAACTAGAAGTCTGGAACAAAGTCCCCCGCACCCCTTTCCCTCCCACTTCTCTCGCCGCAGAGAAATCACTCATAAATCCTCGGGAACGAGGCTGAAATAAAGAGCAGGGCAGCACCGCATGTTATAAAAAAAATAAAGGAAACCCGGCGGACAAATCTCCGTCGACAATATACGCCGCGGCTAAAAAACGTCTGCAGATGAAACGCGTAAGTCGTCGCGTCTCGTTACTCAGTATACGCGGAGCTTTCTCGTAAAACTGCGCCGTGGACTCTGCTCTTCAGAGGCAACAAATTGCCACCGATACAAGCTGCAGCGTGAATCCAAGCCTTTTCCCTGTAGCGAAGCCAGCGTCGTTTCGGCCGATATCGATTTCGGGCAGAAATTGCAAGAGCTACGTGCGTGTATAGCTCCAGCAATGTTGGCTGTGTGCATGCACGTATACGTAAAGTAGAGTAGATTCGAGCCAGAGGATGTATATACAGCGAAAGTGCATCGAACTCAGATTTTGGAGAGAACACAGGGGGTGGTTTTTTCTCGGGATGCAGGGAGACTGATTTCGACAGCGGCAGAGGTTTGATAAGTTTTGGGATTATTGAAAAGGGGATGTTGATTTTACAGCGAAACTCCTACGGAATGTTAAACAGTTCGTGCTGTGTGTGCTCTATTGTTTTGGGTCGGGAAATCCAAATTTCAAATTGAAACTTCAACAATATACTGCTTGTGATTATTCTTTTTGGTTCTTATCAAACTGTTACAAACGGAGAGGAGACAGAGTCGAAAGCGAAAAAGTAGACAACGGGATTCGAACATCCAAAGTGCATGCATCGCAGTACGACTCAGCTGCTGGACTCTTATCGCTGACTTGTCTCGCTCCTTGCGTTGCAGACGTGTGCGTCTGTGTCAAAACAAATTAACTTTATGTTTCAACAGATCGCACTACATCAATTGCGATAGACAATCTTTTCTCTCATAGTGTCACGTGCAATCGGAGTATTTTCATAATGTTGTGACACGATGTCGATCACTTGATTGACAATACGCTAGGACATTTACACAAATAAGGCGGATAAGTTATCCGTCATATTTTTCTTCCACACAAAGAATGAAAGAATTAAACGCGTCGCGTGATTAAAAAATAAAAACCTGCGACATTCTACGACGCTTGTATTTTATTAATTTTGAATCTGTTATACAGCCTAAGCATTATTAAATATTATCCATTAAAAAACACAAGGGTATAGCCATGAAGTGTTATACGCTGTGAGAGTTAAAACGAATGAAACTTAGTCGTTGATACAAAAATAAAAAAGATAGTCATCACAAACGCTCACCCAAATTCAATTATAATTTCCAGGTTTAAAAAAGCTCTCGAAGTATACTAATACACAAGAATAGTGCTTCCCTAACCCACTACTTGCTCCAACAAAGCAACCCATCGCTATCAAGATCTCGGACGAAGTGTCAAGTTCTCCCGAAACACTTGGTGCTTTCAGAATCGAGGGGATCCCTCTTTTGCACACAGAAGCACGCGCGCATACACACACACACACACACACACACACACACACACAGAAATGATAAGGGATGAGCAACGAACATAGAATCGCGCGAGTTAATAGCCCGTACTTCTCCCAACCGTAACTCGAAGCGTGCGCTCTAGATATGCCCAGCACCCACGAGCTTTATGAAAGCTCAGTTGTACACTCGACGGAGGACCATTTCGAATTTCGCGCCGCAAATATTTTCGTCTCATTAGCTGTTAATTATGCGCTACTCGACGGCAAGTTCCTATTGATGCATGGCGTCTGTTGTGAATTTCGAACTAATGCCAGAACCGTTATATTTTGAAAATGTCGCGGCCGAATGATTCGTGGCGAGTATCTGATTGAATTTTAATGAAGCGAAAGAGGACGCTGCTGTGTGACTGTAGGAAACTGTGCTTCGATGTCGAGATTCTAAATCTCCCGATGTCCTATTATTCGTATTTATTCAACTGGCAAATTGACGAATTTATGTTTGGACGTTATGTTTAATTAGCACGGATGGCTATTTAGTCAACGTGTATACTTTAAAATACAGTCGACTAAATTGAACAAATATTTATGCAACTTCGAACAATTTCATATTACACGATTAATTAATTAAACGCCAGGCCAACGAAACGAAATGTAATTAGTTAATTTCCATTAGAGGCTATCTTACATAAATATTTAATTTGATAATCAGTCAATAGCAGGAAGTGCGCGCGCCGTGTTGCTGCGTACATCAAACAAGTCGAGTCTCGAACAACAAGCTTGAAAAATCAAGTTTGCCCGTCCAGAGCAGAGCAATTAATATGCATTAAAGTCGCGGAACAAGCAAGCATCAATTAAGAAGTACAACGGGAAATAAGTGGGTTAGAGAACGCCGAAGGGAAAACACTGCGGTCGATGACGGCGTAAAACTAGCCAACTTCCTTCTTCATTTCCGAGCTCATTTTTCAGCGTATGTACCTTTTCCCGTTGACCGGAAACGAGACGTAATCGCCGAAGAAGAACGACGTTTTCCCGCCTGCGTATAGCTGTACTACGCGTGTGAGTGCATGTGTGTACGGACAAGCTGAAAGTCTTTCAAGCATTTCCTTCGAAGTGAAAGTTTCGTAAAAATCGCGACCGATCGACCAACTAGCTCGAACGTCGGTCAAACTTTAGCGTACGGTTGTAGTTTTCATGAGTTCGTATCTGAACATAAATTTTTTTCGATACTTTTTTAATCACTACTTGACGCATTTTTTAGACGGTGACAGCGGTCAATAACGAAGTCTGATTCTCAGATACAGCGCGTCTCATCAGCACTATTGGTATACATCTGCGTAAAGTCAATAAGTCCTAAACAGGCAAACAGCGCAACGTTTGTCGTGAAACCAGATATAGTCAAACAGTACCTGGCAATACAAGCTATCAAATATCGCTTATCCCTGGTATCCCTCTTCACTAAACGCATCGATTATCGAGGCCGCAGATCTAGTATCTCGTAAAAAAGGTCTCTCCCATATCCAAATTCCGCCGATAAATCGCGTGTCGGCACCTGTCCTCAGCAGCAGCAGTAGTATTAGTAGAGCAACGGCACATCCTCTCGAAAAATGCAAATGTCCGCGATTCTGCAGACTCGCTCTCGCTTCTTCTTGCGCGTCTCGCGGCGGTGGCAAGAAGCATCGTCTCGGAGATTTTCCGACTTTTGCCGATAAAAAAGAAATCAGGCTCACGAAGCGAGCTCAGAGAATACCGCGGAAGTGTATAATAAGAAAACGCGGACAAAACTTTGGCGTACAAGGTAGAGCGTTACTTCGTTACCACGCGGTAGCAGCCTTGGCCGAGCCTTCATTGTGGTCCATAACTTTTTGAAATAGATTTATGCTAATGACTCGTTCTTTACTAGCCCGCCTTTGCCGCTATTCCAAGCTACGTGCTTCTTTTGTTTATTTTCTTTCTTTGCTCTTCAACTCTTCCCCCCTTTCTGTGCTTCTCGATCATATCCAGTGAAACTCGGTCGACTGAGGCTGCATAGTCACGATGCGAGGCTATTTCAGTAAAGTGTACATTAATAACGGTGGTCTTGTATGCAGGCTGATGCTCAACTATGCATGTCAGAGTGAGCTTCTAGTTACTCTAGCCAGAATTCGTGTTTTCAACCAAAAAGCGCCGCATAGAAAACAAATACCGCAGCAACGTCCTTTTTTTCATCCATCGAGTAATAGAGCTACTATAATTTCACTCAGTAAATTTGATGTTACTGTTTTATCGTTTTTGTCTTGAGTTCAGTTTATGAGTTAGGTCTTCAAGTGTCTGTTTCGGAACTCAGATAGTATGAGGAACGATAACGTCGTTGAAGGTCGATATGCTTTTTCATTAGTTACTTTGGTTAACCAAAGAACAATTGTTTCTCTTCTATTTATCAGTTGCTTTATACTTCGGTTGATCTTGCATGCAGATTCTATGATTAGGCGTGGTTTTACATTTGAAGAAGTTATCTTCTGACATGAAGCTATAGGCTCTCCTGTCATTTCTCTTTTAATAAGCTGTGCGATTTTAATCGCATTATCTAGAGTTGTTTATATCCATTATTTTTTTAATTCTGCTATAATACTCAATTACCGTTTCTTGGCATCGTGTTCTCCATCAAATCAAATCAATCAACATCAAATAAAACCGTATAAAGCAGAAGAGCTGCGATATATCCTTTTAACTAACATCATCCAACGCGCTGCGCACGACTTCCGTTGAAACTTCTCACACGCATCCACAGATTCAGCTGGAGGCACGCTCAACAATTTCCTCGCCCGGCAGCTTCTCTCCTCTGGAACAACACCGTTGGAAATTTCCTGCAAATTTAACGCGAGTCCGCGATGCACAACTCGCGCGCATATTTTTGTTTCCGCCCTCTCTCTCTCTACCCCTCTCCTGCACTCGTATGCATACGAAAGCAGAGAGACGTTATTTGTCTGTCAAATTTGACGGTAATTCGTTCCGGCAGTCGAATGTCGTAATTGCCGGCGCCAGAGTGAGAGAAGAGAGAAGAGAGAGAGAGAGAGAGAGAGAGAGAGAGAGAGAGAGAGAGAGAGA
>QLSS01000014.1:2760726-2777434 GCA_024372645.1 Trichomalopsis sarcophagae
AGAGAGAGAGAGAGAGAGAGAGAGAGAGAGAGAGAGAGAGAGAGAGAGAGAGAGACAGTCACACCGCCAGCGTACCGGAAACTTTCGGCGCCCGTGCGAAACCGGCATTGTGCAGTCACCTCCCCCTCCCCCCCCCCTATTTCTCTCATGCATACATACTCTTGACGCGTATGTATGCACGTATAAACCCTCTCCGCAATGTGAGAGTAGAAGAAGTAGCCTTTTCTGCTTTACATTCAAGCGACACTCTTGAGACTGTTCGTTGGCCTGGTGGCACAGGGGGACGGACACACAATGCCTGAATTTTAAAGAACGTACCCGGGATTATTTTCCATATCTGACGTGACGTTTCAAGTCACGTATGTGTGTAGCCACTAGGCTAATATCGAGTTTGCGAGACGAAAGCGCGACATTCGTATTTCCGGGCCATGTGCCGCTGGGCGCCCAATCGATTTTCCAAATGTGCGCCGTTTAGTCTAGCTCTCGTTTTCGTACCTGCTCCTCTTTCTCTTATTCCTCCTTACTATCCTTCCTTTGCTTTCGCGAATGTGCGGCGTACGGAATCCCAAAGTGTCACCACACGCCTTATATGTGTATAGGATACTTAATCACAAACCCTGGTCCTCCTATAAGCCCCAGCACGCTACAATAGATTATCCGTAGATACTGGAAGGAGGAATTGTGGGGAAGCTAAACAATCAATTTTAGACTAATATGCAAGAAGAATCGCGCGTTTCGCGAATGCGAATACAAACGTAAAAGGCAGTTTTAAGAAGTGAAGGTGTGAAAATAGGGGATAATTTTGAGCCAGCGGGAATTCTAGGAGTAAGCGGATCAAGGTCTGTAAAAAGCTTGGAATCGAAAAACATCACGGAGCAAACGAGGCGGATCATGAAACGTTCTTAAGTTGCTCTAGAATACTTTTAATCAAAGGCTAACGAAAATTTAAATATTTATAACCAGGAGTTAACAACGTTAACCTTGTAGGGATGGCTGTTTCATTAACATTTCCAAGATTTTTATTTACGTTATAGCTTGTTAACTGTCGGCTACACCACGCAAATTTTACGAGTAACAGAGTCCTCGGTTATTTTGGTCATACCCACGCTGCTTGCTCCGTAAAGTCTAGCGAATATTCAATCGCAAATTATATTACGACGTCACACATTTAAACATTAACCAGTTCATATTCAAACTTCGAGATTCTACGACACCCGCAAATCAAAGTTTAATGGTTAAACTACGTTTACGATCAGGCTAAACGCTGAGGTTTTAAGGGCTTGCGAACTTCACCCAACGCGTCGTCAAATATTTTTGAAATTCCACCTCCGCCTATAATTTAAACTTAATTCTCGCCAAGTCTTTATCTCAGTGACCAAATAGTTATATTATCTCTATGGAAATTCACGATCTTGTGCAAAAATTCAACCAGACCTTTTATAAACAAGTCCAAGTCCGTGGCATAATCCTAGTCCCTATTGAAAGCCATATCTCTCGCGCTTTGGAAACTGGAATCTAACTCCCCGCTGGAAATACTTGCAGCAGTTGCTCAGTGTCGACGGGCCTCTATCTCTCCGTCTCCTACCCCCCCGGATCTATTAGGATAATGTTCGCGCGAACGCGGCTGAAGGAGATACCGTCGATTATTACCTCTCATTTCTCTCTCTCCCCACCCCCCCTCTCTCTCTCTCTCTCTCCATACCCGGACAAGCTGCAAACGCTTGCTCTCGCAAACCAGTAACTAGATTAATGCCTTGTACACATAGTACGCCATTCCGTAACGGTCCTTCTAACGACTTACTCCGACGTTGTACACTCGAGGGGGTCTCTTCGCTAAGCTGACGCGAACAGCTGCGCTCTGTGTTCGACGATGGTCGCTTGTAGAGGTATTTTTTCCGCGTACGCCCGTAGGCGTGGATCAAAATTTCACGCGGCTATGAATGAATTATCGAAATGGCTCGGGCGACGCTGCACTCTCGGTCGAGATTCGCTTTACGATGCACTCCTCTGCCACATGCTTTTTTGTCAGGGATGTATAGGTGTGGGTGTCGTAGGATTTTTTATACACCGGCTTGAACAGGCACTGCTCTTATTTATAATGCAACAATTTTCATGCTTTAGTTGATGAAGGAACGTTGCAAATGTTGTAACTCGCGATGATGGAACCACGATTTTTTATTTTATAGCTGGTTGTTTCTCAGCGAGATAAGAACATCATTTTAAAATGTCTAATTAAACTCTGACGCGCTCATTTTTATCCCTCGCTTAACTCCAAAGAATTTTTCGTTCAAATACCTTCTAGCAGGTTTTGATGCATCGGCCGGTCTACACGTGATTTCAAGCTAGAGACTTTTTTACTACCGTATTCAATTAAATAACGATAAAATAGTTCGTAAGGAAAGTTCGTCTGGTAATTTAGGTAAAACTTTCCTTTGGGATCAAACTTGAGAATTCAAAACAATGAAAGTTCGCGAGGATCTTGCTTGTACAATCAAGAATGACTTCTTGCAAGAAGACGCTTTCCCGAGTCTGAAGTCGACCGAACCTTCTTTATCAACTAACACTGGTTGAAGTTTACTAACGCCTCTACGAATACTTTCGAAAGCTAGGAAGCTTACTGGAAGTAAACGCGCTTCTTTAACGAGCGCTTCAATAAATGACCTTGCAAAAAAGCTAAACCCCTCTAATGCGTATTGTAACTGTTATTTTACACCTGACTCTCACGAATATTAATTCGCTTGATATAAAAATCATTTCTAATTGATGAGAATGTCATAGTCGTCTTTGTAGCGGCAAACAGTGTGCTTCAAGGAGTAATCGCTTACCGGATTTAGGTCTTACGTCGTACTTTTTAAATAAGTCAGATTTTCGAGCAACGGCGTTTACACTAAGATCGAAGTTAACATGGCGCCAGGTCTCAGAAATTGGACCTATCTAACGTCCGGCACGCATAGAAGTGCCAGGACTGCCTCCTTTAAATCAACCCGAGATGATAGTGTGACGGTCTAGCGATTAATTATTAAGCAATTTAACGAAATAATAATAAGCACATAATAATAAGGGAATAAAAGAAAATTTGGCAAGAATTATTAAAAAATTCCGCGCTGATAACGTCAAAAATAATTCCAACTTCGAAGAAAAATAATTTCAACTTCGAGAACAGTATTTTTAATTCTAACAAAAATTGTAAATCAGAACGCGGGATTAGTCTTTTTGATATTGTTACGTTTGACGAAGTCCCGACATAACAATATCAAAAAGAGCAGCCTAATTTGACAGACAACTGACATCTACCTTACAACTTAATAAAAGTATTTGAACTTTCATTTAACTAGGACTCCACGTAAAATCTGTTCGTGAAAATAGCCTAAATCTACTTATTGCCTCCTCGAATCGCAATTTAACCGATGTTCGCCCCCATCTGAAATTGCTTCTTTTGTTAACACACGGAGGTATTCGAGTAGATACCTGACAGGCGGCGAGAAAAAGACCTAAACTTGGAAATGTAAATTCAACGATGCTTCATTTATTTAGTACAACGCGGCCCATCGCTTTTACTTACTCTCCCGCTTGCTGTCACGCGTATCACGCGCAATACAGCGCAAATGTTTCAGGCGCGCGGGCTCGCGTTAGCGTAACTGTTGTTGTCGAGTATCGCCCTGATGTGCTAGACGTCTTTGCATTTCTAGAGAGAAGCTACTGCTGCTATTGCACAAGCCGAGCTAGACATTTGTAATTTACGCCGAAACACACCGTTGATTTTGGACAGGAAGAGATAACGCAATCGGTATTGGATACGACTATTAAATGTTTATTTTTTCCGGTTTTTTTCATGATAAACTTATTATTGCAATAACTGCATCGTGTGAATTAAAATTTTCGTTAATCATCATTCCAAAGTAACAGAATTTTCATTAAAAATACGAAACTGGCAGTAATGACATAATTTCTTTGTCTTCTTTCAATCTTCATTCAAATTATGAATGCACTAAGACTTGCCTTTTCCATAATCAGAGAGCGATCTAAAATCACGATTGACAAAGAATCTGAAATAATTTGATTTAAGGAGATTTAGACAAGATACGGTTTAAAAATAATCACCAAACTAAAAGAACTTACTATGTTACAAGCTACAGGTAAAATTACGTTACGCAAAAAAAAGCTTATGAAAAGAGTACTTTAATGACTAATTTTTGTAAAAAAAAAATTATCTTGCCGTATAATGTTAAGGGTCACAATTTATCAATTGATAATTTCAAATATTAATATTTGAAGGTAAAACGCTGGCTTCAAAGATAGTCATAGAGTTTAATATACTATCAGTTTGATTGGTGCAAGTAGGGTTTGCCAAGTATTCTTCCCAAAAATCATAACGTTCAGCGCATGGAGAAAAGACGCAAATTGTCTTCGCAGATGTAGCTGCTGCCACTTGAATTCAAAGTTGCGTTTCCACTTCGGCGCATCCAATTTGCGTCAAAGTTTTCGAAGCAAAAGCGAGCATTTCGTGGAAATAAGAAGAGAAAGAAGCGAATTTTATACTGTAGGATTACGAGTGCTGCACTTTGTCATCAAATAATGGATGAAGATGGAGATTTAACCTACATCTCGAAAAATGCTTAAAACAATATTTTTTTAACTATGCAAATCTAAAATAAATATTACCTTCTATAAAATGTATAACTTCATTATTAAAATCTATTATGAATCTAACTTTATTTTGCATGATCACATTTTTCTCATTAGCCAATAGTATTAAACTAAATTGTAAACAAACACATTTCAAACAATCTTGTATAAATATTCACTTTATCATTTGTAAATGGCACACGCGTCGCCATCTGTCTCGGGGACGGAGAACCTATCTTGGCCTCTCTTTCGGAAAATTTAGTTAGAGTAGAGGGGTCTCCGGACCCAAGCATAGCAGGAGCCCTCGAGGAAACTCGGAAGCAATTTAAAATTTTACGCTCTTAGTCCGCTTTTTAAATACTTTACAAATTTTCTAAATCGCTCAGTCCGCAACACAAAAATTTCTTCAACACATATAAACGTGCTCAGTCCGCAACACAAAAATTTCTTCAACACATATAAACGCGCTCAGTCTATTTTCATACATTTGTAACGTCGCCGTCTTTTTCTAAAACCAAAATTTTTTTTCTCGGAAAATAATATCAAAAGCCAAACTAACGACGCGATACGCTGTGCGTACATTAGATTGTATATGCACGAACATCCGTCTGTCTACGAAAAAGGTTCACACACTAAAAATAATCTCTCCGTGATATACCTACAAGTTTCTGGGTTTTCGGCTTTTTCGTTCCCAGAGGCTTTTTCTTAGTAAACAAGATAATATACCAAGTGGAATCATAAGTGTCGCCGTTTCCCTTCGGAGACGCGCCTCTCGAAATGTCACTGAGTATAATTTTTCCTTAAAACTATAGGCTAATAGGGCCAGCTGCAAACTATAAAATTCTAGATATCACCCTACTTGTCCCCAGTTTTACGACTCAAAGCGTTGGGAAAATTCGGGTGGGGCGGAAATCTGGCGATATTATCTGTTTACAGTCGCGCACGTGCATTGAAAATCTGTATTTTTCCGTCTTGTCCCCTCATGTAAATCTTGAAACCACTCTACCCCCTGCTGTTATATAACCGAAAATAGATTTTTCCACTGCATATCTTTCTTAATTTTACAAACAAATAGTTGCTTAATTATTAAGAATTATTATAAACATTTTATTATTAAGTTAATCAATATTTTTCTTAGATTTTAATTTGCATTAAGACCGTGCACTTTTATTTCAAATCGAGTAAAAATAAAATTTACAATAAACATTAGTTAACAATAAATTTTAGATTTTCCATAAAAACAAAGAAAATATCACTATTCCATATAGAATCATCAACAAATATCAGAACATTAAGTGCAATGAATAAATTATAATTATTTTGTTAAATAAATAAATAATATTAAGTATTAGTTTACTCATATAGGTATACATATAGTTACACAAAAAAAAAACTTAGTTAAGTTTATACTACCAAAGCCACAAAACAATAATAAAAGGTTATTTATTGTTCAAATATTCAGTTAGTTATAAATAAATAATACAAAATGTTAAAGACAGAAAACCCAACATACCGAAATTCATCTGAACGCTACAACCATTTAGTAGTTACGATTATTATTATTATTATATGTTAACTTAACCGCAACTATTTGTTATAATTCATTATTGTAATGTATTTCTAAGTTAGAAAATAAGTTGCGTATAACGGACTGAGCATTACAATAGACTTTTATCCTTATTCATTTACGATTATTTAAGATTCTTTTTTGTATAAAAAGGGGGAGGTGCGGGTAAAACGGCGCATAGTTAAACACGATTTTCTTGTAAAAATGATCTACAACACATAAACATTTATAATAGGGAATATTATGACTAATATTCATACAAGATTGTTTAAACAGTATTTTCCAAAAAGGTAATCATTAAACAAATACTCTAATTACAATATTTACAATTCTTATTTAAATTTTATACTTGAAAATAAGAACTTCAGCGAATCAAGATGAAATCAAAATCTTTATTAATAATAATCAGTCGAAAATATTTATTAATAATAACTAATATAATCCATGAATACTATATTTGAAACAATCTTTTATAAATATTAATTCTTGCATCTGTAAATGGCACAAGCGTCGCCATCTGTCTCGGGGACGGAGAACCTATCTTGGCCTCTCCCCCGGAAAATTTAGTTAGAGTAGGGGGTCTCTAGACCCAAGCGTAGGAGGAGCCCTCGAGGAAACTCTCTCCCTATTGGAAAATCCTCCGAAAATCTCTCAAAGTGGGAAATAGGGGGATGGGCCTAAGGTTACGAGTATCCTCGAGTTGCAACTCAAAATCACTTCGGTCCCGGCTCTCAGTTAGTTCGGAAGTTCTCCTTGCGCCTAGTCCGCACTTACATACTTCTAAAAACTTACGCGCTTTGTCCGCAACTTTCAAAATTTTATTATACACATTTGTACGTGCTCAGTTCGCCTTTATTCAGTTATACTTCAACGCGCTTAGTCCGCATTTTTACTTTATATTTTATTTTCGCGCTCAGTCAGCAATTTTTTTTTATTTACAATTGTACGTGCACACATTTTTTTTGCTTCTTATATTAAACATATCTTTTACATTCAAAAATAAGCATTTTTCATTAGTAAATTTTTCGACAATCCAAAACAAGACCATTAGTACTACTCTATTTCTCGAGAAATTGTGGTAGCAGCTAGCAGTTAAGCAGCCAAGGTCCAGCAACTGGAAAAAAAAGTAAGTGAACAAGTAGTATTATTCTCTACTCTCTCATTTTGCCTTGTATCCACTACTGTGTGGATTAGAATCATTTCTAACGCTACGTGTAGAGTCAAGTGCCGGTTGACTATAATAAAAATCGTGTTAAAGTTGCAACACCTAAACTAATAGTATATTATTTATACCGAGGTCCAGAATTATTAAGTTCTGTATACCTCGTCGTGTAAATAATTATACTCAACAACCCGGTAAAATTTTTTTTTTGTTGTCATTTTTCCTTTATCACTTATTCTTTTGTTAGGTTAGAAATTTATATAACTATCTTTTCCGGTTTTTCCGTACATAAGTTTATAACTACTCTCCCTGGCTATTCTCGGAAACGTTAGGCCAAAAACGAGTAGGACTATCCTTTTCAAATAGTCTTTACGGAAAAGACGAAAGGAAAAGGTAACGAAAGGGTTTTATCACAACAAGATATAACCCCGACGTAACATTTCCACCACTGTGTGGAATAGAATCATTTCCATCTTCGCTACGTGTAGAGTCAAGTGCCGGTTGACTATAATAAAAATCGTGTTAAAGTTTCAACACCTAAACTAATAGTATATTATTTATACCGAGGTCCAGAATTATTAAGTTCTGTATACCTCGTCGTATAAATAATTATACTCAACAACCCAGTAAAATTTTTTTTTTTTGTTGTCATTTTTCCTTTATCACTTATTCTTTTGTTAGGTTAGAAATTTATATAACTATCTTTTCCGGTTTTTCCGTACATAAGTTTATAACTACTTTCCCTGGCTATTCTCGGAAACGTTAGGCCAAAAACGAGTAGGACTATCCTTTTCTAATAGTCTTTACGGAAAAGACAAAAGGAAAAGGTAACGAAAGGGTTTTATCACAAAAAGATATAACCCCGACGTAACACATTTATACCTACGCGCTTAATCCGCATTTTTTCTTTCTCAATTAATATAAACGCGCTTAATCCGTCTATTTGTGTATTAGTGTTAAGTGACGAAGTTTCTGGATGAATATACAGAATTATTTTATAGAATCAAAAATTATATAGCCAACGGAAAAATCCAAAAACTTCGACGCTTAACGAATACACGAAGAAACCCAAAACCAAAACAATTTCTCCTCCTTCGGCTGAAGCGCGCATGCATAGCCAACACTGCAGTTTAACCATTGATTGTAGTACAGGCCCATAAGGCCTAATGAGTAAGAGAGAGAGAGAGAGAGAGACAGAGAGAGAGAAAGAGAGAGAGGGAGAGAGAGGGAGAGAGAGAGAGAGAGGGAGAGAGAGAGGGAGAGAGAGAGGGAGAGAGTAAGAGAGGGAGAGAGAGCGGCTAAGCTAAAGTGCGGATGGTGGAGAAGTAAAGACCCTGTCTCCCCCGATTAATTCATTCCAGTGTGTGCGATCCAAGAGTAAGTAGTGAGTAACCCATTTTATTCTGAGTCATATATTGAGAGTTTAGTTTAGAGTTTCTTTTGAGTTGAGTAGAGAGTATATTGTCAAGTTTAGTCTATTGTGATTCCTAGATTGGTGAAAATAAAATTAATTCCATGAAAGGTTTATGTCACCGAGTTTTGATTATTTATCTGATTTGTCCAAATATTTTGACGAGAATAAAGCCCAAACAAGTTTTGAGAGGCCATATCAATTTTTGAACATCATTTTGATACAGAGTAATTTTCCAAATCCCAAGGCCCACCGAAGAAGGTAAGTGTATTTAAATAAACATTTTAATGCAAATTATTCTGATCATTAACTAAACAGAGATTAACGCAACTACAGTTAGTAAATTTTTTTTTGCTAACCGCTCTTGGATTAGAGTGTAGTCCGACAAACCCAAGTGATAAAAATAATTGGTAGGATAAATACCGACTTGATAATTAGTAACCAAATTCTTTTCTTTTATATAAACCCTTTATAAATTCTACAAAAAGTCTCGAGTTACTTAATAGTAGATAGGCTATAGGCATACTGGCTCATGCGGATTCTGGGTCACCCCCTCCTCTCTCAGTGTGAGCCAGAATTCGAGCTGTGTATTTTAAATGGAGGAATTGTCGATCCCTCCCTTTCCTCCCCTAGCGACCGAGAATTCTTCCCCCTCTCAAAGTGAGCCAGTAACCGTAGTATGTATAAGTCCCAATCTTCCCTTCTCAGTGTCCCGAAAAAATTTAGTGGTGGGTTCATGCTCCTCCTCCTTCGCGCAGGTAGAGACGGTGACCCTCGCACAGGTGTTTTCCTCTTCTTTACGGAATGTATGCGAGAAATGCTCCTTATACAAACTTCCAGCGACATGTGTTTTTCCTTTCGACTGCGATAAGTTAGTCCCCCGTCTGCGCGGACAGATTGCATAGGTACTATCCATCACATTTCCAATACGATCCTCACGCAGATATGTACGACCACCCGCGCACAGGTGTTTTCTGACTGAGAAACGCGAAGCTAGAAAATATTGACCGCCGACTATACATACAAATCCCACAGGTACTATCCCTTACACTTTCCCAGAGACAACACTGCTGTTTAAAAATCATTTGCAGAGATATCTGATTGGGTTTTGTAGGGAACACACAGATGTCTCTCGCACCGATATACAGTAATTTTCTTAGACGTCCTAAATAAATTCAGAGTGAGATTTTCTCCAAGATCTTTTCTTGTGAGAAGAGGATAATCTCGCATTCTCACAGTCGAGATCCCAAAAAAAAGGGAGTGTACTAAAAGGAGGTGGACACTAGTTTTTCAAAATTGGTGAGGGAAATTTTTTCACGAATCGTAAGGCTTTTCACCCTCAATAGATGTGAGGTGTCTTTTTCAAAAATTAGGAGAGAAAACTTTTACACCAATCACAGGACTTTAGAAAAAATGCCGTGGAAAGGGAAGCTGCTGTTTTCGCAATAAATAGCCCATCGTAGGCTACGGTTAGTCAGTTCAATTTTCGGTTTCAAAATTTAACGTGTAGTAGAATGTCATCCAAGAGGACTCCAGGAAGCCGCCGCAGCAGCAGCAGCAGCAGCAGCAGTAGGAATAGCATCAGAACGATGCAAGATAGGATTCGTTGGCTAATTGCCAACGCTCCAACATTGCTTATGATGTTGGAGCGTGTCTCCTGGACCATGGAGGCAATCAATTCAAGTAAGTAAATAATTATTTTGATTTTTCATAATTAAAAAATAAAAAAATAATTTTTTCAAATTTTTTTTTCCATTTTTTAGTGCCATCGCTGCCACTACTTGCTGCTATGCAGCAATTATATGAAGGAATTAGGCCAGGAAGATCCCAGCAATCCCCAGCGAGAGAGACCCAGCTCGTCGCCCAGCACTGCCCGCCGAGAGAGGCCAAGCTTTCAGCCCAGTACTGCCCGCCAAGAGGGGCCTTCAGCTGGACCGAGCACATCAGCGAGTACTACGCCCAGTCGTCCGGCGGATAAGAGGATAAGCTCGAAGAGGTCGAGCTCCTCCTCGAGCTCTAGTTCGAGCTCCAATTGCAGCACCTCATCTAGTTGCGAATCATGCAACTCGGTGAGGAGCATTAGAAATTTAAAATCTATTCCAAAAAAAGCAAAATTGGATGGTGAGTTTTTTAATTCATAATAAAATTTTTTTTATATAATTATAATATTTAATATTAATTATTTTGCAATCTTTTTTGTTTAGGTGATTCAAAAACTGAGAAGCCGTCAAGTCGCGGGCTGCTTAGTTTGAAGAACGAAAGCAGTAGCAGTGGCATGCAGCCCATCACTCAGCAAAACCCCAACATCAGCAGCAACCGCGGCAGCAACAACAACAGCAGCATCAACAACAACAGCAGCAGCAGCAACAACAGCAGCAGCAGTCACAACAACAGCAACAACAGGAACAGGTACAACAAAGAAATGTTCGGCGAATTATCGACATGAAAATTGTAATCGACCCTATCGATGTATCAAAATTTATAAGAAACCAAAAAAAGTAAAGTAATGTAAAAAATGTATTATTTTATTTTTTTTTTTTTTTTTTTTGTTATGATGTATGAAAATAGAATAAGATGTAAATAAATAAAAATAATATCGTGTACATTTTTCTTCCTTTCTCTTTAATCCACTCTGTTCAACGTTATTTCATTGAAAAAAAAAATAATGACATTTCTTTTAATAATATTATAATAATTATTATTCTTTTATAAAAAATTATTATTTATTGATAATATAGATTCCTCTTTATTAAAAAAAAAAAAAAAAAAAATCAGTGATGGGCTTTGATGTGAAACAATTTAATAGATGATTGCTCGCCCGGTGCAAGAATTTAGAAACGTGAATTCTTGTATTTATTATATAACCCACGAACGCTTTAACTTTAAATTTTTTTTTGGAAAGAATTAATTTGTACCATGATAACGAATGCGTAAAGCATACTAAGATTTCCTAACGAAAAAAAAGCTATGTAAACGCTATGAATTGGCAGCGGTTTTTTTAGAGCTAAGAAAGAATTTAAACACTGTTTTTATCTTATTTTTCTTTATTTCCAATATAAACATGTACATATATTAATTTGTTTAGAAATATTATCTATTTCATCTTGACCAAATGTCGATTCTAAATAATTTAGCAGCCAAGCTCTTATTGATACAACATTGTGAATGGCGCATATTGGTTTTCTCCTTATGCAGAGAGCATGGTTAAAACAAAAGTAGTGGCTTTCACTTATTATTTCTTCAAGAGGTGGACATCCGAAGTCTTCAACATTTGAAATGGATCTGCAAAGTATCAGATAAAATTAAAAATAAGTATCAAAAAAGTATAAAAAAAAGTATCGAAACGATTCAAAATAATTAACTTACATGTTTGGCAAAATATTTTTCATCCATCGGGCTTTCTGTTCTCCCTTTATGAATATTTTTTCTACTCCTTGCGTGCAGATTTGCAAGATTCGATAAAGACGATGATATGGAATATCGCCAGAGTTCCACGCTATTCCATGATGACTCTTTTCCAACCATTGAGACATGCATTTTTCCTCTTCTGTCAGTTCTTCCCAAACCATTGGAGGTTTGAAAAGATATGCGGTCGGTAAGGCAGTTTTCTTCAAATTAAGGAAACTTATTTCTTTGAAAATAAAAGTATCTTCTGCAATTCTCTGAAATACTTGAATGTCGCAGATATAACCATTTTCATCTTTACATTGCAGGATTGTATTTTTAAACAACAAATCGTAGTCACGTGTTCTTTCCATCTTTTCAGTTTTGTAGACAGTTTAGAAAGAAGTGATCTCGCGAGGTTCCAGCATCCTCGTTTTATAATATGAAACTCCGCATTTCACTCTTCCAGGAATGGATACTCAAAACAAATGCATAGCCCTCATTTGTTGGGCTGAAAAGATGATTTTTGGTTGGTTCAAAAGGAAGAAAATTCATCCCTTCTCTAGAAAATTTTCCTCCTCTTAGTCTCATAATCTTCTAGGATTGGATGATGAAAAAATGCGTACCCCTTATTGGAAGAAAATTCATCTCTTCCCGAGAAAATCTTTCTCCTCTCTCCTCAACAGCGAGATCTTCCACCTCTTTTTATGATGATTTCAGCTTTAAAAGTGAGAAATTTCTCTTGGACGAGCACAGTTCATCTGACGCAGTCAACAACAAAAAAAATTCAGTCTCAACTTTGTGGAAGATTACTAGTGACACTCTAGTGAAAAAACAGTAAAAATTGCTTCAATTGATCTTATCGAACGTCTTGTACAAGTGCTTCGCGATACTGTACAAAATACGGATCAAATGAAAGTCAATGATATTCATTATTGGTTAGATATGTGTAATTCTACTATTAATGAATTAAACGAAAAAATTTCTAAATCCAATCTCACGAGAGGAGAAAAACAGAAATGTCAAACTTGTTTGACGCATCTTTCGTGTGTGCAAGTAGAATTTGAACATGGTCTTCATCGAGGAGGTAGTCTGCATGCTGAAGAAGCAGAAGCTAGAGTTGAGTGGCGTCATATGCAATCAGCCTTCCAAAATCGAATCAGGACAGGTGTGGTTGTTAACATAAAGCATGTGGACATATTGAGTTTTTTTAATGATGCACTGAAGCTCTTCAAAGATAAGACACAATGTGTGGGTTTAGTATATTCCGATTTTTAGTGATGTAAATAAGACGTTAGTGTTTCATCCTTGTTCCGTCACAACGTTTCTGTAACACATATGCGCATAAGCGAGTAAGTGTGAGTAGTAAGAAGGGCCATATAGCGAGACCGGCGTTATCGATTTTCCCCCTCCCCTCGGCTTTGGGGTCTAGGCCGGTATAGCGTACATTCCCCTCTGTCTCGTTATCTCCCCCTCTCGTCCAGGGGGGGGCCTGTTATGGTGTAGAACATTTTTGATTTTTCGAGGAGGCCGGTAAGGTGTACCTGAGGCCAGTATAGCGTACATTCCCCGCTGTCTAGTTATCTCCCGACCCGGCCATGGGGGAGCCTGTTATGGTGTAGGTCATTTTTCGAGGGACCGATAAGGTGTACCTGTTACTAAGTGGACCTAAAATAATGCACCAGATATGTCCTTATTTGAGACTGACATGGTGTAGAAGCGCTATATTTGCGCTCTACACTTTCGTGCGTTTGTTCGATACGTATGGATGATTTTGTGGCCGTGAAAAGGGCCGATGGTTTCTATGAAATATAAATTATAATTTTTTATATCCCTTTTTTTCGGGTATAGATACGGTATTTGTAGAATATTTTTCTGTAAATGATTTGAAGGTGTTTTTTTCCTCCTTCTTTTGGTTTTTCTTATCATCGGTGAGAGGCTTATAGCCGGTCTTTTTTGTGCTGTGCTCCTGACCCATCTTGGCTGCCTAGTCGACTCCAAGTGAGATGCGACGCTTATCGGGCACTATTTATAACAGTAAAATAATAGTTGGAAAGAGAGGGAAAAAAAACGTTACGATCTCCAAATAGGTAAACATTTATTGTCAAAGACAATTCTTTCGTTTAAATTATCTGATCTGTTGGTTCTACGAAATGTTTCTAGTTTAGTGTGTCGTTTTTTATAACACTCTCTATAACAGTCTTTTTTTACCCCACTCTCATTCGAGCGCGCTAACGCTAATTTTCCGGCGCATACACCCATCTTGGGCATTGGCTGATTGCCAAATAAGGAGCTTTAATAATTGTTGCAGTATAAATAAGGAGAGATGTGATGGTGAATAATAATAAAATGTTTTTTTTTAAATGTATTAAAAGTTTATTCAGGAAAGTATATACATGAGGTTAAATTTTTTAGGCAAATTTTACATAATTTAGTACATCTTTTGCGATGAACGGTAAACCGGACACGCGGATTTCGGATAATACAATTCTCAAATATTGCTCTTTAAAATTGTCGTTGTTATCGTCGACCATTTTATCCAGTACAAAGCCTTCTATAGCGATGTTATGTCTCGAATAAAACTGTTTAAATTTCTTGAAATCTATCATAATGTTCTTAATGTTTTGTGGTACTTCGGCTTCCAGAGCAGTCTTCAAATATTCGAGAACGTAGTCGTAGGTACGGTTTACCTTACCGACTAGAGTTTTCAAAGCATCCAAACGTTGATCGACTAGTGAACTATGTAGACGGAGTCCTTCAAATGTTGGGTGTTGCATTACTATACCCGGTGGGTTGGATGTTTTCATTTTTTTACAAACCGGTTGAGCGATTTCTCCTTCTTCGTCTTCTTCGCTTGGCTGTGTGTTTTTAGGCCTTTCGTCGATTGTGGTTGACTTGATGCCGTACGCAGTTGAAAAGTTTAAGTCGTGATTTGTAAGATAGATCTTAACCGGGTGTCCAAATTCGTGATGAAACGAATAAGAATTGTTCAAATAAGCTGTTATAGCGTCAAACTGATCTTTTAATAGAGTCCAACTGTTTTCGTCAAAAGTTATGTTTTTGTACATTGGACCGTTACTTATGAGTTTAATAACTTGATGATAGTACCCATCACTGTACTCCAGGCCGATGCAGACTCTCTTTGAGTTGGATTTATTCAGCGTGTAGGTTGTCGACAGCAGTAGATTTGGAAATTCAGCAGTCGGACTACGTTTGCCGGGTGTTTGACAGTTCGCCATGGTGAAGCACGAAAAAATTTTACGGTACTATCTCGCTTATAAAAAAAAAGTTGTTATAGCGTACAAGTGCACCGTCAGAGAGTCTCGATGCTACTATGAAATCTAGCGACCGTCGTCGTCTCTTTAATACAATTTTCCCCACTACCCTTTCGTAGTCCAACGGTTATACGGCTGTTGAAAATACGGTATAAGGACGTTACAAACTGACCGTTAAAAATAAAAAATAAATCTTTCATCAGAGAAAAGTACGACGGACGACATCCGTCTGTTTAGAAAAGAAAAATTCGTCACTGATTAACAAAGGAATGCATGTGCTCAGGTAGAATGAGAACACATTTATATTGCGTTTAATATTTTTCTTTATTCAAGATTACAAATACATGAAACACATCTTAATCTAGAGGTACACGCTTGATTACATGGTCCTAAGCCTAGAGAACGCTCATCGATAAATGTAGACGCTCGGTTACATTTTTTATATTTAAGTTTATTGCGAATCTTTTTATAAAATTTGTCGACAAGGGTATCGTTTTGCCCAGTGTCTTGTGAGCATAAGCGGCAAAATGTCCCGAGTCTCGTACCGCAACACATGTGATATAAAAACATAATAGTATATTGTCCGCGGCAAATCGAGTCGATGCTTTGAAGAGTTTTTGTATTCCAGTGAAAATATTTACAGTTCTTACGTAGGCGTTCTATATGATGTCTTAATACCGGTGGCAGGCCATAACTGTCGAAATACGTGCCCAATCTATTTTTGTCAATGTAAATAGCAGTAGATAGGCTATAGGCATACTGGCTCATGCGGATTCTGGGTCACCCCCTCCTCTCTCAGTGTGAGCCAGAATCCGAGCTGTGTATTTTAAATGGAGGGATTGTCAATCCCTCCCTTTTCTCCCCAAGCGACCGAGAATTCTTCCCCCTCTCGAAGTGAGCCAGAATCCGAGCTGTGTATTTTTAGATAGAGGGAGTGTCGATCCCTCCTTCCCTCCCCTAGCGACCGAGAATTCTTCCCCCTCTCAAAGTGAGCCAGTAACCGTAGTATGTATAAGTCCCAATCTTCCCTTCTCCGTGTCCCGAAAAAAAATTTAGTGGTGGGTTCATGCTCCTCCTCCTTCGCGCAGGTAGAGACGACGACCCGCGTACAGGTGTTTTCCTCTACTTTACGGAATGTATGCGAGAAATGCTCCTGATACAAACTTCGCGTTGATAATTCTGGGATACGTATACAAACTATCCCACGCAGATGTATACAGCTTCCAGCGACATGTGTTTTTCCTTTCGACTGCGATAAGTTAGTCCCCCGTCTGCGCGGACAG
>QLSS01000015.1:0-35133 GCA_024372645.1 Trichomalopsis sarcophagae
AAAGGAAAGTGTGAAAAGTTATTGATTAAAAAAGTGCAGTACAATGACTGTGAGTTAAGCACAAAATCACCTGACAATGTTGTTTTGTTAAAAAATCATGATGTGCTCCAAATTGTAAGCATGCACAGTATAAATAATACCAATAACGCTACAGAAATTTATCTTGTTGGAAAAAAATTAAAAGTTATCCAGCCAGCCTTGAATTATCCAACCGATTCCTCAGTATTTGATATATTGAAAGTAACGTTAGATGATAGCTCTGAAATGGTTACAATTATGTTGAACCACGTTAAATATAAAATGGTTTTATTGACAATCAATGAATTAGAAGAAGATTTAGGAGAATCATATGTTGTACCAATCCTTCATATGAACAAATGAATAATGTGAGTAATATAAATATTTTATTTCATTATATTCATTTTTGCAATACATTGTTATTTAGTCGATGATCAAATTTGTATTAATAATTGACATATATTAGATTACCAAAAATATAATTAATTAGTTTTTTCAATTAACCCTGCATACAGTCATTCAAATTTTTTGAGCGGGGGGGCAACATAACCTCTATTTATGGGTATCAGAGAAATCAATTGTTAGACACTAAAAATAAAATTGATTCAATAAAACTTAAAATAATTATTACTTTTTCAGGTAAAAGAAGCATAAAACGGGATGTAAATGTAAATATTGAGGAAGAAAAAAACATTGACTCGATGGCTCTATATATCAGGCCCGGATTTATGCCTGAAAATCATATGCGCGTGCGCGCGCAACTTTTTCACTCTCAAGCATCGTACAACACTCGGATAACTTGAGCGGCTGATATAAATTGAAGACGCTACGGCAAAATTATTTCACGACTATCAGAGTACTGGATACATATTTGGAAAGTGATCGAGCATTTCGTTGACGTCTGCCTTTTCAACAGAGCTTTATAAACTTAAGGTCAGATAAATCCTTGTCTAATAATTATTTATTAATTGTTTAGTAAATAATGTAAAAACAAATGTTTTTGAGGAAAATTAACTATATAAGTATACTTATCTTAAGTATAACCTAAAAATGTCATGGCTAAATTTTTATTTTCTATTTAATAATCGAATCTAGCAAATGACAAAATTATCTTTACATTCACTCTCTCCAAAATCATTCAATAATTATATTGTTTTTCTCTTTCTCTCTTAAATGAAAATTAAACTTTTTTCTGAACGTTCCTCTTTGACTTTTAATTTTTTTTTTATTTTCTTGCAATATAATGTTCTTCTCTTGAAATAATGTCGATAAACTTAAAGTAATTTTATATTATTGATTCATAGATGGATGACGATACTGCAGCTACCTTACAAAATTTTGCAGTTGTTGAAATATTACAGGGTGATGATTTTCAAACCAATATGATGGTCACTGTACCCTATATATATATATCTACATAAGGAAAATGAACAAGCATTTGTGCGATTCATAAAACCACCTTTTACAAATGACGATATACAGATGCTTCCTGGATTTTTGATGAACGCCAATATGCCAGCACCAGAGGAATGGCCTATATTTCCTTGCAAGTTAATCAAATTTTTTGGTACAAACATTTTCCATACATAATATTCACATTCATTCTAGATAATAATATTGAATCATTCATGCATTTATTTGCAGACACATTTGATGAAGCACAAGCATCGTTAACGAGTGAGACAAATTGCCAGAAGTCAACACATTGTCCAAAGCGACCACGTACTATGATGTCAGCACAACCTGCAAAGCCGCGACATCCCGCACTAAAGCCATCACACCCTCTAAACCCAGAAATCCATCCAAAAAGTAATGTGGAAGTAAACACTGTTGACGTACTAGCTCCAGTTGACAACACAGAAGACTTAGACAATGCAGCATTGAATGAAGAGGTAGACATAGAAACTGAGGTCCCAGTACCTGAAAATAATATTTTACAAGACATCCTGGATGTTCCACCGTGCATTAGACAATCTGATTTGCCTGCAGAACAAAGAGGAGAAGATCAATTACCGGACTCACCAAAAAAAGCAAACTCTGGTAGTATTAGTATAAATTAATATTAAATTTAGAGTTGATTATTATATTATCTATTCTAATTTTCAATTAATATTGTAGAAGTATCCAATGAGCTCATCGCTGTAGAAAATATGTCATCACCTATAGCCACAGTATCTGATATTAAACATATGTGTGACAAGCTTATGAAGGAGATAAATAAAACAATTTCTAGTAAGTTTTTTCAATATCACAGTTCGAGTAAATGATGTTATATTTTATAATTTATAATCAGTTTTCCTACTTTCTGTTTACAGAAGTTAATGCAAAAATTACGAGTCTTGAAGCTAAAGTTATTAATATCCAAAAAGATGTGGATGAAATAAAAACTTTAACAGCAGAGAAAAGGCCTTTTAAGGAATTTGAAGAGATATTGCCACTTAAAAAATTTTCTGAAACGTATGAATTAAGTTTTCCTCTTAAAACTATGGATGAGTTTATAAGTTTCGAGGAAAAGCTTGTAAATGGTGCATTCAAAGATTTGGTGAGTTATTTAAAATAAAAAATGTATTCCCTTAAAATGCTCAGTTTTATTTGGTTTAATATTATTGAATTCTTCCTTTTCTAGAAAGCTCATTTTATATGTACGATCAACACTAACTATGATTTGTTCCAAGTCTGTAATATGACTGTAAAAAAATTGCTCTCTCGAGAGGTAATGATGAGTTTTACTGCACAAAAGCAGAGCAAAGACAAATCCAAAAAAATGTTTAAAGAAACTTCACTGTATCAATGTTTGAAAGGTAACAGAATAATATTATTTAACATAATAAATATCGTAACAATTTTAAATCTGCATATTGTTATTTCAATTAAATTAATAAATTCTTTTACAGAATCACTGATGCATAGCTATAGTGGTAAGCATATTGTTGATGACAAAACGTTATGCCGAAATATTGGCATTATTATCAACAATGCGACAGACTGGGAGGGCTACAGAGCTAAGAGGCAAAGATTAGTCAACGAATGATTGATTAGAAAGATGTTATTACAAGTTTGTAGTGTAAAAAGAAAAAAATTATTATATAAATTACGTACTAAAAAACGTTCTGTAAACATGACACAATCTAAGTGTTCCTGTGTTCTATATATTACTGTGTTACATTGAAATGTAAAAAAATGTTTGAACTAATTTAAATAAATTATACTTATACCCATCTTTGAAGTTATAATTTTATTTTACATTTCTTTAAATTATTCTATACTACTATTTCTATTTCTCGATTTTTGTTTGCTACTTCAGGGCCGTATAAGGTCCTGATCTAAAAAACGGATTCATACAAGGACGAAACTTCAGGCATTTTCATAAGGTCCTTATAAGGTCCTGATTTTCTATTTGCGATTAAACAAACATCTGGCATCTTGCCAGGCCCGGATTCGCGCCCCGTTACATGCATGATATGGGCCAAAACCGGGTTCCGGAACAGGACCGGACAGGGAACTTCAGGTTCCGGATCCGGCCCACATCCTTGCCTTAGGTTGATTTCTAATCGGGCTGATTCTAACCCGCCCACAGGTGGCGCGCGAGCGCGCGATATTTGAATTCAAATAAATGTATCTACGATTCAATCGGAGCCTTATATAAGAAGCAAAACTAGAAATTTATTTCGAAAATAAAGCAAAAAGTATTATTTATACGCTCAAAATTATGTTCTAAAATGTGTATGCGGAGCATAATATACATATATACTACAGTCAAAAATAGTATTTTCAACATTTACAATAAAAATTTTATTCATATTGAATTTATAAAATTTAAAATCAAAATTATTAGTCGTATTAGACAAAAAATGTAAAATACGCAATTTTACGAAAAATCGATAAAAATTTTGTTTTACTATTTTGCTTATAATTTTGCGGGAAAATTTTTTTTTGATAAACGGGTTCCAGGAGCGTATTCTACGGAACATTTCCTATCAAAATAAGCAATAAAAAAAAAAACGATTTTATTGAAATTTAAAAGTGGTTTGTCCCCTTAAGGACCCGACTACTCATTCCTATCCCCTCTTCATTCTTAAATGTAATTTGACTGTTTTCAATGACATAGAAAATAATAGAATATTGATATTAATACGACTCAAAATGGTTTTATATATACATTGATTTATTGTTATCTATTAATTTATTCATTTTTTAAGACGTTATTAACTTCACGAAATGCAAGGAACACATGCAAACAATTAAAATATTTCTGTGTTTACAAACAACTTACTGTGTTTATAAACGACTATAAGTCGTCATCAAATGGAACGTATTTTGTGATAAAAACCTTGTTCAATTTTATATCTGCTTGCGGTAATGGATCAGGTGACAGTAAATTAGAATAGGGAATATATAAAGGATTTGGATATTCATCGTATTCACTAATTTCGTAAACGCCAACTTCAGTATTATATACAATTTCATTGATTTTTCCGATAAAAAAATGCTGTAATTAATTCTTCATTTAGCAATATGATGTCGATTGTACAAATTAGAAAATTGCCAAAGGAGCTTTTTCCTATACATACACTCATACCCTGACTGTAAATTATCCCTCTCATAAAAATCTGCTTGCAAATATGGTTAATCTTATTTTCTTTGCTAACAATGGAAATTAAATTATTGACATAGGTAGTATAATTTTTTTCATTGTATTCGATTTCTTCAAATGTAAGTACTTCTGCGTACTAGTCTTCTAATGAACACTGCATTAATTCATGCCTTTCTGCAAGTGTTTGCGTCACGTTTTTGAAATTTTGGATATGTCTCATAAATTGAATAAAATATTGGTGTTTGCTTTCGAAACGTAAGGTCCACAGATGTTTAAGAGATCCAAATTGCAATATCAATGTTGCAAGAATTCATGCTTTGGCCTTAATTTAATATCTGGAAAAATCTTCATCCTTAGTTGCAAATAATTGTTTATATTATCCTGTAGAAGTGTAATTTGTCCGAATGATAGTGCAGGAGCACAAATCAAATTGCAAATTTGGCGCAAGTGAAACACCATTTGCCATACTTCGTCATCAAAATATTTGACAACATCAGCAATCGCTATAGGAAATATCATTATAATTCTTCTAATATGATTAGCACTCCCACTAAGTTTGCGAACATTGCTTCCTGCTGGCTTGTGTTTGATCTCTGGTATGGAGAGAGGTAGCAAAGTAGCCACCTTTACGTCATTAAGTCGAAAATTTAAAAAACCCGACTTGAACCATTTTTGTTTAATGAAATAAAATATAGCTAGCCACATGTCATAAGCAGCGAATCCTTCAAAAACATCATGGGCTAAGCAAGGGGGTAGTCCGGGATTGCATACGTGGAAGTAATTCAAAGCATTTAAAGGTGAGTCACTTTTTACACCTCTCACAGGTTTTTTCATTTGACTGACTTCCCTTAGGCATTCATTATAAGTATTCACTGTACGAAGCGGTCCCTTTGAAAATGGATTTTCTTTCCACTGCTTCAACCCAGTCTCGCAATATCGACAACAGTATGGTGCTGTACTAAAATTCTGTGCGAACCCACCAATCTGATGTCTTCCAAGATTATCATCTGCTACTGCAACAACTGTAGCCTTGTAATTAATATTTCCCTCCGGTGTAGAAATTGTGATTCCTGTAGTTTCTAGACAATGCAGATCTGGTATCAATTGTCGCAGAATTTCTGGCCAGCCAAAGTGGCTCACATCCTTATCCAAACACAGCATAACTAACTTTATATTATCAGATTTTGATCTCAAATGAGGAGGTAAATTAGCTAATAACATGTATAGGCCAACCACTTTATATTTCGTTTTTGATGGGCCTAAAGGATTGCACACCTCAAATGCATCTTGAAAAAAAACTAATTTTAAAGCATTTAGATTTTCAACGAAAAAAAGATTAGTTTCTACAAACTTTGCCATCCGAAATATCAAATAATCCTCTTCGACCATGAACTATTGTAGCATCACAATATTTTCGAACAGTTGCAAAAGACAGCATGGATTTCAAAATGTTTAAAATGGGAACATAAGAGTACTTATGTTCTGTTTCTCTATTCCACACATCCCTCAGTTTGACTACAATTGGCTGTACGTATAATACATTTTCCTTATGATGTTTATTCTTCAAATAGGCACTTCGAAATATTCCATTTCTCTTATCATGAGTGTCTACAATCTCACTGAAAGATTCATCAAATATTTTTTTAATAGACTGTATTGTATTTCCATCCAAATTCGAACTCATCAAAGCTGTTTTAAAATTTTCTTGACAAGTCGAAACTGCTGAACTCCAACTTTGTATAACAGTTTGTAACAAAGGCTCTGAAGCAAAATATTTTGTGCTAAGACGTAAATATAGCTTAGAGAGTATCGTACCAGCATTTGCAGTTTCAGATATAGTTGCCGTAACATTGGGATCAATTTGTACTAAATCTTGAATTATATTATTATCAACTGAGGCTTCGTTATAACTTTTCATATCCATTTGATTGATCGATGCCAATCCTTTGTTGTCTGGGTTATTACTTTCACACTGATCAAAAATACTTTCACCGTATCTATTTTTATGATATCTACTAATATGAATTTTATAAGTATTCAAGCTTTTTAAATTTACTTCATCAATACAAAATCCACACGTAATGTTATTCTTAAGATTTTTCAAATGCTTCAAATAATGAACTGACAATAATTTTGTATTTTTACATTGAAAGTTACAATTTCTATACTGACATTTATATTTTCCTTCAAATGTATCACTGTGGTATCGTAAGTTATGTTTTTTAACCTTTAGACTGCCGGAGAATCAATATATTGACGCACCCCATAATCGACACTGTGTGTATGATCAATCATTGATATAAGGTACCTCAAATACCAGTTTTCTGAGGGCGATATGCTCTTCCAAATCCCGGCAGTCTAAAGGTTAAAACTAGAATATGTTGTGCATTTACTTTTACACTTAGGATAGACACATAAAAATGAAGAATTTTTATCATTCATATGTAAAAGTTGATGTTTGTTATAAAGACGGATGTTTGGACAGTTCAAGGAGCAATTTCGACAAGGGAACATTCTATTTTATGGAATAAGCAATGCAGATATAAAAATAAGGTATAGTTAGCGGTCTTTGGAACACTAAGAAGCTGTAGCAGATAAAATACTTTAATTTCATTTAATTTCTTAGCTTTTTAACTTGAATAAAAAAAATTCTATTATTTTCTTTGCCAACTGAATTGAACTGTTTAATTAAGTTCTAAACATAGATAAAATCATACAGTAAGTCATCATTACCTTTGCAATAAATCAGCAAGTAGAATTACAGTTGCGTAGCTTATGGGGATATACCCTCCTTGACTATCAAATTCATTACATATATAAATTTATAATTAACCATCAGAAATCTCAAATCTCGTTTCGGAGTATATGGCCTGTGCCGGATAGTCACTCTCGCCGAGAGTCGATGCAGCAGTCGGATGTGTGAGGAGCTTCGACAGGAGGATATATAATATCGTGAAACAGGCGGGATGCTATATGCTGCTATGAGAAACTTCTTGCGGCTCGTCCTTCCTTTCTGTGTAGCTGGAGTAACAGCTTTTTAATTGAATCGCTCATTTTTGCGGATAGAGCTTGTAGTCTCAAAGTAAAATCAAAATTATAAATCTTACCTTGATTTATGATCACTTTAATTATACAATAACAACCAGCACATGTTGTACCGGGCGGAAGTGCCGAAACGCTGCTGTATCACGAAAAGAAAATGACGGATCTTCCGAGTGCGAGGTTTTAACGGCGATTTCACTTGAGCTAGTACTTTGACTTGCTTTGCAGGTTATATTACGCGATTAAAGTATTATAACACGAAATCGTCGAAATACTTTCGTCTGCAAATATACAGCATTGATACGTGGTACTTTTATTTCCAACAGTTAACGTAGTAAAGTTACTAATTTCTAGTTCCTGTACCTTCGGTCGATAAAATTACGTCATATAAGAGATTCAATTTATTGTAGAAACGTCTTTTGACGACGTTTACTGCTGTAAATTTTCGGAGTCATCTTACAGGCAAAACGTAATCGAATTTTAGATTTTTTACAGTGCATTTATATTTTTCGCTGAAACTTTACAGGCTTTTTTTCATTGTTTTTGTGGCCTTTATTCTACCTCTTATATTTCCTTCCTTTCACTACTTGAAAGCATTTTAAATTATTTATTTTTTAAAAAAATTTTCATTTTCCTCGACTTAATTTTTTTCCTCATGTACTCATCTGTTCTCTTTTAAATAAATTATCATTACTTAGGTACATAGCTACGAACTCATAAGCAAATGTCGTTTATTTTGCTTAATAAACGAAAGACATAATTCAAGCACATTGTTCCGTGAAATCCTTCTAGTCCTCTTTCTTGTATGGATCCATCTTTTTGTTTATAAACTTAAATTTATCAACAAACATTATTCCAAACAATGAAATTTCTCCTGTTTTTCTTTTAAGCAAGACCAAGCATGATTAAACAAAATTTTACGATCGTGACTGGTTTCTTCGTGAAACTCTTCTCGGACATCGTATAGTTTTGTCGTTTCACTCACGCCCACTCTCCCTCCGCACAAGTAAAACTACACTGCGGAGCAGTAACAGCGGGTCGAAACAAATCGGCTTTGAAACATTTTACCTTGTGGGCAAATAACGATTTGGCAGTAGAAAAGCACACAGTCAAAGTCTCTAGAGGGTAAGAATCTCCGGAAGCTCAGCCTTTCCTTCGTGTGTACCTACCTTCTGTCCCACGAACTCATAAAGCTAACAAAGCCTGCGCGTGAGCCGAGTAAACTCGGGCATGGGGTTGGTATTGTTGTTGCTGCGCACGTTACGATGCCGCGTAATGGAGTAGCGGTCAATGGGCCGATAGATCGCGGTCGCATGCTCAAGTCCTCCCAACGTTAGTATCAGAGCCGCCTGGGGGTGTCCCCTAGGACACTTAGCCCTGACTCTGATGTGGACTATGGCAGTGCTGTCGTCTTCCGCCGTTGGAGCGTTTTCTAGCGAATTCAGCATAAGGCTTGCAGTGATTCGTTTACTTGATGTAATTCCTTGTTTGTTCTGCTTTTCCGATTCGTATGGTTTTCCATATTATATTATATTCCAAGCGATATTTTTTATCATAATTTTCATAAATGATGTATTTTGTTTAACACACCTTATGTAATATGCATGCTGTCTAACTAAAAAGTAAATAAAATACATTCCCAAAAATATTTTACAAATGCAAGAAATAATTAATTCCCTAGATTTCCAGAAAGGCGCATTCAACCTCTGGCACGAGCTTCGATCGTCTCATAAGCCACATATTTTCTACCTCCATCTCTTTTACTCTCTCTCTCTCTCTCTCTCTCTCTCTCTCTCTCTCTCTCTCTCTCTACCATTGCAAGTTTTCCGTAATTTTACGAGCTCCATTTAAGCGCTCGACAAAATTACAAGAGCAAACTCCCAGCATTTTTTTCCTTCTTATTTCTTCTGTTTGGCCCCTTTTCTATGAGCACGGACTTCTTCTACACACTTTATAAAGTAGTTTACTTCATAAACATATTATAGGTGGTTTAGCAAAAGATTCTTTGCACTTCGTAGTCTACGGGGTAGATCGAAGAAAGTTTGGGAATAAGGAGTTCACTACCAGGATGCACATCCGCGTAATAATAAGAGGTCAAACAAGTTTTAGTTTGATAAACTCTTGATAAATGAGTACACGATTGGTATCGTTATGTTTGGTCAGAGTTAATCAAAGTATCTAATTCGTTGCTTAAGTCGCATAGCGCTGTCTTCCGAATTTCAGTATTTGAACTCAGGTTTGGTCAGATACGAACATTTTCGTTATTCGATAAACCATGCAGAATGATGAATATTAATCTTTTCTCAAAATACCAATACACACCAAATATAATCCAGAGCTCAAATCCTGTTTTAACAGCGAATAATAAATAAACAAGGATACTCGAGATAAACAATAATTCGCTCGCAGCACCGCTTCGTTCTCCGACGTTTCCTTGTTAATGCAATAATATTAAAACCAACACCCATACCCGATTAATTTCTCCCAGAGCTGGGCACACGGCAGCGTCGCGGTATCGCCACTTGCATCTAAAATTAAAGATACAAATTGAAAGCTCGCAAGCCTCTCTTTCCCATTCTCCGCTGCTGCCACGTCCTCCGCGTCAGGAATATGAAGGTCTAGCCGCGCCCACGCGCAGCTATATTCGCAGCAGCAGCAGCGGGCGCCTAATTATCTGGTCCAGCCTCTGGTTCGAGTGCTAGCTGCCGGCAACGGTACGTCTTCTCGGCCGCATGTAAACACCTTCATTACCGCTGGAATGCCCCGTAAAATATCTGCGCGCCTGGGGATCCAACTGGTGTACTATGGCCAGAGGAGGCCGGGATGGAGAGAGAATTTAAGCACCGGGGGTAACCCTCGCTGCTATATAAATATATATATATATATATATATATATATATATATATATATATATATACATATATGAGGTAAAAGAGAGAGTTGAGAGAGGTCGAGCCTCGTTAGGGTTTCGACTTGGCAGTGGCGCTAATACTCCGAGGGATTACTTTTCGTCTGGTGTTGTTCGCTGCGAACTGTAGACTTGGGGAGAGATAACGATTAGAAAGAGATTCGGGGACCGGGAGGAGATACGCCGTCGACTGTGTCGCAGTGATTAAGGAGATTCTGGAATAAGTGATTTGAAGGAGGTGTTGATCGAAGTGATGAGTTTATTGGGTTAAATCCAATTCGTCCACACTGTGTAATAAAAATGTTGTATTTATATTTATCTTTCGTTTTACTGACAACAAAAACGCGGCTTTTTGTGTAGATATTCCAAGGCTCTCTGCAAGACAGCTTTAAATACCTACATAAGGAATAGAAATCCGATAGCAGACGAGGAAAAAGATATCGAATCATTTTTTTCTGGGCCGAAGGTAATCTCGCACATAAAAGCAAGATTCCTTTCGACCCTCTGGTAGAGTTAGCTTACCTCTACGCGGAAAGTATGTATTTGAGGAGTGTGTCTGCTCCGTAGCCTGCAAGCTCGTGTGAAAAGACGAGCGCAACGATAGCCTCACCAGTCATACACACTGACAGACGTTCGCGTACGTAAGCTCGGGGATCGTATGTGAGGGCCAGCTGCTTCCGCGGCTGCGTGCGTGCGGAGTATTTTCAAGCTATATGTGCCCGAGGGAGCCGGCAGCTGGAGTGAGTATAACGAGCCTCGGGAATCAGGATTTTCTCTCTCTCTCTCTGTCTCTCTCTCCCTCCGTTTCTCCCATTTCATAAGATGTGCGCACGTGTGCGTAGGTGACTTCGTGTACTCGGGTGTTTACACATACACGAATCTGCACGAATACGAGTTCGCTCGTACACGTTTCGATATGGGCAAGACACATAAATGCGTCTACATCGGAAGCACAGGGCCGGAGTCAAGCAAGATGAAGCGAGATGGAGAGGCGGTTGGGGCGAGGGTATTATAAGCAACGCATATGGAGAGCGAAAAGGAGAGAGAGAGAGAGAGAGAGAGAGAGAGAGAGAGAGAGAGAGAGTAGACGTTGCCAGAGGGCAATCTGGAGGAGGCGGAGGAGGGCATCGAAGGGGAAAAGCTTAGCTTAGCCGCCAGATCCTGCAGCTTTTCCGTATCAGCGAGTAAACGAGCCCGAATTGCCCGCCTCGCCCCCGCAGTACCTCATGTCCGAATAGAAGTGTCCGACCTTACACTGCACAAGCGGCTCAGTAAGACCAGCTCGGCTATATATATATATATATATATATATATATATATATATATATACGAGCTTGCTGCTGCCGCTGCTGCTTTGCAGCGTCTCGCGAACCCGACGTGTGGCGAGCCGGACTCGTATGTGGCTGTGCGGTAGCTACTCTTGCTATGAAGCCATCGGGTAGCCACGAGTATATGAAGGAGTTAGTTTTCGGCTACCCCGAGCAGCGGCAGCGGAGAAATAAGCGAATAAGAAACGACTCGAGATACTGCACTTTATTCGGAAATCGATCAAACTAAATCAGTAATTCACGAGTCGTTTTTAAAATTGTACAGGAATTACCATTTCTAAAAACTCACCGAATTCAGCACCGTGCGCAAACAGGTTCCGAAGAAAACGTAAAATTACTCTCAACTCTAAGGCGTACACATTTGCCTGCAATTACGCAAATGAGCTCCGCCGATTCGTGTAATTATTTTGGCCGTTTCAATTTTCTCGCGTGCCTACACGTAAACCATATACCGGCACGTACATGAAGTCGACGACCATAGGGCTCGCGTGATTTGAATCTTCGAGACTCCCGCGCACCGATGCAATATGCATTACGAGCACTTTACTTTCCTTTGCGCTCCCTGGAATCCGCGTATGAGGACGAGAGGTGCCCCGTTCCTTTTGCCTTGGAGCGGAATTACTTAGGAAGCACGAGCGGAAACGCGGCGCGTATTCGCTACGCTAGATTCGACTCTTTTATTCAGAAGGATATAGACCGCGAAAACGCGCTCGGGACAAAAGATAACAATATTCCTTTGCCATCTCTCTGCCCCTTGTACGACGCCTGGAATAACGTTTTCACAAATTATGATGGGAGAATTCGAGAACGTTTACTGCGCGGAATATATTTCTCGCAGCGGCCGGAGAGAGAAGCGCTGCTCATTCGAGATTGCGATTTTAACCTGTGTGCGAGTGTACATTTATTGTTCTATGCAAAGTGGTGCGTGAGTTTTAATTGAGCGAAATTATCAACTTGAAAATAATTTTCTCGCAGAGACACTCCAGGAGAAAACCATCAGTTCAAAAGAAATTGGAGCATCCTAATGGTCTCATTTTTAGAGAGACGCTCGACGTCAATTCATTTTCAGAACGGCTCTTGCGCAACTGCTCTTAAGAAACAATCAGAGTCAACGACGAAGAAAACAGAAGCCAGGACATCAACGAAGCAAGAAAGGGCCACGACGCAAGGCAGGTTAATTTTAAAAGGCCGCTCGCGCAGCATCGGCAACCGCATCAGCAGCAGAGGAAAACTACAACGGCATATAGCTACACTGTCTATAGGCGTTGTATAGTGCAGGCCTCGAGCAAGTGGCCTGTTTAGCCTTACCTGTGTTGATGCCGGGAGCAAATAATTGAATTTCTCGAAACTTCATCACATTAATTACAAGTCACTTGATAGAACAAATGCGAGTGCGAGTACAGGCAATATTCCTAGTGGCAATTAGGCGCTGTTGACGAACGAAATTTGCAACAGAGACCAAGTGCGAGGGTAACTTTAGCGCAGCGGACCGTGCGCGATATCTTCTGTATACCTATATATGGCTAAGAGATGGGAACCGAGAATACCTTCGCACGCCTATGTGTTGACCCGTACCTGATGCATACTGCGTGCTAGTTCGAGAAGTAGAACGCCCCTTGCTTACGGCCAAGTTGTTGAGTCAATTGTATAGCGTTGGTCGAATCCGTCTCGATCTCGAGGATTGCAGCTGATGCTTACTTGGTACAAAGAGCTTGCGCTACCGACCTCTTCAACACGGTTTCTCATCCTGTATTTCCTATCGTTCGCGAGCTATTATTGTTTTAGTATTTGATCTATCGCTTAAACTTTTCTGCCCTTACTCTCTGGCCTTCTACATGTAGAATCAGACTTTCTTCTTGCTATGCTAATCTATTCATTAAATACAGTAATAATGACAACAAAACTCATTTAGGCTCATCGTTTCCCTTTGGTGACTACATTTTTAATAATTGAATGAATGAAACTGGTATAGTAGGACTGTGCGCAGCATTTCGTTGGATTATGCTGGCCCGGATAATGTCAGTCCGATGCTAAATACAGCGTATAATTACTGCAGCATTTCATTGCGCCGTGTACAGATACGAACTATTATTTATGATCTATTGTTCATGACAAGCATCTGGAACACATTGCTGAATAAGATCATATTTTTCTAATTAAAAGCTATAACAATTCACGCTTAATTATACTACATAGTCTCGTCGTAGAGAACAAAATGTAGTCACGCTAGTGATAATTTTTCTACATAATTGCATGTAAGTATGCAAAGTAATTGTCCAACATATATTTACAGAGGACAAAAAAGATGAAGAAGATGCACCTGACAATGTCAACAAAGATCTAGACACAGAAACATTAAAACTTCTTGGCGATGACGGATTGAAAGAGGTTACAGGACCAGAAATTCATGAAGTTACTCGATATAGTGAGATTTTGTCAGGAGGCATGGATAAGGAATGGAGAACTAATCTGCTCTAAAAATATTTGGTTCCGTCCAACTGCTCACTATTAAACGCACCGTAATTAAATGCTGAAGTAAAAAGCGTCATGTCCAGCATAGCACTTAAAAAAGACAACTACAACGAAACAAGACAGCAGCAGCTTGGAGCCGGCATCACCGCGATAGCAAAAGCCTAAACTGCTGTGCTTAATAGTGAAGAAGACGGAAAAAATGCTAACCTTATAGCACTGTTGATTGGGCATCTAGGAGACGGGACATAATTACAGAAAAACAAACACACACTATGATTCGGACAAATCTTACGGGCAATCTGCTGGCACCAATTTAAATTCCAAAGCCCCTCCCAAGAAGTATACGAGGACACATCGCTTGAGACGGAACCAGAAGTACCTTTCATACGAGAACAAGAATTACCAGCAACAGAAATGTCACCGTTAAACGTAAGTCGCATCGCAGGGCGATTGAATTTTTTCTTGGATGCGTGGAAATCAATCACGAATGATGATGTGATTCTTAGCTATGTAAAAGGTTATAAAATACCTATAGAACGTGAATTGATTCAAACCTGCCTTCCGAAAATGCCAAAATTCACTCACAGTATTCGAACATCTTAAAAAAGCTATTTGAAAGCTCTTGGTAAAAGGCGCGATAAGCAAATGTTTTAAATCTTAAAGGCTTAAATTTATACATAAAAAATGAACGTTTTAAAATGGAAGATAAGAAAAAGAAAAAAGCTATGTTATTGTTGGAGAAAAATGATATATGGCAACTATAGATTTACACGATGCCTTCTTCTTCATTTCAGTTGATAAATATAGTCGCAAATATTTAAGATTTATTGTTGATGAAACTTTATATGAATTTAATTGCTTACCTTTCGGTCTCGATGTATCGCCTTATATTTTTACAAAACTTCTGAAAGCAGTAGCTCAAGTCTTTCGGTCAGGAGGAATAAAATCAGTGTATTATTTAGATGATATTATTCTGATTGGACAATCCAAACACGAATGTGAAAAACTGCTGCCAATTCATTGGCACGTAGCTTCCTCCAACTAAATTTATAGTTCCAATAGATAAAATATTATTTAAATATGCAAAGTTAATGCTTTTTTAAATATTTTCAACCTCGATTATTTTGCTGAAGGAGCAATTAAAAAATAATACAAAATACTGTGGATCTGAATAAATTGGAATTGAGTACAGGGCAACTACAAAAGAAAAGTTTTATTTATATTTCAATTGTATTATTAATAATTTACAATATATCAATGTTTGTGATTAATATGTTGCGTCATCATACTGATGTGTGTGTGTGTATATATATACACCCACACACACACACATATATATATATATATGGATCAAGATTTCAACTTTGAAAATATTTACAGTTTAAAAAGTGAAGCAGAGGACCTCAGATCGCTCAACAAAAGTATATCGTAGAAACAGAACCTAATATTATGTGTAAATATAAGAAGTCTAAATGCGAATTACGAAAAATTGGAGTCTTTTATTGATAGCTTAGTGTTGAAACCAATTATAGTAGTGTGTACGGAAACGTGGAATTTGCAATATCTTCAATACTATCAAATACATGGATACAATAGCTATTATAATGACAGTAAAATCAATAAGGCTGATGGAGTCATGATATATGTTAAAAATAATATTCAAGAAATAACTAAAATAGAGATATTTGATAGATTGAGTATTGTGAGTTCTGATACTTTTCTAGCGTCTGGTGGGGTAATCAGAATCTCTGCTATGTACAGGTGCCATGATATACCTAAATCTGAATTTACTAATTCCGTAAAAAATTTTTTATCAAAACAGGCTAATATAAAAAATCATTGTATTTTTGGTGACTTTAACATTGATATAAGTGAGATAAATATTGATAAAACCAGTTTGGCTGAAAGGACAATTACTCAAGAATTTCTAAATAATTTTTTTTAATATGAATATACGCCATTTTTCAGAGGAATCACAAGACCTTCTCAGAACAGTGACAAAGGTTCGTGTATAGATAATTGTTTCGCCAAAATAAGAAATATTGAGTTGCAGTCGTTTAAGCTAAATATTCCATTCAGTGATCATTACCCATTCTTTATAAGTATTGATAAACTGAAAATACTAAAAGATAATAAGGATTTAACCTGCATCAACTATGGCAGGCTAGTAAAGATATCAAGAAGAGTTGAGTGGAACTCAGTATTGCAAATAAATGATCCTAATCAAGCTATAAATGAATTAATAAACATGGTCCAAAGCTGTGTTGAAAAAGCAACTAATATAAAATATTCTAACAAAGACAAAAAAGACTTAGTTCCCAAGAAAAAATATATTACCAAAGCAATAATAATATCCTGCAGAACTAAAGAGATGTTATATAACATATGGAAAAAGAATCCAACAAATATGAAACTGAAATTGGACTAAAAATTATGATAAAATTTTGAGCAAAGTTATCAAAGATGCTAAGTATAAATATGATAAATTAGGAAAAAAAAAGAAACAAGAAGTTTCACTGGACAGTATAATGGTTGGTGAACGGAAAGTAAAAGATAAGACTACTATTGCGAACATGATGACCGAATACTATTGTAATGTAGGAATAAATCTAAGCAAACAAATTCAAAATATGGACCCAGAACAATTGAAACTACCAGATAGTAATAACTTCTCAATCTTTATTAATCCGACGAATATATATGAGATTCAGAAGATAATTATTGCAACGAAAAAGAAATCTGGTAGAGTTGATAATATCAGTGCAACAGTAATCAAAACTTTATCTATGCATTTACTAAAACCTCTAGAGTATATATTTAATCTAAGTATACAACAATCAATATGGCCAAATGTACTGAAGCAAGCGGATATAGTACCAATATATAAATCAGGAGACAAGAATTGTATGTGTAATTATAGACCCATATCACTAATTTCAAACATTGCAAAAATTTTTGAAAAAATAATATACCTTAGACTATATAGTTTTATCATCAAGCACAAAATAATTTCAAATAAACAATTTGGTTTTATGAGAATAAGAGGAACAAAAGATGCTCTAAATTGTCTAATAAATATTATATATAGAAATCTAGATAAAAGTACTGTTAGACAAATTAGAAAGATATGGTGTAAGAGGAAACGCATTAAAATTGCTGACCAGCTATCTATCCGATAGGAAACAATGTGTCAAAATAAATAACTACAAAAGTGAATACAAAGAAATTACTATAGAAGTGCCACAAGGAACCATTCTTGGCCCTCTATTTTTTATATTATATGTTAATGACCGATTGATAGATATGCAAAACGACACTATATTATCCTATGGAAATGACACTGTCATCATTTCATGTGATAACACTTGGTCAGCTGCACAGGATAGGTTAAATGAGTATCTCCGTAAGGTTGCAATATGGCTAAACCTGAATAAATTGTCACTTAATGTAAGCAAAACCGTATATATTGCATACGGCAATTACTGTGATAGTGTGCCTAGCACCCTAAATGTTAAAATTGGTGATAATGTTATAAATAGGGTTGATAGTCATAAATATTTAGGCTTAATAATAGACTATAACATGAAGTGGGATAAACACATTAATCATATAATAAAGTCAACGAGATACTTAATTTTTATCTTTGCAAAACTAAAGAAACTTATGGATAGTAAAACGTTAATGTTGCTATACTATGCTTTTTTTCAAAGTAATAGTTGGCTATGGTATATGTTCGCGTATTATACGTCTCCGCATAATATATGTATCACCTAACATGGTTTGATCCTCGCGCCTCTTGATGACGCGTTAATCATGGCGCGCAAAGAAAAGAAAGAACGCATGCGTAAGCCCTTCTGCGGTCTGAGATCGATTAGCGCGCGCGAGAGCATCAGATTCGTTTCGGCATCGATCGAGAGTAGTGTGATCCGAAGCCTAGTCTCTATTCACGTGTAGCCATTTTATTGTGCCTATCGCTGTAATTTGAATTCTAGCTTTTAGTGAATCACTCGCGTGTGATTCCTTCTTTTTTTTCTATAATTCGTGTAAATAAAGTGCCTGTAATTCCGTGTGGGCGAGACACAAGCGTGCTGTCATCGCATAGCGAATCTTCGCTATAGGTCCCGGTCTCGACGATTCGACGAGTCGTCTCAAGCCGTTCACGGAGCGAGGGCTGGACCCGTTCCCGAGACGTCGGGGCCCTGTAACGTGCTGGGCGTTGCCACCCCGGGATATCTCCATCTTCTGACCGACAATCTACCCAGAAGAGAGGGTGGTCAGTCGCGTACAGCGCACCGATATTTGCGATTTGCGGCGTTATTACAGGGGCTGATTCCCGAAATATTAGGTAAGCTAGCGCTCTGTAAATATAAGGATCGATTATCCACTGCGTAAGTTCAATTAGATAATAAGTTTTGACTTTTGTATTTATGCTTACATAAATTCATTAATTTACTTAATAAATAAATAATTTCTATTTCACTAGCTTGCTCAGGCTTTTCGCTCTGTACCGTGAGGGTTTGTATGCCTAAGCAAGTTACTGTTCTATATTTAATTTAACCGCGAAATTGCTGCATTTTTTATTTAAGGACCCGACTACTCATTCCTATCCCCACTTCCTTCTTAAATGTAATTTGACTGTTTTCAGTATAATCACCTGGGGTGGGGCTTATAACAATTGCTTAAATCTGATTCAAAACATACAAAAGAAAATACTTCGAATTATAAATAAAAATTGTTTTACAATTGAGAAACAACCACTACCTATAAGGCAAATGTTCGAACTATAATGTATACTATATTATTATAGCGACCTAAGAGATAAATATATAAGTAGTACAAATAAAACACGTAATAAAAATCTATCGTTGCCAAAGATCTCTAAAGCAATAATTAAAAAAAGCAGCTATTACGTGGCTATAAAGGTCTTGAACTCTATGCCGAATGATCTCAAAAACCTACAAATGAGAGCAGTCTCTATTAAGAGAAAATTAAAAATGTTCATGGGGAAGATTTATTTTGGATGTTTACGTTTATGTTAATATTCTGAAATTTTAAGGGATTAAGGTAGGAAGGCACGATAGCATTGTTTGCAACATCATAAATAAATAAAAATTAAAAATAAATAAATAAATAAAAATAAAAAATAAATAAATAAAAATAAAAAATAAATGTTTGTTCCAATTCAGAATCCAAAAATATACATGCATGTTAAATTTTATTGATATTGACCGAGTAGTTCCAGAAATATTACGGTGTACATACACACACATCTACACACACACACACACACATACACACACACATCCATACGGACATTTTCTAAAAACACGTGATTTGAACTTCTAACACACCAAAAAGTATTTTCTAAAAGTTTTGACGAAACTCAAAATTTTACTATTACAAAGCTTCCTCTAGGAAGAAGCAAAAATGTTCAGAAAACAAAAAAACGTTTAGAGTCGTAAGGTTATATACTCAAAAAAGATAAATGCCACTTAGATCTTTCACAAGTTTGTGATTATTTAGGTTTTACGTTTGATTCGAAAAACTATCGTACTTCATTGACGAATAAAAAAAGGCGAGAAACTGCTACAGCTAGCTAACTCTTACAGATTGAAAAAGAAATGTAAAATTAGAGAATGGGCACAATTTATTGGTTCGTTAGTAGCTGCAAGCTCTGTTATTAAATACAGCCCTTTATAAATAAAGCAATTCGAACGATGCAAACACTTAAGTCTGATCAATGCACACGATAATTAAGATGACAATTTATACTTAAACAAAGATATTTATAACGATATTGTTTACTGAATTAAGAAGTTACCATTAGCTACAAACAATATAAATAACAAAAATTATGCTATTGAAACTTTTAGTGATGCGTCTTCAACTGGATGGGGCATTTTTTGTAATCACAAAAAATCTCGCGGATTTTGGGACGAAAACGATAAAAGCAATACGTATAGGTAATACAACCGCTATAAGCTATATCAATAAATTCGGAAGCGTTCAATTCCCAAAATTATCTAAATTAGCTAGAGAAATATGTCAGTGGTGTGAAAAAAGAGATTTATATTTGTTCGCATCATATATCAAATAATCGGATAATATAGAAGCCGACGAGCAATCAAGAATAATATCTGAAGAAACAGAACGGGAAATTGCAAATTACGCATTTGAGAAAATCTTAGTAACCTTCGAACCTTTCGATATCGATTTATTCGCTTCAAGCACCAATGCTAAATGCAAAAGGTTTTACTCGTGGCTGCCTGACCCTAAAGCAGAAGCAATGGACGCATTCACTGTATCATGGGAAAACGTTATTTTTACGCTTTTCCGCCTTTTTCATTAATTTTGAAAATTTTAAGGAAAATATAAAACTACCGCGCTACAGAGGTTTCATTAGTACCGTATTGGCCTACTCAAGCATGGTTTTCATTATTTAGTGAAATGAGAATTTCAGAATTGATACATTTTAAACCAAATATAAATTTAATTTCATCTCCTTTTAGGGCGGAATATCCAACATGGAAGCACCTTACGTTAGCAGCAGTGATTATATCCGGAAAGCATTTGAAATGAAAGGCATGCCTATTCAGCTATAGATACAATGATTGCGTCGCTGGCTGCTGGTACACTAAGGCAATATAACAAGCCATTGAAGATGTGGCATAAATTTTGTAAAAGAGAACAAATTTGCCCCTTCACTACAAATGTCTCTAAAGTATCAGAATTTCTTGATCTCTTTTCAAAATTGTAACCGATATGGAACACTAAATACGTATAGATCCGTATTATCTTTGATTCTTGATAAAGAAATAGGAAACGATTCAGTTATCAAACGATTTTGTAAAGGTACCGTGAAATTAAAACCTCAAACTCCTAAATATACCTGTACTTGGAATCCAGATACTGTACTGCAATATTTAGAGAATCTGTATCCACACGAAAATTTAAATTTAGAAAAGTTAACGAAAAAATTTGTAACATTACTGGCACTAATTGAAGCTAGTACAGCTCAGCGAGTCCAGACATTATCTAAAATTAAAATCGCAAATATTAATATCAATGAAATGGAGCCGAAATAGTAATTACAGCTAGATTAAAAACAACCGATGTCAATAATACTCAACCGATCTTAAAGATTCCAATTTTCACCGAGAAAATTTACTACTAACTTTCAAGAAACCGTACCATAGGGCGATACCATAAACTATTAGTAGGTGGATAAAGTCTGTGCTACAAGAAAGCGGTATAGATGTTAAGATATTTCGTGCTTATAGTACAAGACATGCTGCAACGTCAGCAGCTTTACGAAATGGAGCCAATATCGACATTATTCGTAAAGCTGCAGGCTGGACCGAAAAGTCAAATGTATTTGCGCGGTTTTATAATCGACCATTGTCAAACAATGCTGAATTTGCCAATTTTGTTATTTAAATAATAAATGTTTTGTTGATACAATGATTTACACCCATCTTTAAACAACTACATTTTGATCTCGAAGACGAGACTATGTAGTATAATTGTATGATTAAACGAACTTACCTGTAAGTGAAGTTCGATCATAATTATACTAGTAGTTAAAGTTTGCAGTGGGTGAAAATACAGCTTTAATATAATGACAAGCCACGCAGGAGTTGCTAAGCAACATCGAATGAATTTGTTTTACTTAGAAATTGCTGTGGAATGGATCAGGCAACTAGCGTGACTACATTTTGATCTCTTCGGACGAGACGATTAGTATAATTATGATCGAACTTCACTTACAGGTAAGTTTGTATAATCATACAATTATTATCGAAAGTACGTATCTCTAGTTTCCGATGATAACGAATAAATAATTTTCAAATTATTCCATTCGGACAATTATTTATTAAAAATAATTCGAAAAAGGAAATAGGATAATCGTTAAAAATAAACACTAAATCAAATGTGAATCCTGTGGGTGCTCGATAAAATAACTCTAGCGTTCGAGACTGCGCTCATTAAAAAGCCACAATCATCCAAAGTCCACACGCGTCCGCCGTTAAAAATACGTGACTGTAAAGAGCAAGCGTCTGCAACGATTGCATTATATTTAATGCTTGCGAATTCGATTGCCAAACGCGCACTGCAGCTATCACATCCACGAATAGAAATGAAATCAGCCGATGAAATGTTACGAAGGTCGGACAAGAATGAGTCTCGTGAATAAAACTCCGAAAGCTCCCTTTTTTCCCTGACGCGTTAATTGTTTCATGCGATTTCACTTAAAACAAGTGTTCCAGAACAATGTGTCATCTCTCTCTCTCTCTCTCTCTCTCTCTCTCTCTCGTGCGAGCGCCAGGAATCTCCAATAGCAACTCAAAACACTCCAGATCTTGCTTTTCTCTTTCGCTTTCTCTCTCTCTCTCTCTCTCTCTCTTTCTCTCTCTTTCTCTCTCTCTCTCTCTCTCTCTCTCTCTCTCTCTCTCTCTATTTCCGAGCTTTTCATCAGCTGGTGCACACACTACTGCTTCTTTTGCGCATATAAGCGAAGCGGCAGCTGCAGAGGCTTTTTTTGCGCTCTTCGCTCTTGTCTTTATTTTTCGCATACGCTCCAAAGGCTTGTTGCTCTCTTTATATTCCTTCTATAGGCGGCCCTACGAAATTGCCATTCGATGAGGAAAAATTCTCGCCGACTCTTTTCAACTCTCGCGCCCGCCGGCTAGTCCGAGCTTTTGATCGCCCTTTTGTTTGTCACTCACTGAATGCCAGTTTGGAGGGATGGATTACCGCGCAGTCTGCCGGACAGTCACCCACACACAAACACGGACACATACACAGGCACAGTCTTTCTCTTCATTCAACTCTATTTTTCCAGGCGATTCTTCTGTGTACTCCTCGGCGCACGCGCGCTCTCGGTTATTCGATTATAAGCTTCGCATCCGTGAATATCTATTTATTCTTTTTTTCCTCTCTCCCTCCCCTTCTCTTTCTGACTCTCTCTGTCTGGAGCGAGTCGGCCGAACAACGATTTCGTGTCTTTCTCTCACTTTCTCTCTATCGCTCGTACTGCGAAGGCTGCGGCGCGCGCGAAAATCCCCCGAGAGATATCGTGCCGGCCGGGCGCCTATACTACGGCCTCACTATCCGCGGATTCTCTTCCCTTCTTTTATTTATCCGTTTCTTCTCTCTTCCAGCCTCCTTTTTTATTGCCGTCCCAATATAAGGTTTCGTCTTACTTGATTTTGTTCTCATCGGGAGAGTTTACTCGGGGTGGATGGATGCGCGAGCGTTGCTCGGGATAGGTGCGCGGAATATTTTCGTGATAAGATTGATTCGATGTGCGGCGTATAATGGTCCATTTTTTTTTTCATTATCCACGTCGAATCCGAAAATGGTTACATATATATACGGGCTTTTTTCATCTGGCCGTTTGATTGTGCGTATGAAAGGGAAGGGATTTTTCATTTTTCCAAGTGTTGGATCCGCTGAAAAATGTCTGTTTTTGTCTGCACGGATTCGACACATAGTGCAATGTTGCTATTCGTATGAAGGCAGCGAATATGCATGTTACTGATCAAAGGCAAAGGTAAAATTCCGGTACGTGTACTGTATTTTACGTTTTACTTCTTTGTTTTTTATGAAATCAACATCGATGCACATTTCATTTTATTCTGATAAAATGGCTAGTTACAAAAATATAACTTTGCTTAACCATCAAAACCAGCATTCTGTTTACACAAACCTCGAGAGATTCGACGCGAACAAAATACAAAGCTGCATATTGACAAAAAAATGAATGTTACCCTTGACACGTACATGTGCACACAATATAGAACGCGAGCGAGTGAGCGAGAGGTGCACGAAAATCAGCATATTTCTGTTTCCGCGCAGTGCTAGTAGGCGAAGTCATAAATTTACGGGTTAACCGTGATAATGCACGCGCTGATAGGATCGATGTCGGTTTAACTTACGTTTTTTATCGAATCTCGATAAGACCGGGTGCAGCGGTGGGCTATTGCAATAAAATACTGTCGCCTCGTGAAAAGAAGGTTTTACATAAATTATCGGTCAATCTAGGTAAAAAAAGGGGGCGAAAGAAAAAAGTGAACGTTCGCGCGTGGGGGAGCAAAAGCACGGAGTAGCGGGAGAGGGAAGGAGTGAAAGAACCAACCGACGGGAAAGAACCGAACGCAATGAATCGCGTAGTCACTTGCAGCACGTCGAGCTTAATCTTTGTATATGGGGATTAAAAGTTATAAAATGAAATTGGAATTTCGAAAAAAAAAAAAATGATTTCATTTGAAGATTGATTTTGTCGGCGTCAAACTCGAATTCCATATCATATCTTTGATTTGATTTGGTATTTCAGTAGGTGCGCCATAGAGAATATCGCTTGAATGTTTTTCAGAGCGCTGCACTGCGCCAATTGTAGCTTCGTGATTGAATAGACATATCGTAACATTTTTATCATCAATGCGCCAATGCTTTATTCTCGCGAATATTGCTGGTGAAAATTCGAATTAGCCGAGTATTAAATCTTTTTAAACGGAAGGCTAACATTAATTCCGTGTGTAGGTAAGAACACATAAATAATTGACGGAGATACGGACTTTTCAGGTATTTTTACGCCCCCATGTTTTCCTCGCCCACGTAACGAAGACTAATCGGGCCGCGAGCTTCTTTCTACCGAAGCTTTGTCCCCGTGGTTTTCGCGATCGGAATTTTTCTCGTTGAAATCGTTGAAAAATTCGAAAAATCTCGTTTTCTCGTCCACCGAGGAATGCTTAACGGCGCCAAAGAGATAATCAAGCGAAATTTAATTACTTCGCTATTTAACGATACAGCAGAATCAATTTCCCGAATTTCTGCCGCGGTTTTAAAGCTGAAAACAAGTATATTACTCGGTGTATCAAGTGGCGCGATAGCATGAAGGCGAGTTTGAGAAGCAGACGAAGCTTTGGCGCCCGCGACACTATTTACTTCTATATTGGTATCCGAAATTTTACTTAAAAAAAACGATACTTTCCATAATTGTTTCTAAGTAATTTTTATATATTATTACATTCATGTGCTAATCAGTGATTTTTAATAGAAGTTGTCAAAAAAACGCTGTCATTTATATGATATAAACAATCTTGTATATGATTTGCTCAAATTATTATCTTTTTCTCCAGTGTGAAAGAATGGTGAAGGTAGCCGCCTCCAGTGTGAAAGGACGGTCAAGTTAGCCACCTCCAGTGTGAAAGGACGGTGAAGTTAGCTGCGCATAAAAAATCATAGGGAATTGCTTTTCCACCTTTTTTACATATCCTCACATTCCTCATATCATTGCGGGATTACAAAAAAAAATATTACTGCGGCGTCCTATTAAATTAAGAGTTTATATTATAGGTATAAAAATCGTTCAAGAGCGGTGTCTAGGTGTACAAGGTTGCCGATGATGAGGTCTGGGTAGTTCGCTCCGTGGTTTTTTGTGTCTAGGTGTGAAAGTCATTCAAGAGCAGTGTCTAGGCGTACGGGGTGGCCGATGACGACGTCTAGGTAATTCTCCCCGTGGCTTTTGGTATCTAGGTGTAAAAATCATTTGAACGCGGTGTATATCAGAACAATTAGTGATTTCATGTTAGTGATAAAAATGTTACAAAAAAAAAAACGTAAATAGTAATTATCTTGAGAGTTGCTCCTTGCTTAATTACGATTAAATATGATAAACTTTACTTTGTGTAGTTGCTCTCAGTTCTTTTCTATCTGTGATTTCGTTGCGGAATATATCAAACTCGCCTAACCTTTTACTTTTTCAAAAGTTAATTTTTTTTTAGTTCGCATTACATATAATAAATTTCGGGTAAAAACTGTCACACACGCGGCATAGCAACAAAGGATTTTCGTGTAGGCAGTAGTATACGAGTAGCACATTTTTCTCTCAACGTCGCGTCGACTCGACAAGGCTCGTCGCGTGTTACCAAACTGCAAGCTCGACACGGAAGAATGAACAAATCACCATAATATTGCGCGATATGAGCAGGCGCGTTCGAAATTTGAATTCTCGTTCAAAGCTAAAATTGCCTGCTCTTTTCTCGCGCTAAAAAATTCATGCAAGCTAGCTATGCATCGATCTCTTCTCCGAAGGTCGCGCAGGAAAGTGCTTAAAAATAAAAATTTCAGGAGCACAGCCCCGTAAAAGAGAACAACGAAAAGCCTTTCAAGTTCACGAAATTTCATCGATCCGAAATTTCCGGTCGCTTTGATTGCCCTCGTAAGCTCGATGTAACTTCATCCAGAGGCTCGCACACGTGGGTAATGGGTATACCTAGACGCAATATGGAGTTGGGAATATAACAGGGAAAGTCCGTCAATAAGAGACGCCGAGGACGGGAGCAAGAGAGAGAGAGTTGGCGAATGTCGGGTCATCGCGCCATAAAGACCGGAGCAGTGGCCAAAGCGAGTAGAAAATGGCCGAGTGCGGGAGAGGGAGTGACGACGAACTCGACGATCATACAGGAGAGACAACAGACACTACTAGCTTTGGGGCGTGCGCGCGCCTCTAAATCGGAAACCTGGTTCAGCCGGTGAAAACGCGAGCGGCGGAGAGCAAGAGCGCAGAGAGTACGGGTACCGATATCTAACAACGGTGACGCTCGAAGGCTATGTAGCGGCGGCCCGTTGAAAGCCTGCGCCCTTGCGTTCCTTGGTAACCTTGTTACGTCACCCACTCAAGTCAAGCTGTGGATCGCTCGGGAGTGAGCAAGGCTTGCTTCCCTTTCCTCTTCATCCCTTCGCTCGACATTCAGAACGCCGCTTGCTCGAATCTGGCTATAGGAGCTGCAGTACACTGGGCTGCAGGTGTAGACGCGCGCGGGCATGTATAAAGCGCAATAGTCGTTGCTTGCGTCGACGCCGGAGTCGCGCTCGAGTACGTTTCACAATCGTATAATCCTTTAGCTTGTCTCGCTGTGCTCGATTCACCTATACGGAATCTGTATGTCAGTCTCGCTACTCTCGCAGCTCGGTATTCTCCTCTGGCCCTCTCTTTGCACCATTAGGTGTTAGCTGAGTGCAGATGTAGCTTCGCGCTTGTCTCGATCGGCGATACCGTGTATTACCAGGGCTTTATCTGTTTGAGGTTCGCCGGGACGGATTCGCGCAGCTACCGGATATATACTTGTGGCCCCGGAGTACTGCGTGTAGTCACGGTTCGCGACCTCGAGGATCTCGAATTACGGCTAATTTCACGAGCTGCTGACAAATGGGGTGAGGTACCGGTGCGCGCGCGGAGCGGTCGCGTTTGCTCCGCAATACACGCTTTCTTGACTCAAGACTCGAGGCCTTAATTGTCACTTGAATCGTCCGGATTGCGACATCGGCCGTATGTACCCGAGGCTTCGAGAGGGAGAGAGGAGTTATAGTCGCGTGATAGCAGTGCTTCCGAGTCTCTTTGCTAAAATCGTGCACAAGCCAAGTGGACTGATTCGTCAGCGGTGCAGACGTCGCGCTGAGTCGAAGGCTACTTGCTTTGAGCCTCAAGTATGATTACTCGGGAATTTCTGTGAAAAGTTTGAAGGGAGAGATGCTAGAAATATTTCTGGGGTGAAAATTGTTTTCCGCGCGAGAGTGTACCGAAATTAATTTGATATTTTTTTTCAAAATTTATTTTGCATTCCTTTATGAATAATAATGAAATTTTCAGTTAAAATAATTCTTCACGATTTTCAGTTACATAATTATGCAAATTTCATAATACGAGAAAATAAGTTTAACAAAAATTAGTTTTGTTTTTCAAGTCCTCAATTTCAAGCTGCGAAATTTGAGGCGGCGGGCGTTGATAATAACGAACGTAGCTTAAAATACCAATTTCGAGCGACTCGTAATTCAACTTCGTAATGTGAGTTTGACGCGTCAGCCACATCGGCGCGATACCTTGGGCACCTCGTGTGGATGTGTACGAGGGCTGTGTATACAACTAACGAATATCCTAATAAACTATACCGCGCTTGCGGTGCAAACTGCAATGCGAGAGAGAGAGAGCGAGGGAGAGAGAGAGAGAGAGAGGGAGAGAGAGAGAGAGAGAGAGAGAGAGAGAGAGAGAGAGAGAGAGAGCAAACTCGGAAAATTGTTTCGCCAGCGATATACTCGGTATACGTTCTAGAAACACGCGTATATGGAGTTGAGAAAAGTCTTTGTGAAAAGGTAATTTAGTGACTTCGCAAAGTATTATAAGCAGTCGAGTGCGGTAGTTTTACTCGACGCAGCAAACAATTTCGTGCAAAATAACAGAATATTGCAATGGAATATTGCATGTAAACTATTTGCACGAAGGGTGTTGCAAAACGTCGATTAAAGAATAGAGAACGTTTCTATTTCACTAATATAATATAATTTAACTGAAAATACTTTAATAACGAGTAAAGCTTTAGAACAATACTGCAGAAATTTTGCTACAACATCGTCAATTTAAAAAAAAAAGGGTTTCAAATTCACCCAAGTACAATAAGCAAACTATGAATGATCCACGATCTTCTAATAGCCAATCCCGTATCACGACTAATACACTACCAAATTCCCACCCTCCATATAATTTGTCGTAATCAGCACGTAGCTAAACGACCGAGTCGACGCTCCGGTCGTATTACAAAACTCCTAGCCTCCTCGTAAAAAAAGAGGGTCAGTTGGGCGTCTGGGGTTCGCCACCGCAGGTCCAGGCGCTGATGCAGTGTAAACTCCGAATTCTCTGCAGACGCCGACGTCTAGCGCAACAGTGTCCTAGCTGCCTACTCCCCCGACGGGGCGATAAATAAAATTCACGCATGAAGAGCGACATCCGACGTGTTTCAGGCCGGTGACAGCTGTCAACTGGAACACAGGAATAGGAAGCGCGCGCTCTCTCTTGGGATTTATATCAACCTCTGTCGGCTCGCAGGTATTCGTCCGTGAAAGCGCCAGTGCCCAGCAGCAACAACAACAACGCAGCCTCTGTATTTTTGTCATTCCAGGCTCTAGCTATTTCTCTACTGCTGCACCGACGAGGAGTGCGAGAAAGCTCGTGCGCTGCTGCTGTCGCTGCGCGTTCGGCGCAAAGGAGTTTGATGCTAGAACGCGTTCATGTAACGGGAGACACGCGAGTGTAAACATTCCGTTCAGCTACCGTGTCATATGCTGTGCAGTGCATTTTTTGGAGGCTAGACTTTCGCCGCAAGACGCGAAGGAATGTGCGAGATGTAGAGGTAAAAGAGAATGATTTGAATTTTGTGGTACGAATTCGAAGCGCTAATCAAGTTTAATTACAAAACTAGATTTTAGTACCATCTTTTAGATGCGAAACTTACGCATAAATACGCTCCCAGATTCGACTTCGGATTAAAGGCGTAACGCTCTTCTCGTCCTTGTCTCATGCTCGCGTGGCGCGTGAATAACGTCGCGCATAGTCCAAGAGGCGCGGATTGCAATTTCCTGCTCGCGCTTTCCCACCCTCTTTCGCACGTATAGTTGAGATGCCTTCTTGACTCGGTTACGGCTGACTACATAGCCGACAGTGCGCGAGGCGTGTCCGAGACATCGCGGCGCCGGGGAAGATGCACGACCGCCACCGCCTGAGATTCGCGAAAAGATTTTTCAAAAAATTATGTTTGCTTGAATTTTTCGTCAATTTTCGCAATTTCGGTGTATTGGATGACTCCGACGATCGATCATTGTTTCGTAGTGCACATCTACATCTACGGATAATTAAATTTCGTGGTGAAACCGAAATTGGATCTCTTCGTTGTCAGTTCACAGTGATGGTGGGTGAGCTACTATAACTAGTAGACAAACGGTGTCAATTATACGGACTTAAGATCGATGGAGATATGATTACAGTTGAAAGTAGATCAAGAAAAGTTAGTGCAGCATTAATAAACTTTCACTCTAATGCTGTACGCGTCCTAAGTTTTTTCATTAAAAAAAAATACCTGCTAGACTTTGTATAGTGTATTTCATAAGATTGATATTCATTTGATCGTATTTCAACGTTTGATTAAACAAATAATAAAAATCACAAGTGAATAACATACCTATTTTTATCTGTAAGATACGCGTATAACGTTTTTGCTACAAATAAAAATGAAACATATATGAATACTTGAAATATTTTTTTAACCTACATTCCCATTGTATAAACATTATTTAAACATCATTGCATACTTTTCAAATTCTATTTTTACACACGCGAGGTATAAATCAAGACAAAAATAAATATGCTTATACCTTTGTTTATGATTCGCGCATTACGAACACTTTTGATAAACGTAAAGCCTATATAGTCAATATTGTGAATAACTTTAGAAAAAATCCATGACAAACAGAGTGTTTAATACACGCAGAAAGGAAACAATAATAAACAACAACTTCTGCAGAAATTCGGCCTTGATATAGGCAGGCTGTTAGAACAGTAATGCGCATATGATTAATCGATCGTATACAGAGTAAACGCACCGAGTAATTACAAATTTTGAAATCATGTACACTTAATCGGATATTTTAAATTGCACAAATTTTAGCCTCGAAATTATCCGTTTTCACGTTAAGTAAACTGTTTTCATAATTCAGCTTCAAAAAGCGTGCTTGGAATAAAGTATGCACTCGCAGCTAAAAGCGTATGTGTGTACTCGTATTGGCCGAACAACTACTCGTACTAAAATAATAACACCTGATATTCTAATTTACGTACAGATAGATGCATGTATAGGCTAACCGAGAACAACAGAGTTAATCAAGATTTATATGGAGCGTGAAAATCTTTCGGTCCCAAAGTGTCCTGGCGTTTCAGTATTCCTCTGACATACTCGCATTCCGCGGTGTACATAAGTTTATTGTCCTATATAGGACTTGATAACCAATCGACACCGATGGTACAAGAAAATCTGAGCGAAAAGTACACGTGATATTTAATTTTCAGGGAAGCGCGTGATCTCTTCCACTTTGTTCAATATTTTACGCTGTGTGATTCGTCGGGGCCGCAATTGAAAATCGATTTTCAGTGCGTAAATGGAATAGTGGCGACTCTACGTTTCGGGCGTACGTATGTATAGTTTTTAGCGGGTGCAGACGATACGCTGCAGCAAATCCACACCGTCACAATTTCCATTCCCAGCTAGCTCTGAATTTAAGATACCACATAGCATGGATCAGTTGCACGAGTAAATTTCTTTTTTGTTCTGGGTTCTACGAAAAACGCACTTCTCTTTTTGCAACGCATGCGATTTGGGATTAACTAGTGCAAGCTTGATTTTAGTATATGTAGATCCAGAATATTCGAGCTTGAGCTTTTTCTCTGATTAGTTTTAACGTATAAATTATTCGTCGAGCGAAACGTTTTCAATGTCATCGACGATTCAATTAACGTTGCTGAACTTGATGCCGCGAATCGCGAGAGGAGAAGGTAATAACTGAAAACATTCATGACTCTTAAGCAACGGGGATATCGCGCGAGGCTGCAGCATCAGCTAAGAGTTAAATTCGTTTTTTCTCGGCGGTCTCCTTTTTAATCTCAAAAAGGGGCTCTATAGCGATCTCGGAAGTATGAAGGCTCAAATGAAGGAATCTTATTTTCTGGCATTTAAGCGGAGGAAGGCGTCGTCTTAAATACCTTCTAAAATTAAAGGGGCAAAAGTAAGTTACATCACGGCTTTTCTCGTCTCGCGTGCTCGCGCCTCCCGCGAGCTTAAAGTATGCGCTTGCATTAGCCAAGAACAAACACTCAATTTAAGCCGCGCCATTCTTCGCCTCCCGTTTCGCCTTTCATCTTCTCTATTTTACTATATTTACATAAAGCCCTCTAGGTGCCCCCTAGCTCCCGTGATAAATTATTGAATTTTCGAAAATCGTGAAAAATGGCTATTTTCAAACATTTGCACAGGGTTACTTAATCAATATTTTTAAGCCAAAAAATTCCAATAAAAAGTTATAGACCTTGGAAGACAGCCTAGTTTTCCAAAATCGCTATATTGGCACCCCTATATATCAGATTTATCTGCCCCAATCTAGCTCCAATTTTCAAGAAAGACAGTCCAAATATAGTAGAAAAAGATGTAATTATTTTGGTTTTGTTTATGTGGGTTTTAGCATATCTACGAAGTCCTCGAAGTTGGGGTTCAGAGCCTTATTTAACCATAAATAAAAAGTATTCTTTGATTTATCAAAAATAACGTAAAAGTGAAGGAATTTTACGTGATTTGGTGGGGGGGCCAAGTGGGGGGGGGGGGGGGGGGGGGGGGGACTATCGCCAAAACGATTATATAATATAGGAAGAAATTAACAACTTATTGTCCAACTATTTTTTGTCTATTTTTCGTAAAAGATTCAACTTAACTGTGGCAGAAAGTCTTGAGATACGAGGGTGAAAACGTTGCGATATCGGAAAACTAGGCTGTCTTGTAAGGGCTGTAACTTTGGCTTCGACCAATGAGAATGAGCTCACCAAAAAAGGAATTGAAGGCCTTTCTGAGACGAAAACTTTAAGAAATTTTTTTGCTCAGAAAGCCTCAAAATTAAAGTATGCCAGTACTGCGCGACCGTCCGTCCTATAACGCGAAATATGGTTAAATAAGGCTCTGAACCCCAACTTCGAGGACTTCGTAGATATGCTAAAACCCACATAAACAAAACCAAAATAATTACATCTTTTTCTACTATATTTGGACTGTCTTTCCTGAAAATTGGAGCTAGATTGGGGCAGATAGACCTGATATATAGGGGTGCCAATATAGCGATTTTGGAAAACTAGGCTGTCTTCCAAGGTCTATAACTTTTTATTGGAATGATAAATTTGAGATTTTCAAAAGGGAAATTAAAGATTTTTTGAAGACGAAGATTTTAAGACTTTGAGAGCTCAAATTGACTACAAAACAAAAAAATGGCATGCGATCGAAGATACGCAAAAAGTGCAAAAAATGAGTGTTTACGTTTTGCCCTACAGAAAGGGCCCCTTTAAGTCTGAGATTCTCGGACTTTTTTTGCTAGAAAGCTGACGTTATAACGAGAAGATCCCTATTTTTTAGCTTAAAAATATTGATTAGGTAACCCTGTGCAAATGTTTGAAAATAGCCATTTTTCACGATTTTCGAAAATTCAATAATTTATCACGGGAGCTAGGGGGCACCTAGAGGGATAAAATTTTAGAAATAGCCATTTTTTCTAATGTACTTTAACATACAAAATCGGCGGGCTGATTGGGCGACCCCCCCCCCACACCGATTTGACGAAATTTATAGGAATGATCCATATATATATATATATATATATATATATATATATATATATATATATATATATATATTGAAGGAACCCGATGAACGGCGACACCGTAATGAAATAAGAATGGAGAGACTGCGAGGTATGTACATTTGCGGACGGAGCTAATTTAACTATTCGTGAAAGAATTTGCGCAAAAGGTGTGACAACACCTACAAATTATACACAACAAGGGACTCGAGACTACTCATTCTAAATCGGAAACTCCCATCAAATTCCCAAAATCCACAGAGCCAGCGCGTCTCGCGCAAGCATCAAACGCCCTTCCACTCTGCCGAGCTTTGCAAATCTCGAGCTACTTCAACCGTCTTCCGTTAAATCTCCGGATACTAAGACACCGCGGCCAAAGTCTCGACGAACAATACCTTCAAAGGGTGCCGTAACACGCTGGTGGCACAACATCTATGTATATATAGAGTCCAGCAAAGGGTCTCGCGTCCAGAGAGAAGACTGTTCAGACTCGACTAATAATAGCCTGATGCTGAGCGTCACACCGGGTCTCCAAGTCATGTCGCCTTAACGCGTAGTCTGGGTCATATCCCTCGCGGCTTACCTTCTATAAATTATGTACAGTGCAGAAGTAGGGTCGCACCAAACATCGCAGCCGACAGATTTCGAGGGTTCACGCCAGGAAAACTACAAAGAGTCGCGAGCATGTACGCCTATACATTCGCACCTTGCGCTCTGTGGAAGCAAAAGCCGGGTTTATCGGGAGCTGCGCTGAATTACGCCGGGACACGCGCGGCGTAATTATGTCCGGCGCTCTCGCGACCGCGCGCGACTCGCAGTTAGGCGACATCCGCAAACAGCCTACTCGTTAACTCGGCGCTCAAGCAACTTATAATTAAAGATAAATATTGCGACATAGCGCTTCGCCGAGCGATTCGCGCTGTGTGTCGGCCCAAAACAAGCAGCAGAGTTGCGCGTGGAGCTTCTGTATATACCTATATACCTGTACAGCTATATGTATATAGCGTACGCGCTTGGTACGGCCCCTCTGTTGTTCCTATACTATCCCGCAAGTTGAGCGATTAACACGCGACGAGAGGCGTTTGAAATTTCGAAATCATTACGCGGATTGGCAGGTGAAACGGGCCTGGGTAAACGCTCTCGGTGATTATGATCGAATTTGACGGATCAACGAACTGCACGATCGCGTGGATTGGTGTTGATTTTTTTTTAATTTTTCAGGATCATTCGTTGGCTCTCTAAACTGATTCCTATACGTTTGTTCCAACAGCCAGTCGACCGATTATTGTTTGGTTATATTAAAACCAATGGTAAAAATATTTAACAGCTCGAAAGTCATCAGGGGTCGGATAATCCCCATCCGGCGATGTTGACACGCGGCACACACATCCTTTGTTTATAAAACTGGCACGGTTCGTCGCACCGAGAGAGGCGCGCGCAGCAACGCGAACAATAAGTATTTACGTTGGACATCGTCCAATTCACGACCTGACTCGCGCACCGTATATATATATATATATATATATATATATATATATATATATATATAT
>QLSS01000015.1:35143-48617 GCA_024372645.1 Trichomalopsis sarcophagae
TATATATATATATATATATATATATATATATATATATATATATATATCGGAACGATCCATCGGCCATATCTCGAGGGCAAAAAGCGAGACTCGGGGAGTAGGGCAACAAAATTAGCCGGCCCGGCTAGTGATTTTAGTTAAGCAGTAGGTGATGAAAAAGTTTAGCCGGGCATTCATCGCAATTACGCTTTTTTTCTTCACTCCCACGCTATCGTTCGCTCTCTCGCCTCTCTCGCTCTTTTTCTCTAACGCCAGCGTCGTTATAATAAATGGCTGCAGAGCATCAATCATACTTAGGGTGATTCATTAGTCGAGACTCTCTCTCTCTGTCTCTCTCGCGCGCGAGCTCGCTAAATAAACAATCAAAGCTCGGCGCGCGATTGAAAGTCATATTTCATGCCGATGACCGTGAGTTTATTAATCACACGGCGTGGCGCGCTCAGCGGGAGTATGGCTATATACCGGTTAGCTCATATATGCGCGCGCTCGTTGGAAAAGGGTTAAGCGACGCGGGCGACGCCTGGCGTCATTACTCTCTCGACGCTTTCGCCGACAATATCGACTCCATTGTTTCCGCTGCGCTGCTGGCGCGCGTATCTTCGGTTGGTTTAATTATGTTTCTGGGGTTTGCCATTTTTGCCGGGATTTTTGGAATATTATAAATCCTCAAATTAGTATTCTATATACGTTTCTTAAATAATCCAGTAGAATAAACCGGATATGGTCAGGCGCGTTAGCAAGGGTACTCATATTTTCACATGAAACTATGAGTATAAATTTTCAAGTCACTACTTGAAAATTTATACTCACGGAAAACTAAACAAAAATGACACAAAATTAACCTTGCAAAGTATATGTTCGGCGACTTACTGAAAGTTCAGTACAAACTACAAAGATATTCTCGACCGCACCGAGTGCAGTTCTCTTCGATAACAAACAAAAACCACTGCGTGCGCTCAAGCCCAGTCTTTCCAGCTAAACATTCTAACTCTTTCAATAGTGCTTCATTACTCAGCCGCGTGGCGCTATTAAATTAACCACCATCCAAAAAAATACGGTCTATTCTACGTGCACTACCATACGTGCTCAATGCCGAGCGTCGGCTACAGCATTGTCCAAGAAAATCCTTTGGACACTCTCACGTTTAACGAAATCAAAAAATTTATGCAACCCAGCTCGGTATACAGGCGCTGACGCCGAGGAAAAGGGTATAAAAAAATAATTGCCAAATCGCATGGTCCAACGGCTGCAGCGAGCTCCATGGCGCATGAAAAATGTTATGGATGCCCAGCCATCAGCTCACTTTCGACTGGTCGCCTATATCTCACTTTTACCAGTGCTGCGCTACGACAAACCGACGTATATTACGCATATACATTTTTACTGTGGACTCCCGGGGCACACGTGTAGCCGCGCATTTACGCTTGCGCGTATACATACATACGTACACATTGCAGGTATGAATGCGAGCAGTCACTTTGTTTTGACAAAGGGTACGCGCACTGAAACTTGCGAGAGACAAAATCTATCGAGCGAGGACAAAATTTATCGATCTGGTATAATAAACATCATGCGTGAAGATAAACGACGAGTGCGGCGAAAGAAGGAAAACTTGTCGGGAATAGTCGGAGGAAAAAGAGCGGCGGGAGCTTTCGCGCAACTTTTATGTATTTATCAAGCTGTGTTGTCGAACGGCAGCACCTCTTGGTCTCTCTCTTCTCGAAGCCATCTCGAGTCGTCGGCCTGCCGAAGCTGTATATCTTTGTGAAATTGGAATTAAATTTTATTATCGAACGGTGAAATATGGACTACGCGTGGCAGCGAAGAAGTTGAATTTGATTGATATCATTGGGCAAAAAAAGTTGGCTCGTTATTATTATATTTCGAGAGTCGATCCAGAAGTAAAAAAATTGATGAGCCCCTTTCAATTATGACGATGAAGTATATATAATAAGGCTTTTCATAGCAGGGCTATATTTTATAATATGTATAAAATCGGAAAAATTATCGATTAAGAATAAAATTATCGTCGAATAAAAGCTTTGCTAATACTGCGAACTAAATCTGCTTCTAATAAAACTTTTTATTACAGTCCATAATCCCTCCCTGATAAGAACACCGCTCGCACTAAATCTTTCAACGCAAACCAGCTTGGAGCCTCTTCGCTAACCTTCTCGCGTAGTCTCATATTAGAACGTTTCGCGTCATAATTATCCCACGGCTCGCGCGCGAAAAGAAAAAAAAATGAATAAAAAAATACCCAGGACGAAAGCCCAAGCGACCCAAGCGCGCGTCCCTGAAGCACTAAATTCCAATCAAGAGGCGCTGGGCTGACGGCTGCACTCGGGATTTCTAAAACCGCGTGACGTCCGCTCGCAACAAGAATACAAATAAGACGCGAGGCAAAAATGAGAAAGGGTCCCTTCTCCGGTGAAACTCTTGAGCCCTGACTGTCACCCTCTCCATTTATTTTCTCCCTGTATTCGGACATTCTCTTGCGGCCAAAAGATCGCGTCTGCCACGAGTATCTTCTCGAGACTGTAACAGCCGGCAGCGATAAGTCGACGACGAGAGGAAGACGACGTAGACGGAGATGACGTTAAAAGATCAAGCTTCGAGACAAGCACGGACTGAGGCGTTCTACAGGTGTCTCTCGCACGCGAGACCGAGCGTTTAAGTGATAATTAATGTCGCTCTATTGATAAGAGATAGGGGAGATTCTGTGAAGAGGCGACGGAAGGAGGGGTGACGAGCGCTGCGGCTTTTGATACTCTATATCTTGCGGGCTTGAATTTTAAAGTCGGTTATGTTTTAAGTATATTAGACGCAGAATTTTAGATAACAATTTGCTATTTGTTAATAACCATCACAAACTCGCCTAAATCGCGACAGAGCCTACTCGGCTCAAAATTCCGCTTGCGGAAACTGCAGTCTACGAGAAAGAAACAAGCGATCTTCAAGAAGAATTCTCTCCATTCAAAGAAGCGCATACACACAGGTGCAGCACACAATACACGCTCGCACACGTATGAAAGTGCAGCCCATCGCGTCTGCGCGTACCGGTAAATTTGCGCGCGCAGCAGGAGCAGCGCAGCGACGGGGCTACTGGCCAAATATCGCGCGGCCGCTCGTCAGTCGGGATGCCGGGTCTCGCCGCGCTCTCACGTCTTGCAGCAGCTCCGCGATGATCGCCGAGCCCGTGATCGTCTCGCGCGCCGGCGCGCTTTTCAACTCGCTGCTGATGCTCATTATCGTAGTGCTAGTGCTGGCTTCTATCGAGATAACCCGTGCTGCGCCTGACAATCTGCCTTCGAGTGCCGGTGAGTGTCACACACATCGTATTCCGAACTTTTCAGACCATCACTATGAAAGGCTGTACCGTTTCATTTGTCATTGCTGTGTTTATGTTGTTCTGTCGCTGACGCTGTTGTTGTTTTGATCGGCGTCGATCGTGATAAACCTTTGGTGTGTTGCGATAGTACCCCTGGGGTAGCGATGTGCATTCAGTGTTGTTTCAGCTGTATTTTTTACGTTCGTTAGGTTATCGGATGATCCGGTATTTTTTTTTCTTTCACGGAAAGTGCGTGGTTGATAAATGTGCTTTGACGATTTTAGCCGGATTGCAATCGATTTATTGGAGTTTTTTTATTCGGCGCGCTGCACTCGTTGCGCGAAACTCGGAGGTTGGCAACATAAATTTACCTAAAAATGCTGGAGCCATTTATGGCTCGAACGATTTTCAAGAATAACTAAGAATTTAAAATGCTTTTCACCATATCAGCTCGACTGTGCATCGACGTTCATTCAAAAGTAATAGCCCGTACAGTATACGCTATTCTGACTTTAAATATCGACGGAAAAGTGACTGACATTTGCTGCAAAGTTGCTTTCTCTCTCCGGAGCTTTCCAATACTTTCCGAATACTAAAGCGGGAAATCGACAGCTTGGCTCTAATTTCCTTATGCTCCGTGGATTTTTACTCTCTCCTCTCTGCACACATAATAAACGTACAGCGCTCGGCGCGTTGTTCGTCAATTTACCTCAAGGTGCGCTCGCTCGCGGGAGAATATCAGCAAGTTTGCGTATTCCGTGTGTATGTTGGCACGGAGTTGCTGCAAAGAGAGCGCACACAAGTTTCAGGAGATGGGATTTCTTTTCAGAGACGTGACAAGTAGACGAGCAAGACAGAGAAACAGCGCGCGAAAGAGGCGAGCGCGAAAATATCGGGTTTGTGATTGTGTTTGAGCGCGAGGCGCGCACGCGGGCGCGAGAAGTGATTGTTGACGGAGCATTTCAATTGCACTCGAGTTGGAAATGAGCTTTTTCTTTCTCGTTGGATTACTTGAAACAAATCGATTTCTATTGAAGGAGCGTAGAGGAGGTACGTTTATGAAAGTTCAAAAAGCTCTGTCGAGAGAGCTTCACGCTGCGCCCTGGGTGTTCGCGCCTGGTTATCGCCTTGGCTATACCATTATTTTCGGTCTTTACACTTGACAGCCTTTCGTCGTTGTTAAGTTATGCGTGTTTTTGTCGACGGATATTAAGTGGACGTATTTTTTACGCGTTAGCCACAGTATGGAGCTTGAATGTCGTATTATGAACTTCGTTTTATTGCAGAAGTATTCGAAAATTTTTTACTGTATACATTTGGAATAGGGAAGCATGAAGGCTCTTCGATATAAATGTTGTGGATATCTGTGGACTTTCTTCGAAAGTACGAAATAGCTTATCTTTTTCACCTATAACCGTATGAATTGTATACAGGAAATAAAACGGCGGCGAGGATAAAGTTTATAACTCTACCTGTATTCGGTCGAATATCGAGCACAGGAAAGTTTTTACTGAAAACGTACATACACTTTATCACGTCAAACTTACAGCCCGCTAAAGATTAACTCGTTACGTTTGACAAATGTTTGGAGTCCAACGCTATGCTGTAATACGATACGTAACAAGGGCCTTTCGTAACTGTTCAAGAGTTAACTTTATGCAAGTCGAGACATTAGGGCACGAAAAAAAAACTAAGCTTTAGATAATTTCAATACTTTTTCCTATGATAAAAAACTTGGCTCAAGCTATTAAGGTCACCTACATTCATAATAGAGCAGGGTAAATCCGTGTCCAAGGGAAGTAGACACATTGTGAGTAATGGGCTTTTAGCAGTACTTAAAGGGTTCATAGTTGTGATAAAATTTAAATTCATTTTACACTAAAATTGGATAGATAACCCACTTCAGTAATGAGATGTCAGGTTGCAGAAATTCTCGTACATTTTTCGAATGTTCTTTTATTATTGTAGAGAAAAAACGAAGCATTTTCAAATACAATCAAATAAGCCGACAAATAAGCGCTTAACTGCTGGTCTTATTTACTTGCTTGGAGAAAACAAGGGTAAAAATCTCAAAAGCTCTTTACATCCCAGCGTCAACAAATTCACACCGCCATCAAACACAAAAATCTGGTACTTGAAACTTGACGAGGACACTACCGAAGTCCTCGAGCGCACGTGAATGCCCTCTTTACCCTTACCCATCAAGATATCTCCTCCTTCTCCTTCTCCAAATCAACCCCTCAGGCGGCGCTATTGCTCTCTTTGTTTCTTGACCCACCAAAGTTGCTCGATTCACCCACTAAAAACGAAAACCTAAAAGCTCTCAGTTGCAGCTGCATATAGAAGAGAGACACCAGGAAATTGGAGTTTACGAGCACAGCTGCGGCCGATATTCGTCATCCTTCGAGAAATCCGGGGACGACCGCTTTGAACTCGCGCGCAGCAGTATAAATTCGGTTCGTCCGCGGTTGGCTCTTCGTTGTAAACTATAGTCCCGCACTTGTTACGCGTACGTCGCACGGAGGAGTTTAATCAGTTCGTCACTACGAGCTGTTTCGAACTACGCGCCCTTCTGATTATTTGTTCTTTGTCGGTCGTATGGTACATCCGAAAATCGTCACTTGCACGATTGTGTGTAGACTGCTGCACTTGTATGGTGTCAGGGAAAAAATTAATCGAACGTAATGCGCATAGAGTCTGAGATTGATTACGTTACTTAAACAGTTTCTATGTCTGAGCAATTATTGACCGCTTCTACTGACAATGATGATTATTGATGATTTTTTTTAAATTTTGCTCGATTGAGAGTGTATTGCTGGACTTGGGAGAAAAACATACATCGTTTGAGTCTTTTATTTTCAGCATTCACGTTGATTCTAGATCTCTAGATTCTTTTTTTCAGTTCCGAGTGTGACAGTCGTAAAATAATTATCACATTGTAAAACTTAATAGATAAAAGGGCGAGTTATACCGCTGAGCCCAAGGTAGCTGCACTGCGACAGGGTTTACGTCCCTGCAGTCGCCAGATATAAAACCGCGCCTTCTCCAAGCGTGGCATAAAGTTCATGCGTCACGCAGTCGAGGGAGGGAGAGAGAGGACGTTTTCATTTTTCCTCACCGTAACTCCGACTTACCGTGTTTTTTTCTCCTTTCAAGACGCGATGCTTTGATAAAAAGAATTAACGTGCAAATGGTTCTTTACGAGAATGAAGCATCGTCTTGTGCTCGTTAAGGTTTTACTGGAGGACGGATACGACAATCGTACGCGCGGAGTGAAACGAGTTCATGAGAAATGCAGCGCGTTACTAAAAATTCCCTCTCTCTCTCCCACCATTCGTTCAAAATGACAAAAAGAATTTCATTGTGGAAATTTTGAGCGACGCAAGATACGCATTTTTATTTAAACATTCTATCCAACGATAAAATTACATTCGCTTTTGACGATAATTTTATCAATAAACATGCGATAATATGTGTAATACTTCATTTCTCTGTGCTTCATTTATCCACCGAATATGTTAGGATAAAAAAGGAATTCACTAAACGAGAACAGTATTACTCGTGTAAGCTTTTAAAATATTTGTACGTCGAGCGGTTTTTTTGTATACAAAACAAAGAATCGGTATCCCGAGATAATTTACGAAACCAACATCAGTATAATCCGTAAAACAGCTTCATTATACCAAAAATACATTATTCATGCCTTGTGAACAATCAAATTCGTAAAAACATTATTCAATCTTTTGCGTGACGGAGAGACGTGACGAGGCAGATTCTTTGAGTACGTAATAAACAATCTCGGTTCAGTCGAAAAAATAAATGATTCTTTCATTAGAGCTCATTTATTCTACAAAGTATAGCACCTCTCAAATGAATTTTTCTCCTGCTGATTCCATTGACGTCGCTTCGAGCTACCACTATATTCGTGCTCGAATGAGAACCATATACGCGACAGAGTCAAGCATAGCTAACGACAAACTGCCAGCACATAGCAAGAGGGAAAAAAATGTTCCTTTCCTTCCATCTCATTATCTTAAAAATGCCATTTCTTTGAGCAGCAAATAAACGAAAAGTGCAGCACGGCAGGTACCGCGACGAGTTGGATGACCGCATTATTCGCTTGTGGAGAACGCAAGGAAGTAGCAGGGAGTTCCTTCAATTTAATTTAGCCCGCAGAGCGAAGCGGTACTTCATAGTTTCAGGCAGACGCTTCCGTGAGCGTAGTCGCCTTAAACGTGTATACCCATACACGCATGTGCAAAACCATCTTGTGTTCAGTGTGTATCTGTATACGTTTCACAGATTACCAAAGTTGCTTCTTAATTAAGGAAACTTTCGGACGCGACATTTACAGTTGTGTTTCTCTTTGCGATATCAAAGCGCTCTGCGCATCCTACTGATGCTGTTGCTGCCACGTGCATATTTACCTGGTTCCCTTTTTTTCTTGTAACTTTTCAGAAACTCGACTCGAGCCAATATTGTCGACAAGTTCTTGCAGAAGACAGCTGAAGAGATTCGGGCTAATTTTTTCCATGATGAAGATTCGTGTTGTTTCCGATGTCATTTTTGTTTGTGATGGTAACTTCTGTGAACGGAGCTATGCTGTATGTATAAACTTGTCAGATGATTGCATAGTGAAACTTTTGAAGTAAGTAATTAGGATGTAGTTTGAATGAATATAGAAGTGTTGTCAAATGATACCTGTATCTGGATTATTTAATGGTCAGTTTATATTATATATCGTATCGTATAATAAATCCGAAACATATTAATTATCAGAATCCGACCATCTATCATATGGGACTAAATTAATAAGTTCGTACTGTATCAGTATCAAGACGATTACTATGAAATAAATAATATAAAAGTGCTATATCTTCATTCGACATGACAAAAATTCAAATGACCGATCCGTGACTCGTGTAATTGCTTGAGGTCAGAAAGAGCTCTAAATCGTAACTGGTATATCAGAACAAAATAAAGCTACAATTTCCTAACCATTTTCGATTTGTTATTCTGATAATTTAAATATATTTTTCGGTGAAAAATCTATTTTTAATTATAAACCTCATAATTGTTCTAGATTTTAAAAAGTTCGCACTTTATAGAAACTAATTTGCTCAACTTAGCAACAAAATTCTGCTATAGATGGATACGACGGTTATCCATTTTATTTCATTATCGTTTCATTCCAATTTTTTTTAATGTTCCTTCATTTCTTGCATAACACAAACCGAATTCATTAAGGATTTATTTGAAATTATTGATATATTTTCATTTAACGATAAAATGACACTTTGTAAATTAATTAAAATATGATTGATAGAAATACACGAACAGTATTAAGGATCAACATTTAATAATATAAACGGATATTCCAGTTAAGGTGAAAATAAAAATTAATGGGGGAGCAGTGTGCACGTATACATATAAGGAAGGTCCGTAATTTGATCAATCAATCATGGCCTGGTGAGAAATGTGCGGCGTACGAGTGAACTACGCGATAAAGGCGTGAGCTCTTATCTGCGGAAAGATGCACGAGGAGAACATTTAGAATCCCAATCTGGGATCGATTAGACGTGTATTCCCCTGAGTATTCACAGTTAATTTCGTGAATTCGCTGTCGTTAGTTATAACGACTTAATCCAATCCAAGCTTTCGGTTGATCCAAGTATGAGTTTCCCATTTAATTGTTACTTGAACTTCTCAGACGTAAACAATCACACAAAAAGTAAACTTAAAATAATTAAAAAGTAAAATTGATTATAGAAACAACTTTGAATATCGAGATCAATACTTTAAGCATACTCGAATTTCTGTAATTTCACAAATTTAATTACATGAAAATTTTCATGATTTTAACCACAGAAAATTTCAAGGCGGATAAATCATACATCTACATGAAGTTATATCCTTTACGTAACATTGTTTATATATTTATGACTTGTGCATTCGTTAAAAAGGGAGAGATTCTGTTATGAAATGCACTTTGATGGATAATCAAAGCATTCAAACGTTATCAATGGTTGTTTACACGAGTCAACATTAATTTGATCAAGTTACGGCCTGGTTGATGTTGATATTGAGAATGCAGCAAGTATGCAATTACATGTTCGTTACGCATGAAAATATTTATATGGTTTTTATGTAAAATTTTCATGAATTAATGCATCGTTAACTTGCGAATACAACCCCTTCTCACCCAAAAATCTTGCAAAATAGCACCCATATCCGACAAAAATTGTGTCCTCTCCTTTGAGCAAATAGTTATCGAGAACCCGCAGCCTTGACAAAACATCTGCGTAGTCACCATTACAAATAGCCTCGTTCGCTTAAAGTGCGCCTCCACGCTGCCTCTCGTGCAGCGAAAGACCTGGCCCTTCCGAGACGAGCTCTCGTACTCGAGCAAGACACGAATTGACGCATAATTTATATTTCATGAATAAAGCCGTAAAATCATGGACGCGCAATCTCTCTCTGTTCCCTCTCGTCCTTTCGCTCTTCCTCTCTCCGGCGGGCGAAGAAAATGCAAGTTGATTTACAGGCGGCATTTACTCGGAAAGAGTGCGAGCCATCTCGGGGGCCGCGCTAGATAAATCGACGCGATGCCGCGAATGCATTTCCCTCGTCCACCCCTCCGCTCTCTCTCTCTCTCTCTCTCTCTCTCTCTCTCTCTCTCTCTCTCTCCTCCTGTCGCAATTTACCTTTTTTAGGCCATTCACGGTGCGAGGGAGTACCGCGTGTATACATACACATTGTGTTGCAGCAACCTGTATACAAGGCCAAATGGCTTGGCATCGGGTATACCTACAGCCCCACTCGTTTTCCTTCTTCTCCCCCCTTTTCCTCATCCGCTATCGCGTTCTATCTTTCTCGCCCGGCGATATTACTTGTTTTCCACCGGGGCCTGTTTATTTTTCTGCAGCGAGCCGCAGTGTAGCTAGCTATATAAACCCGCTCGCAAGCTCGCGCGCGCGTGCGTCCATGTGTTTTGAGCCAATTTCGCAGTGTTCTCGCACGAGCTTGTGTGTGTTTGTCTGGGTGTGCGAACGTTAGCTACCTATCTCTCTGTCGGTTCTCCGCTTCCTCCCTTTTTTAGCTTCGAGTCGCGCGGGTCGCCGCTCGTTGCGCACCTAGTCGCTCGATGGAACATTTTTACAATTGCAAGGGAGAGAGAAGGGCTCTTTGTTTGCTGCGCCGACGGCAGCGCATAATACATAAAACATTAGGCGAGATAAGCTCGGAAAGGGTGGGTTGTTCGTGCGCGCGCGCAGTGTATAGCTGCTTAAAAATTTGTCGAAGCTGTTGGAGTGTTGCAATAATTATTAGGGCGAGCGCGTGGCGCGTAACTCGCCTACTTTAAATGCGCGAATTCAGTAAGAGCTTTCGCAAATGGACTTCATTGTGCGCGGCATTACGGGTGTAGACTGCATGGAAGGGGTGGATTGAAATGAGATTTTCACCTCGTTTATATCGCGATGTTTCTTTCTTGCCCTCACCGTTTCTCGCATTTATGCCTTTATGAGGCGAGTCCTAAATGCGACTTTTATAACCTTTATCTATAAGATTAATTAAATGTCGCGCCATTTGGATGCTGAATTTAATTTTTCGTGCTTCAGTTTGAGTAATTCACGACACCCGGCGTGGAATTATCATGAAACATATGCATTGAACATAGTAATGAATCTGTGTGACACATATATGTTCTAGTTTCTTTTCTATTTTTGTTTACAACGTTCATTTTCACTACAATGATGCAGGCATTATTTTTCTCTGTAAAACTCGTTGAAAGCATTTTTTTTTCAAACTCGCGCTGCGAAATAAGAAGGTCAAGTTTTTCTTTTTTGTGTTCCAAACTGCTGCATGAGTTCATGAGTAGCGCATTTTTTAAACTTTTTTTTTCATTACGCTGGCTACATAAACTTTTTGCAACCTCCGCACGCATAACGCGGAGAAATTCCGCTACTTTCATTTTTGCCATACCCAACCGTGAGATTTTCGTAATGCATATTATATCACACGTTTTAAGAATACCTCATCAATGAATCCTACGTGCATAAAGGATCGCAGCCAAAAGAACACAAAACCAAGTAAGATTCCCCAACGACCCTCTCAACTTGATTGGTCGTCGCTGCACGCAGGCCGCATTAAAGCAAGCAGTGTCGTACCTTCACGCCTGCATCTCTGGGTTGTATAAGGCGAACCAGCAGCGGCATCATCAGCCAGCTGCACGAGACTATCTCTTCGCGTATTATATACTTGCGGCTGTGGATTCCACCGCGGAGCAGCCTTCATTTAACCTCCGGACTCGGCACCTGCTGCCTACACGACGTGGGGGGGGGGGGGGGGGGGGGGGGGCGGGGGGGGGGGTAGCCCACCTGGGCGACGTTTCATTTAGCGAACGTCGCCGCGGCGACGCCCTGCGGCTGTACGGCCGAGCGTAATCTCGCAAGACGAAGACGTCGGCTCGAACTTTTTATTTCATATAAGTATGGATGGGTGTACATGGGAATAGTGAAATGAAAATTAGTAAAAATATCTCCTTCCCGTACATGAACACTTTTGTGCAATTACACGAATAAATCAATAAAGTGCGAAAAAGTAAACGAATAAATTATACGCAGCTCGGCAAACTTCATCAATCCCTTTCCCTTTATGTACCTATATACTATATACTCTCATCCAATATTTGGGTGATTAAAGCGAGAAGAAAAGAGCCGGCACAGCATATAGTTTTCTTCCATCCTTTCTCTTATCGCTTTCCCGCAAACTAGCCCGACGCACGCGCGGTGCGGCGCGAGCTTGCATACATCTGCTATTTTCCTCTCGATCTAACCCGAACTAGCTCGTGTAAGTAATTCACGTTCGCGCGGCTCAATCCTCTCTTTCTCTCCTACGCGCGTGCCAGCCGAGCATATTTCTCTTTGCACGCCCTCATCGGACTCTGTGTTATAGTCTCTACAGACTTGCGGCTTCGCTCGCGCACGCATTAGCGAAGGTATCTTTTTCTCTCGCGCGACGACGGTAAGGCAAGTTCTTGGGTACAGGAGAAAATTTCACTCGCTTGAATTTCCCAATGGCGTCCCTCTTCTCCGCCTCTTTGCTTTGCTGCCGCGTGACACATTGATATTCGCGATGAGATTTACGGCGCAGGGATTTCGCTCGGGGATGTGCATCGACGCTTGCGCGAGTGTAGAGACTTTGCTCTCTGTCCTTTCCCGCCCGTTGTGCCCTTGTATTGTATCAGACTCGATTGTGTAAATGTACACACACACACTCACATGCGTATAGCAGCTGAGCAACTTCGTCGGCGCGAGAACAAAGTTTCCCGCGTATGTATATACAGCACGTATAGGTATATATGTATAGGTGACGGCAGCGCCATCAGAGTCGAAAGCCCATTGTTGCTCTGCAAACACAGGCCTGCGATGACCAGCAAATGAAAGTGTATGTGTATGGCGAAGCGCGCGCTGGTATATAGCGCCGCCGGCTGTTGTGGCGCCGAGCGTATATCGGAGAATTTTCGCGTTACAGGTGAGCCCTGATGCGAATCGAGCTGGGAAATATTTTTTCCGTCAATTTTTATCTCGTGAGCGAGCTGCCACCGCGCGGTTCTGCGTATGCCTTCGCACGTGAAATTCGTTTTTTCTTTCTTTATCTTCTCTCTCGCGTTTTATTTTTGTTTTTCGGTTTTGCGAAGGGTAAATACGCTCATTCGCTGAATTCGAGATGTAATTATACGCTTTTCGAAGGGAAAACGTATGTTTGACAACGAGCGCGCAGGAAAACACCGAATATTTTGCTCTCGATGTTTCTGAGTAAGAGTACGCAGTTTTTCTTTTTGTTCTATTCTTTACATCGCTGTATAATTGAATTAACGAGATTAAAGGATAAGTTGATTAAACGTGCACGCTTTTACGGCTAATTTAAATTATTGGCAAAATATAATTCATCCGCATGATTATTTTCCGCTCTTGGAGCAGTTCGAGTACCAACAGCTGGGATTTGTTAGCGTGACGGCGGACACCGCAAGGAAGCAGTCTACATGTTTACAACAGGCTACAAATTGTATACCTCCGTACTATACACACACACGCGCGCGCACACACACACACACATATATATATATATATATAGATATAT
>QLSS01000015.1:48717-76314 GCA_024372645.1 Trichomalopsis sarcophagae
CCCTCCACCTAATAACGTAAAATTGTTTCAAAATTCACGTTATTTTTTCATGATTTGCCCCTCCATCCCCCTCCACTTCCCCATCCACTTCCCATCCACTTCCCTCCACCCCCTCCACATCCCCTCCACCTCCCCTACACTTCCCCTCCACTTCTCCATTTCCCTCTACTTTCTCTTCACGTCCCCTCGACTTCCTCTCCACGTCTCCTCCACTTCACCTCCACTCTCTTTGTACTCCCCTATATGTTCATATTTACGTTATCGGGCTTGAGACCATCATGTTTTCACTATGTCGAAAAATAAACTATGGCCGCATTAACAGTTCATAAACCATATGGACTGAGTAAATAAGTTATAGGATCTTGACAAACATTAAGAGTGTAATTATTCAATTTATCAAATTTTCAAAGAACTTTATAAGACGATTATGTTAACATTATTGATTCATAGAGCAAACCAACAACAGCACTGAATGAAATACAAAAGAATTATAGAACAATATTCAAATCAATATTAAATATCAGATAATGATTCACACAACGAACCACAACACTGAATTAAATAGAAAAGAAACATGAGGCTATAAAAGATATATTAGTTAGTGTTTTTGAAGAAAGTTCAGATTTTAAACCAGTATCGACTACTACATTTATTAAAAATAATAAAGGTACCAAATCAGTAGTCGGTGCTACAATATACCAAATAATACCAATCAAAATAATACTCATAATTCAGTCAGTAATCATTTTGAATCTTTGCAGGCCATGTCTCCTAAGTATCAGGACAATTCAAATTCAGTCAGAAGTTGTGAGGATATTTTAGTAATCTATTGTAATAATACTTTAATGGAAATTAAAGTGCACTTAATCAAGACAAAAAAGAACTTTATAAGATGATTGATGATATTTATTAAGTTTAAGGCGAATGAGTGAATTAATTAATTCTGACAGATTTCCACACCACCCAAGGGGTACTGTCAGAAGCACATCATTAGAATTATGTAATAATAATAATGTACTTCAGGTGCGTTGATTTTTGTTTTTTTTTATTTTATTGTATAAAAATTACCGATAATTTCATATAATTTCATAACATGATGAAATTATATAAAATTATGGTTATTGTTAAAAATTAATTTTTCTAATGTTTTTTGTAATGCACTTAAAACGAAATTATTAAAACTGATTTATTTTTATTAATTAAAATTTTTATACAATAATCTAAAAAAAAAGTGGAATCATCGCCTAGAGCCATATAACCACAGTAGATACCATAAGAGTACCAAAAGAGTTTTACATAAGGAAGTTCCTCCTTCCGTAAAACTCCACCTTATACTATCCTTCATCCGGACAGAAACACTTTTACCTGAAGAAGTTTTCAGGTGTACTACTATTAATTTACAAATATACATATATATTTATGAATTATTAACCTGTTCAAAATATAATTTTTAAACACGATAATATCTGAATTGCACTTTTTTCATGTAAAAGTGTACAAATAATCATTAATTATTAACTAAGTATTATTACATCATGGTCTATAAAAAAATCAAATTAATTTGTTTTATAACTTCATGATTATTTGTATGCTTGTTCTGTCTGTTTCTGCATTTGCATATATTTTAAATTTGATCTTTAAAAATCTCACTCCACACAATATTATCGATTTTTGAAGAATCTTCTAATTCATTTTGAATAAATATTTTATTAGGATTTCTGCATCTAGATGAAGCTACATACAATTGACCATGGGAAAATAATGGCCGTCTGAGAAAAATTCCTAAAGAATCAAAACTTTGTCCTTGAGATTTATTTATTGTTATTGCGAAAGCTAAAATTATCGGAAATTGTTTTCTATAAAGAGTAAAAGGGAATGAAGAGTTCTCTCCAGTATTGAAGGTGATTCTCGGTATAAAGACTTTATTTCCAATATTATCTCCTGTAATTATTTCTGCTTCAATATTGTATTGATATAATTTACTGATTTTTAAACGAGTTCCATTGCATAGACCATCTATTATACTCAAATTTCGAATTAACATAACTGTTTCATTTATTTTTAAGTCCAATTTATGAGGTGGAAGACCTTCTCTAATTTCATTTAACATTTCAATTGGATAATTTAGATGAATATTTTCGTCTGTTTGATCTACACCCTTATGTGTTGCGTAATCTATGCTATAATATGTCCTTGAATCACCATATAACATTTTTAATACTTTATCATTAATGATTTTAATATCTTCATTATGAGGAGCTAAAATAACAGAATTTATAGAAATGTTTTGATTAATATTGCTATAAATTTTGTCACAAACATTATCAGTTTTCCAAAGTTGAGGTATTTTAAAAGGATTAATTTTACCTTCTCCTAAATCTAATAATAATGATGAGAATTCTTTATCATTAGAACGAATATTTTTTTTTAATTTTAAAACTTTAAAAAGAGGCCATAATTTGGAATATTTAATTGTTTCCTCAACGATAGAATTTCTATAACCATGTTTCATTACTGGAAGAATTTGTCTAAAATCACCTCCTAATACAATTAGTTTTCCTCCAAAAGGTATTTTATTACAGCATACATCTTGCAAGGTTTGATCTATAATTTCTAAAGCTTTCTTCGGAATCATAGATGCTTCATCCCAAATAATTAAATCAGCCAACCTTAATTTTTTTTATCTGATTCTAATTTTAAAAAAGCAGTATCTACATCATCTAAATCCAAAGGTAATCTAAAAGTTCTATGACTTGTCATTCCTTTTAGTAATAATATAGAATCAATACCAGTCCAAGCCATTGATAAGATTTGTTTGTTTAATGAAATATAATAGTGTATTAAAGTTTTATATAAGAAAGTTTTTCCTGAACCTCCAGGACCATCAATAAAATAAATTTTAGTTTTGCTGTTAATGAGTTCTGTGAAAATAGAGTGTTGATCTTCATTTAATTGATTTATCATTTGTTTAAAAATAGTGGCACTATGCAATAGATTTTCAGAAGACACGTCATCATTAACAATAAGATTATCAGGTTCTTGTAAACTAAAATCCTTACAACATCTTTCTTCTGTTTCTAATATACTTTGAAAGTGAGATAAAGCATTATTTTCTTTATTTTCTATAAAATCTTCAGTGAAAAAATTTTTAAACTTATTCCAAATTGTATTTCCTTGAATGTTTTCTGCTAATATAAACCAAGCGAAAAATTTACGTAATTTAAAAGGCAACATTATTTGGCAGGCCTCTTGAAAAATATTATAAACACAAGAGTCATCAGCTACTAAACCCATAGCAAGTGCTGCTTCTTTATAAGTTTGATACAGTGTATTATCATAAGTTCGTAAATCTTCAAAAGAAGTAGCACCTTTCATTCGGTTTAGAATCAACTTTAGAAAAAATCTTTCACTATCTTTTGGAGATACAACATTTAATCGTCCGTTGGCACTAAATTTATAATTACGCGATCGTTTTATCCAAGATTTTGTTTTTTGATCAAATCTGTAATATTGCGGAATTTGAACATATTTAATATTTTTTGCAAAATCATCCATTTTATTTAATTTAAACCATGCTGTTAAAGTTGTTTCCGTGTTGCGTAATGCTTCTGACTCTTTATGTTCTTCAAAAATAATTTTTTGTTGATCTTTAGTATGAACTGCTAAACGTGTAACAGTATGGCTTCTACCACTTAATGGAAATTCTTGTAGTCGCCAAGCTGCTTCCATTCCGCTCAAATACCTTCCATCATTAAAATGAGTAATTTCATCATGAATTATAGCACCTGTTTCATCATTTTCTTTATTCTCTATTTTTTTAATTTTGCATAATGCTCTATTTCCACCCTTATGTATGTAATTAAATATATATTTTATACTTAGAATTGATGCACAATATTCATTTTTTCATTTTAAAATTAAAAGTTAAAGTGGGGGGTTGGCGAGCGGAGCGAGCAGGGGGGAACCCCCCCTAGTATATATATATATATATATATAATAGGGGGGAATCTACAGAAAATATGCAGTTAGAGTGCTGGAAAATACGAAAAAAAACATCGCCGCTACCACACTTTTCTTATCCTTTGAGGTCTATAGAATACTGAAAAGGCGATGATCCTGCGATATCAACCTCGGCACAATGATTTCTGGGCGATTTAATTTTTTTTTTCGTGAAATTTTCGTCGTAATAATTGTAAAGTAGCCACTGTTTAACGGCATGTACTCAAGCTCTGGGGGTGCAAACGGTAAATGCGTATTTATAGGATCAAAGTATGAGATAAAATCTTCAATTTTAGCCCTGGTGAGTTAAAAATAGTTGCTTACATTCAAAGTTGTCTTGGTCTGAAAATAACGAAAAATCGAAATTTTTCATAAAAAACACGAGGTAATTTTTTTATTTTAAAATCCTAATAACTTTTTACTCGGGCGGTTGTCGTCACCCATCCGGGACTTGAATTGAAGCTCCTTTCTTGTACTTTGATTTTACCAAATTAGATTAACATTTTATTTGTTGATTAGCTATATGTATGCTTTTCAATTTCTTATGGAAATATGCTTATGGCTATATATATAGCTATTCAACAAAGAGGGGTTTAATCTAAATTTTCAAAACCAAAGAACAAGATAAGATCTTCAATTTAAGCCCCGGACGATTAACAATGACAGCCCGAGTCAAAAGTTATCAGAATTTTAAAAATCGCAAAATCGCCGGTTTTCGTGAAAAATCAAAATATTTCTGATTTTTTTCATTTTTTAAACGGAGACAACTTTTTACCCAAGCAACCAATTTTAACCTACCAAGACTATAATTAAAGCTCTTTTTCAGCACTTTGATCCTGGTAGAGGCATTTTCAGTTTGCTCCTCCCAGACATCGAGTACATGCTGTTGAACAATGGCTACTTTTCATGAATTTTTACGACAAAAATTTCACGAAAAAAAATTTAAATCGCCTAGAAATCATTGTTCCGAGGTCGATATCGCAGGATCATCGCGTTTTGAGTGTTCTAAAGACCTCAAAGGATAAGAAAAGTGTGGTAGCGGCGATGTAGCATTGAATTTTTTTTTTCGGATTTTCGAGCTCTCCAACTGCATATTTTCTGTAGATTTCCCCATATATATATATATATATATATATATATATATATATATATATATATATGTATACGCACACACACTTAATTCCAACAAGCCTGCTAAACTCCATGTTCGAATGCTGATTGCAGTTTCCCTATATACTTATAAACGCCGATGATTAAATCATCCTCTAAATTGACCATCCAAAAATGAGATTCCACTCCCATTATACCCATCAGATTCCTCCCAGAGAGATCCATAGCCGATAACACACCGAAGTCTTGCGTGCCAGGGATGTCTTGCAAAGTCCTTGACTCGACGCTATATAGACTGCATTCGAAGCGCCGTTGAAGTGCAAACCGAGGTGTGCGTTTTTGCGGTCGAGGTAGTAGGTTTGTTAGTGCTCGGTGGTCTGGCGGGAATTTCAAACTCGCTCGACGCGGACGACCATATTCGAGCGAAACATTTTCGCCGTGATATGACGCGCCCCGCTCTCTCGTATACATCGACTACTACTGGGCCAGATTCGGCCGCAGCGAGTCTCGAGGTTACGCGGTGTAAGCCAGCGAATTCACGCTGGCGGAAGAGCGCGCACATAACACTCACGCGTCAAAGGGGGTGTGGTAGAGTCTTTGTAGCTGTTAGCGGGTCGTTCGGTCGAGTGATTCGTATCGCAGTGAGTGCCCGTGTTTTCGGAAATTCGTGCATTTTCAGAATTATTCGGCCAATTTATTTACCGCCTTGTTTGATGCTTGTGGATTATACAGTATTAGCGTTCAATACTGCGGCGAACTGTCAATGTCTACTAACTGTCGACTAGATATACATACAGGGCGCATTAAATTTGCCAAACTATAATTGTACTTTTGCAATAAAATATATACGATGCGCGTCCGATGATTGATTGTTGTACAGTTTTGGAAAATTGCTCTATCAATCAGTATTAGTTTTAATTGCTATCGCTACCACGTTATGGGAACAATCGTACGCGACGACAATGATCGGGAATAAATCAAGAATTACACACGAGCGCAATAATAGAATAGATCCGATAAAATTACTTTCAATCTCAGCATCTCTAACGCCACACTTCGTCGGGTGTAATACAGTTTTCGTATACTTCGACACATGCTTATTAGCTTGTATCATCCCTGGTATAAATGACCCTAAGAACTGGCCATTTATTAGGTAGTAACTAGGTTAAATCCTAAGAACTGGCCAGTTACTAGCATGTTCTAAGACTCATTTCTACCTGGGATAATACGTGTAACGTGCTGTAGGCTGATTACAAAAGTTTGTACTTGAAAAAGTTTTAGGTAACCAAGGCACATCGTTATTTTGAATATTTAGTTCAAAATAAATGCCACACACATCATTGATTAATTCATGCAACTGGTGCAAATTTAATGAATGAAAATGCAACAAAATTAAAAATGTATTTATTAGGCGCGCGTCCCATACAAAATCAAGCAGACCCTGAGTAATTTCGTTATGCATGCACAGCTGGTAACAGACAGATAACATATCTCTACAGACGCGGGAATATACACACGATATACAGACTGAGTGTCGCGATGTCGCAAAGGGTTAAATAGCCGAGTTATCGCCAGGCTCTCTCGTGCCGGTCCCTTTGCGGAGCGGCGCGCGGTAATCTTTTTAATTAGATTTTTCTTTTTAACGAGAAACGCGCGCGAGCGCGACGGCTCTTCGCAGAAAAAAGAAGTAGAAGAGTTGCATGCGGCGGTGGACGCTCTTAACGCTCAAGCGCGCTTGGAATATTCACTTGACTAATATAAGAATCCCACTCGACGGAGTTTTAGCCTTTCGCGCGCGCGCGCGAGCACTAACCTCGTCTCGTCGTACGCGCGCGCAAAGCCAATGTGCTCGTCTTTATTATAACTCATTAAGTAACTTTGAATAGGAGCGGATAATGAGTTTCTTTTTGCGCTTCTTTTGTCCGCGAGCTGGGAGGGCTGCGCAGTTTCGAATGAAAAAGAGTGATTCAGCGGACTTTTGTCGTTAGACTTTATATTCAGCAGTCGATCGAGAAAGAGAGAGAGAGAGACTTTTATTATGTGCTGGAATGGATATTTAGTTGTTTTAAATTGTCCTGCATAAGTGATAGCACGAGAATTTTGTTGTGATTTTTGTTTGTGTACTAAATTTCCCAGGATATTTTTTAAATACTTTGGGTAAAAATATATTTGCGCATACATGTGACGTATAAGCAGAACGTGAATATATTATGACCACAAAAAAGCAAAAGAAAATCGAAAATATAAACGATCGAGGGAACATTTATGGAGCGAGGTCTGAAAGCACTTTGATGAGCGCTCGAAAGGTCACTTGATTTATCATAGTTAAATACCACCGTTGAGGCAGTTGTCGCAAAATGCGTGTGTAGCTGTTTTAACCTTCCTTCAAAATAGTAGAGACCGCTTTGACGAGAGTTCACAGAGTTATTTATACATAGTTTTGACCTTTTTTTTTAATAACAAAAATCGTTTCTCATACGGCTTCAACTTCAACTTACGCCACCGAATAGTCGGTCATTAGTATACTTATCGAACGATTACACCCATGCAAATGAACCAAATCCCGATACATCCCCCCGACGACTTATTATTCGTTCTCCGATACCGGATTCAAATGCATATAAGCACCGCAATTATTAACGTCGGTGCTTCGTCCTCTCTACCAACCGTTCTTTGCATTTAAATGTCGTACTTTCGTCCAACCGAACGCTGAGAGTCAGAACGACGAGCGCTTTCAAGCCATCGACCTTACGCAATCTATATATAGATAGTCCAGTCCACTACCGCATTGGGCATATTTTCCTCCGCGCATATCCGGAAAATACACGAACAAAGAAAGAGAAGTTAACATGAATCAGCGCTGGAGTGTACAGAAGGCAATTGATTAGCCTATAGCGCGCGCGGCAAGCCTTTTATTGTAGCTCGATTTATGCCCACGAGAAGCGCCGCCGCCGGCAGAAGCTCTTTCTCTCTTCCTCGCGATGAAAAGTTTCGTTGGCTGCGTTTCAGCGAGTTCCAGTGGCGGCTTTAAAGAAAAAAAAATTAAGTCGACACATAAATTGCTGTAATGCCTTAACGAGTCTCGAAGTTTTCGCTTACCGAGAGAGCAGCCGCGTCTTTTTTCTTTCCTCTCTCCCGTATATACGTCCTTCTCGTCGTATAGTCCGATTCCGAAACTTCGCTTGTTGTTGCTTTGACGCACCGCTGTTTCGAGTAGAGCGGATCGCATCGTACACTTTTCAAGCGGAACTTTTTGATAACAGGCGCCCACGCTCTGAGGGGATTTATTATGGAACCACCTCTCGCGTCACTCGAAATCACACCAAGGATCTCGACCTATATATAGCTATATATACAGCTATAATATACTGTGCGACCGCCGAGATGTCAAAGTCGCAGAGTAAAATTGAGAGGGAGAGTTCGCGCGCGCGGCAGTCTCTCGATCGACGAATGCTCCATGCAAAAAAGATATTGGCATCGCGCGCTGGAAGTTCAATCAACGGGCCGCAGTACCGAGACCGACTAGCTCTCAGCCCCGTTATTTCGGATAATTGAAAGTCGTAAATTTCGACAGGGGGCTGGGAGGCTGAAAGTGCGATCCGCGGTTAGTTCTAATAACCGCGGTATATACCCGGAAAATCGAATCTCTCGACGCCCCGCAGTCCTTCCATAGCTTCTTCCAATAACATCTTACGAATACGCGCGCTTTTTTTACGCGTAAAGCTCGTGTGCGTTTTTGCTGTTGGTATGGATGCATTTATGATAGGATTTGGGATTTGCGAAGTTGGAGCGGCTCGAATTTACGCGTTGGAATTAGGTTGCCTTCGTTCTGCGTTGATTAGTGAAATTTCACTTCAATGTCATGTTGTTTCGTTGATATGTCGGAAATGCGTAAATGAAATGTTTCAACAGTATAATACGTATCAGCATAGGATCGCAGCTTGTAGTGTCAATTGCGTACTAATTCGTGAGATTTCATTACGATTTTAACATTTCGACAGACGTCTCACTTGACTTCAAGTGTATACTCTGATTTGAATTATTTTTAATCGTCGTCATAAGCAACGTAGAACAATAAAAAACATCCATTCCATTACAAAAAAATTCAATCACAAATACAGGCTAATCCGCGTTCTCCCATAAAATAGCAAACAGCGAATCTTCAACAAAGCATCGCATTGAAAAATCCAGGCAGCGCGTAAAATCTAAATTAAACCCAGCGAGTTTATACCTCCCTACGTACCGCTCTCAAACGGAATTCTCATATCCCAGTTGTCGAACTTATAGAAGTTTTTTTTCCCGGGCACAATAAGAGGAGTAAATTTCATTTCTCGCCACACAGCTCGCTGCTGCAGATCGTGTACAGCGCGCTCGTTCGGCATAGATGATTGCGCGTAGCACCTAGCAGCCGCCACCGATCGCTTTTCAGCACCGCAGAGTAGCTCTACGCGAAGTAGGAGTAGGGAGAGGGAAGCCAATCGGCAGCTCCTGTATTCATTGGCAGCTCCCTATCGAGGATACAGGATTCGCGTAATGTCGGATCGATAAATGGCGCGGAGCTACAGCGGCAAAGGAGGATATTCCGCTTGTTCGGCTGATTTATCAGCGCACCGGTACGAAGAGGACGGCCTGACTCGCTTCTATCAAGCGGAAAAACGGATTTGAGCGAGTAAAACGATTTTCTTAAAAGCTCTCGCTTGCTGCTGCTACTACTACTGTGCCTTGGGACGCAGGAAGGCGAAACTGCTGGAAACGAGTATGATTTGGAAAATTTATTCCGATATCGTTCGTAGACACTCTTCGGCTTTTGCTGATCTACTCGCGTACGAGCCATTGTTCATTGGGGCAACATTGATTATGGATGATCGATGTGTACCGTCGATAAATCAACTGCTGATGGTAAAAAAGTACTGATAGTCAGGGGAGCGACTGTCAATTATAGTTTTTCCAAGCGCCAATCTGAAAAATAAGTTCGAAAATGCACGCAACTCCATTTTACAAACAAGTTTAATCAACCGACCTCGCGTTTCGCGAAACAGTCGTCGAGTTGCCTAATTAAAGAACTTTTCTTGCGGCTAGTCACCTGCTCGCGAGCATATATTTATCGTTCGGATAATCGACGCGCCAGATTGGACTGACGGCTCCAATTGCGGCTGGATTGTTTCGGAAAGTTGGCCGCCTCCCGCCGTGCAGGTGGTTAATACGGGCTTGACGCATGCGCGAGTTGTGCCTGTAGATAGCTTGCTGTGCTCGTGTGGGGCGTATACACGCTTCTGTCTCCCTCCGGTAATTGCATCGAGAAAATTAGGCACCAAAACCACGAATCGCGTCGCGACTGTGCCTTACATCGCACAAGCGACTCGAAGCGTTTAGAATTTTGCGCAAATTTGGTCTTGACGCGAACTTTTCATTTAGTATTTCAGACCGCGACGCTTTTACGCGCGTGCATTAATGCCCGTAAACACTGTTGCTCCGTTTGCTTTATTCGAGTTCTAGAATCGTTTGGGATGAGTACAGACATATTTCAAAATGAATTGATCGTTGACTTTGAGCGATGAATTTTTTTAAAAATGCTACTTCTATCTAAAGAGTTTCAGTTCTGCAAACATATCGATACGCGAATTCCAATAACACTGAGGCATATAGAATAATTTTTGAAGTATCGCGTAGGGATCTATATTTTTCATGTCGTCTGATGCTTCCATAAAATATAAACTTCCAATATAAGCTCCAGCTTGTTTGATCAACAAGGTATACCTACGGAAAATTTTTTATGCGGCAATTTTCGTTCTAGGCGTACCCTGAGAAATTCATACGAAATCGAAAATGTACGCCCCCTCCATAGCTCTCGCCGACGACATTCGCGGAGATTCCATTAACATTACGATTCGATCAGACCACTAAAAGTCAAATAACGTCTTATCGGATGAGCGTAAAACTGAAAACAAGCCGATCGCGAGTAAAACTACTCGCCTTGTCGCGTTATGAGTGAAACAAGAAACTGTATATAACAACCACTAATTACCAAATCTATTCTCGCGCAGAAATCTCCGCCTTCACGCTATCCGTCTTCCTTAAAATACTCGCGCTTTGAATGGCCCGAGGCTCTCTATACCTCGAGAGAGCGCATTCAATTAAAGCGCGCTGAAGAGATCGTGCCTCAGCCTCGGGCGATGCAGCGAAATCTTTTCACGATCGCGCATAACTTTCGGCAGCGATGTTTGCGCCCGGCGCGCGCGCACAAAGGAAGCGCAACTGGATTAAGAGCCTCTCGCGCGCGACTGACTCATTGCGCTCGGAAGCACTTTGCGGGGCTGTATATGGCGCGTATAGATAGAGCTGCAAGTAGGAATTAAGAAAGAGAGCGACGAGCAGTTAGTATTAGTAGTAGGAAAGTAAGGGATCGATGCGTAAAGCGGTTAGCTCGTCGGTGTAGTTGAAGATAGATATACAGAGCGCTCGTTCATTAGGTGGCGAAACCATTAGCCCCGAGCGCGCGAGCGAGGTTATCGATAAGAATTCACCGAGTACGGGTAGGGATGTCGATGTGCGGCGGCGGCATTTGCCGGGAAAAGTTTCGAGTTTTTTGAACTTTAGCGATGGTACGGGGGTGTAGTTATTTCTGCGGGAGTAGAGTTTATCGAGGATGCAAGAATGCGTGTGTGTATGTCTGTTAGAAAAAGTTATGTACATGGTTTCGAAAGATAAATAGCGATACTTTGTAATGGGAATTAGTGGATCGAATGTTTGGAGTTTTATTTTGTATTCCTCTTCTCTCTATTATCTTGAATTCGGTTAACTAAATTGTTTCTACATCAGATTAGCCTTTTTCATCAATGATCTCGTAGGAAAAAATTTTAATTCTAATGGTCTGAAAACTTGCAGGTGTCAGGATAAAGAACAAGGGTTGCATCATCTACTAGATCATTCAACGGCGTACTTCTTCCTAAGTTCTCAGAAAATTGCTTAATTTGACGCAAATTATGAAAAGTGTTTTAAAACTTTGAAGTTGCGGTGCTTTAATAAACCGGGAAAGTTGGTATAATCGTATTAACAGAGCGAAACTATTCGGAAGGAAAAGTTTCCTTGAGTTAGCTGTCAAACCAATCAATGATCAAAAACAAAAATTAACTACCATCAGAGAACATTCAACGAGCGGTAATTATTTTCCTCTAATATTCGTCAACTGTACCGAGCTTTAAATTCTTAGAATATGCGCGAGAAAAAAAACGCTCATTAATAACATCAAACTCCGCGACTATAGAGCGCAAAAAAAGCACTCGAGCTGCAACCCACCAATTTCATAAAGCACGCGCAATAAGACAAAGTGCGCCATGATTAACCGGTAAAACTCGACTCTGAAAGAAAAGAAGCAAGCAAAACGAAAAAAGCAGCTTTTTATGCCTCTGATACAGCGCCCGGAGCTTTCGCGATTCGCGTGCGCGTAATCAAGTGGCGAACTGGCTGGTGGCGCACACCTCCATAAACAGAGCTGCAAAAGGAAAAAAAAAGACGAGCGACAAAGAGAAAATGCTCCGTTGGGCTGCCGTGGCCATAACTCAAAAAATCTCGAAAAGTCTCGAGTCACCTCTTAATCTCGCGCTTGACCTCCTTGCGGACCTTCGCGGCCGGAGGAGGGACAGAGAAAGAGAGAACGAAAGACACGGAGACTACTTTTTAATCGAGTCTATGAAATCCGCTCTCGCGCGGCGTTAACTTTAATCATGGCTGCGCCGGTGCGAGCATATTACGCCACTTTCGAGACACTCAAAAGTGCTAGCGTCGCCACCTTATATATTTCTCGTTGCCCTTCTTCTTTTTCCATTCTTCGGTTATACGTATAGGGACTAGACTTGTACAGCTGCCTTCGCTCTCTCTCTCTCTCTCTCTCTCTCTCTCTCTCTCTCTCTCTCTCTCTCTCTTGGCTTTTCCGTTCCGATTTCTTTTTGTTCTCTGATCTAGTTTGTCTCTCTTACTCTCTCTCCTTCTCGATCCTTTGCAGGTCCGTCCTTCCCTGACTCACTGGCTTTTACTCTCTAGTATAAAGACAGAGTCCTGCATATGTATTCGTCTTTTTATCCTCCGATTTATTACTTGCGTCCTTTTTTCCTGATCCCCCGGCTTCTTCTGGGGCATTGAGAAAGAGAGAGAAAGAGAAAAAGAGAGGGAGATTCGCTTTGCGACGCTGCAGCGGTGGTTGCTGGCCGAGTGACAAGTGCCCAGTCGAGAAAATAGTTCGACCCCGAGTTTTTTTTCAACGAAGAGCTCGCCGAAGAGGCTTTGGGTTTGTTCCGTTCGACGGAAACTTTGCTTCTGGCCGATATCCCGTCCCTCCTTACACTTGGAGAAGAGAAAAGGGAACTGCTGATCGGATAATCGCCCTAGAATCCGTTATTCCTTCCCCCAGCGAATTTTCATATGAATGTAAATAAACAAGTTTTTAGGCCTCCTAGAAGAATGCGGTGAGTTCCAAATAACTGGGTGGTGATTTAAATAAGTTAGAGTATTTCTAAAATAAATTAAATTTTCGTGATAACATTACACGGCATCATTGCTAATAGCTATAGAACAGAAAACTAAAATGATAAGCACTACAATTAAACACTCTTATATCTGAACCATAAAATGGTACGAGTAGAAATAAAGGAAAAGTGAGCCTTAATTGCAGCAAAATAAATGACTGTAAAATAGCAGGTATATAAGCTGTCCCTTCTAGTGACGATGCCAGTATACACGGCGAGTTGGTGCAGCCATGCTACACATGCACGTGCATGATGTTCGCCGAGTAGTCAGAAGGTAGGTATAGGTATAGCTTGAGCTCGTCGTGCTCCGCCTAGCCGGGAACTCGCGAAATTGCCTATAACCCAGCTAATTAATATCAAAGCTACGTGTAGCGTACTTCTTCCGCGCTAATGAACAGCGTTCTGCGCGTTTGTGACAATATCTAGGGCAAATAGAATAAGAAACTTCTGCTCCGAGTTATAACTTCTATAATACTGGAAGTCACACAGAACATGTCGTAATGTCCCTTTTTTGCAGTGTTATGGTAAGTGACTTTTCGAACGAAGCAATGAACCTTAGACGATTATTTCGTTGTGGTTTTTTATAATTAATTAATTTTTTTTCCTATAATATCATGAGCTGATCAGTAATGCACGAAACAAATTTCTTAACTTGTGTGTTTTCTTCTCCAAACTCTGAGGATAGAACTACGATTTGAAACTTCATATTTTGGCATAATAAACCGTTTTCCAAAGTTTCAGTTAGATCCCTATCTTGGCCTCCTTTAATTAAATTAGCACACTGTATGCATTACAAATTTTACTTTTATTATTAAACACATCCATGATATTTACTTGCAATATTCGCATTTTCTACGCAATTTCTAGAAATAATTTTAATTTAAACACCATTAATAGAAACAGGTATATTTTTAGGCATACCGAAATTGCGTCGAATAGTTGAGCGCTAAAAATCGCTTATAAGCGGGTCACGTGCGTGTTGGTAATGAGAGAGCAATATTTTTTTTGTGTCTATAAAGAATAAAGCCAGCGTCGTTTTACACAAGGACAAAAAAGCGTAATTTCAGAGGACCGAAATTAATTTACCCGCATAGGCATCTGCGCACATAAATAAAGTTGATAATTTGAGAAAAAGAAATGTAATTTGAAAAAACGTGAAATAACACCGACAAACTGCAGCTATGTCAAGTTAGTAAAAAATGGCTTTATGATAAAATCTTTTAAATTTGGACTTTTTAGTAGGCTTTAATTAAAAAGTAGAAAATTACTAAAATAAGGTGTGCTCGTTGAGTACTAGTTTGAATGTGCAAAAAAACACCGAATCCCTTTTAACGAGAAGCCGCGTCGCAAAATAATAAAGCAAAATTCTCCCGAAAAACTTATAAATCGCGGATAATGCACCGCCCATGCCTGGTCACGCAGGTCCATTATTATTCCGCATAAATTAGTTGCAGCTCGAGGTAACAGACTTTCTAGAACACACGAGCAGAAGACAGAAAAGCTGTTTATATTGGCTGGTCTCGTGAACCGGGCTCAATCGAGGTAGCGTTAGTGCAACGCTGATGCTAGTCGTGCGATATTAGAGCCCAGGCGCGCGAATCGACTTATAGCTAAGTGACGCTACACTAGACGTATATTCTTTCGCTCAGAAGGTAACTATAATTAAAAATCGAATCCTTTCTTCTTTAGCTCTATTGCGCATTTTATGCCGCGCTAATAATTTCGTTTTCACAACGAATAAAATGCGCTGCATTTGTGCACAGCAAATGCAACGATAATGCGGGAATATAAGTATGCAAGTATACATGTGCAAATCCAGAAAAAATCGGACACTTCAGGCGGTCTAAGTGAACAAATTTGAAATTTGAGTGTACATCTTACAGACCAACTTTTTTGGGTTCCTTAGGCCACCCAGAATTCGAAAAACCTTGGGTTCCAAACATTTAAAAGCACCTATTTTTTACCGGGCATCAGTTCAAATTCTCTTAGGGGAATTTAACACGGGGAAAATGATCGAAAACAAGCCACGATTCAATTTCACCCACTTAGTGTATGAAGGTGCAATCCAAAATAGGATCGAAGTATCGGAAGAGAGCTGCAATTTGAGGGCTGGTGAGTTAAAAATGGTTGCCTAGGAAAAAAGTTGTCTAGGCTTGAAAATAGCGAAAATCATGAATACTTGTATTTTTTACAAAATCGGCTATTTTTCTTCCTCCTAGGGGAAGCTTTGCAATAGTAAAATTTTGAGTTTCGCCAAAACTTCTAGAAAATACTTTTTGGTGTGTTAGAAGTTCAAATCACGTGTTTTTAGAAAATGTCCGTATGGATGTGTGTGTGTGGGTGTGTGTGGATGTGTGTGTATGTATACCGTAATATTTCTGGAACTACTCGGTCAATATCAATAAAATTTGACATGCATGTATATTTTTGGATTCTGAATTCGGGAAAACATTGACTTTTTATTTTTCTAACTATTATTTATTTTATGGCCAATTTTTGATTTTTGAAAAGCACGATTTTGCGTTTTTTTCAATTATCCTATCGATGGAAACAATTCATCTAATATGCATTTAAGAGAGAATAAAATTACCTACTTTTCTCTGTTTGGTCCTCAAGATCGACCGCTTTGTACGGCAAATAAAATGAAAACGGTGATTTTTTTTAAAATTCATATCTCTGAAACTAAACATCATAACCTCACGAAAAAAATCATATCGATGGGTCACGTGTCAAACTATAATCCATTAAAATTTCAAGTGATTTGGATACTTATTTTTTCAGTAAAAAATCGAAAACTGGAAAAAATGAGTTTTTTTGTGCCTCGATTACGGAAGTAAAAAGGCTTTATTGCGCTTGAGATTTTGGGAAAAAGTAATATTTTATGTGTCTTGGCTAAGTTCATTGCCCAGCTGTCGAAAATTGTTTGACTCCTTATATCTCTAAAACAATGCAATCAAATGCTTTAAAATTTTATTTGGTGATTAACCCTAAAAAAAGCTATTTGCTGCTAAAATTTTAAACGATTTCGTCGAGTGGTTCCCAAGTAAAGAGCTAAAATGTAAAAACTGATTTCTCTTCAAACTTTTTCTTCCTCTTATAGGGGTGTCGTTGCACGTCGTTAAAATCTCTCCCTATTAGTTTATGTCAAAATGATATATATATATATATATATATATATATATATACACACATCAGTATGACATTAGCACTGCCAATCCTTCCAACTTATTCAGATCCATGATATTTTATATTATTTTTTAATTGCTCCTTCAGCAAAATAATCGAGATTGAAAATATTTAAAAAAGCATTAACATTGTATATTTAAATAATATTTTATCTATTGGAACTATAAATTTAGTTGGAGGAAGCTATGTGCCGATGAATTGGCAGTGGTTTTTTTTTAATCCTTATAACTTTTGGCCTAGGCAACCATTTTAACCCACCAGCCCTCAAATCATTTCTTTTTTTTTTTAATACTTCGATTCTATTAAAACACATTTTTCAATTGCGCCTCCAGTCAAAAACTGGCATTTTCCTGGTTTTCGTTAATTTTCCTCATATTAATTTCCCTTAAGAGAATTTGAACTGCCCGGCAGCAAAATAGGTATTTTTTAATCTTGGGAATGCAAGGTTTTTCGGGTTCTGGGTGGCCTACGGAACCAAAAAGGTTCGTCTGGTACGTGTGCTCTCAAATTTCAAATTTGTTCACTCAGAGCCCCTGAAGTCTCCGGTTTTTTCTGGATTTGCACACACAAACCCACACACACACATACACACACACACACATATATATATATATATATATATATATATATATATATATATATATATATATATATATATATATATATATATATATAAAATCGCATACGCACACTTCTTTCTGTACGTAAATGCGTCGAAGTTAGTGGGACATAATTTAAAATTTTTATTATATATTGGTGGTATTCGATCGATCCTTAAATATTGTGGATCTTAAGTCAGTCTATGAAAAATCAATAAATGAAAAATTATAATAAAGGTTCTCGTCTAGCTGCAGGCATTACAATGAAAGGGTAAGAATTTATTTGAAGGATCCCGAAGACGGTATTATTACGTTTCTCGATAAAGTGTAGGTAATAATTTATAAAAGTGTCGCGCGCGCGGCAATAGTAGAGGAGAAAATTAAATTTCCCCCGCGCTTTGTTCGATTATTTCTTTATTCCTACCTTTCCACTTCATTTGCTGGAAATTCGTTTACTGCTGAAGATAGCAGCCATCGCGAAGTGTAGATCCTGAAATGCGACAAAGATGCATAAAAGTCGGGCTAGTTGCGCGCCGATACGCGAAAAGGCGACGCTCTCAGTTGCTCCGATAAAATTTCAATAACTCTTGTCCCATTCTTCTTGATTAAATTTGCTATCGATTATTATTTCCCACGAAGATGAACATTGATGCTGTTTTAATAAACTTTTCCATTTCTCGAAAAATTATCACGCCCGAGTCTAATAAAAATTTATTTTTTCCGTTACAGGTGAGTTTTCCATCTATACTCGTCTATACAAATAAGTTGCACGCTTCGAATTCTCAAGATAAGTCACTAACACCGTATCATACAGATAAGTTATCCCAAACAATACTCTCCAGCGCGTGTCAGGGCGAGAAATGCAAAATTTATTCGACGCGCCGGGCCAACCGAGAATCTTGAAAATGCATCCAATCTTTTTGCAAACGCGAATTTTCGTGGCGCATCGAGCAATATGTCTTCCTTGCCTTTATGCATAAAAATACGCTCGAAACCGCATGCAGCCCTCTGCCCGCGTAGACGCACGTACGTGTATGTATTGAAAGCTGCTCGACATACGTGTGTGTGTAAGTATGTGGATACACCCCAGAGGAGACACCTGAGTCGCGCACAGAGGAATTGTATATCTAGTTTTGCGGCAAATATCTTGGATTCGACAAACAGCCGGCGTTTTTTTGGTTTTCGTTCTCTACGCCGATGGGATTCGATCACTAGAAATCGCGTACACACCTGTGCAGATGACGCTTGCAAGCTCTCGGCACAAAGGAAACAACGATTTACGATCTGTCGAGGAGAAAATGTCAAAGGACAAAGGGGATGTGCAGGGCTTAAAAACCGGTGAACGCTGCGTACGAAATCTTGAGTTTTTGGCTACGACGTTCCGGCGAGTAGACGTAACACTCGCGCCTGCGCGCAGCTATCGTCCGGCTTTACGGGCTCGTAAAAAAAGCATCTCTCGCGTAGACGATGACCGAGAGATCCCGGCGAGTGAAGCGTATAGGACGAGGCAATTTTACTGGAGTAATTTTCTGCTGTGACCTGCGCGCTTGGCCCTTGTTTATTATTATTTTTTTCGCTCACTCGCGATTTTACGTGCATGCGTGCGACGATAGCTACGCTCCTTTTATATGCCGGGCCGGCTTTAACGAACTCGGATTTTCGTGGAGCAAGCTGTTATTTTTTTATTTTATTATTTTTGATACTTTACGGGCTGTGATAAAACTTTTTTCATGTAGTTTATTTAAAAAAAATTTCGCGCTATAATAACGTTTGATCACAGATTAATTTACCGATTATTAAACTCGGTATAAATGCCGTGAGATAATTTTCACAAAGGAATGATTTCATCCAACCGCCTCTTGGCAAAATAGCAGCCAAAAGATCTCTAAGCGCTCGCTTCTAAATACTCTTTAAGCTCGAGATCCCGGCCACAGTTCATTCGCGAAGGGGATAGACGAAAAAAGAAGAACCCCCTAAACAGCCCGCAATCCAGCAGCGGAAAAGTGGAACAAAACAAACGCGCGGCACTATAGCGCCTTAATTTAATCACATCGATCACTCTGCCTTCCGTTGCACTTCCAGAAAGAAACAGAAAAATGCGTCGCGTTCGCGCGGCATAAAAAGTCGGCTCAGATAAGACCGACATACTCGCGCACCTCTCGAGAACTTCATAAGCGCCGCTACGTTAGCGAGCTTTATCGGCTCTGTCTCTCCGATAAGGCGGAACAACAAATGCGCCATTCGTGGGCTCGATCGCTACCTTCGGCGAAAAGAAAGGCGCCGTGGAAACCGAGAAAGAACAAGAGCCACGACGTTCGACGCATCGAGATAGCGAGTTTGCGACGTCCACATCGGCGTTGCAGCTCGAGCGCGACTTTGCCACCAGCGGAAAGAGAAGTGTCTTTCTTGGCTCGAGCTTGATCCGCGATAAAAAGATCTAATCGCTCGTTAAAGAAAGACCGAGCGAGCTCGAGAATCCGAAAAGTGGTGAAAGAGGAAGGCGAAGATAAATCTGACGGAGCGAGAGACTGACTACAAGTCTACCCTTGACGTGTAAAAACAGTTTATAGCCGGCCTCGATTTACGTCTCTTTTCTGCCACCTTCTACAGGTACGTCGAATTCGGGTAGTTCGTTGATACATAAAATCGAAACGAAGAGTCGCTACTCTTCTCCTCATTTATAGCGTACCTTTGCCCTCTTACGTCATACCGTACTAGATAGTCGCAGAAATAACCTCTGCTCTTTTTTTGAACAACGGCGTCTCTGTTGTATCTCCCAAACCTGGCTTTTTGCGATTTTTTCCTTCCGCTCCTGCTGCCGAGCTCGGATTTTCCTTTCGCCGAGTTTCGTCGACGGCGTTTTTTACGGTTCGGGGTTAACCGAGTGCCGAAATATTCACGGCTCTCGGTGCGGGAACTGAAGTTTTTTTCGTCGGTAGGAAGACTTAATGGCTTTCCCTCTGCTGCGCGCAAGAGACGGCGAACAGAACGAAATTCCTGCAACTAAACGAGGGAGACTCAGACAACGCTCTTTTGAGCCTAGATTGCGGAGGGTTGATGGTTCAAATTTGTCGAGAGGGTATAGCTCTTCGCTTTGATTGAATATATGTTGGACTATCTAGCTTTTAATTCAATGATTTAGAGAACACGGGTCAATGATCATACTGACAGGTATTAATATTGAAATGGCTGTTACTTTACTTGTACCGCTTAAATGAACGCGTGTAAAACAAGGGTCGCTTAATTAGTTTAAAATCTAATTGGCACATTTCGCGTTGAAAAGAGCTTCGAATCTGTCCGAGAGATACATCGGAAAAAAACAAAATGATTAAATGGAATATCGGTACTGTTTATCGAAGCTTCTGCGGTGCAGCGAGAGAATATGGAGGTAATACCATTAATTACTTGTTTCCCGGGCTCTGGATGGGTAATCCATGCGTTACGTGCAATACCAAGATCGTTAGGATCATTATTTGCGCGTTGCTTCGTTTCGCATCGTATGGCGCGAGCTTCGAATTATCCAGTCCGTAATCCAATCATGTCCTTCAACTTTTATTCGACACTTTTTTCGAATTTCATTAGAATAAATAATTTTTTATACAACTCACTGGGAACCTAAAATCTCATCATCGCTTTCCACGAATTCCTATAATACTCCAACTTTATTGCATGTTGTACTTGTCGATCGAGTCAGTTCTCACGAGTCCTCTCGACCACTACAGATGTCGATGTCAGACAAGGGAGTATCGAAGGGAGCGGCGCGCGCGCCGCAACAGAGCTCGAAAGTACTCGAATTTCGTAATAATAAGCGCGCTTCGCAAGAGAGCAGTCAATGAAATTGCGTGATCCAATTATTTCCATTGTTAACCGAGGGTCAGCTGCTTGCCATTATAGTATCCCGTCCGCAGCTTCCTCTATGGCTACTAAGTGGTTAATTAACGGCAAGTCCGACAGCCGCGCAGTGCACTTCTCTCCTACGAGAGAAGGAGAGAAACTTGTTCTTGGTATCGTCAGCTTCATATCTATATGCAAAACGTCCTTGTTTTTCTGTAAACCTGCAGAATTCTCACGTAAGCAAAAGTACAAGAACGAATTCGGCGGATAATAGCGCCGATGAAAAGAGCCTTTCAGATCTTTCATATCGCGCGGCTTTTTGGGTTTCGCTTGTTTATTGCGTCGATATCAGATTGGATCGGTGGAATGAAAAACTTTTGAAATATTCAAAGACGCGAATAAGCATTGAATCGATATCGCGCCGATTAAACCTCGTGAAATGATTTGTTCGCGGATTACACGAGCGAAGAAAGCGATTGAAATTTGGTAATGGCTCAAATCGAAATTTCTATGCACCGCATAAGCTGCGAAAATAAAGCCCGGTATTTGTTGGCCCTCAATATGGCCAGCTGGCTAATGCACTCGCGTGTTACGTCGTCGCTGCAACGGCCCAAAACTCGAGAATAATTGAAGAACTTTTCACGGACTACATGCGCGGCTTTTCAGCTTTAATTAAAACGGCATCACGAATGAATGGAAATTCACAGGAGCGTGATGGCAAGCAGCCGTGTCAGTGATATTTCTGCTTGACTCACATTTTTTAGGGCTCCGAACTTTTTGTTTCTTTGGAAAGCAAGCTCGGCTAATTTCGGGTCATTTTTTCTCCGATTAATTAGTTCGAGTACATCCGAGCGCGTCGAGTTCGCTCTACTTGAAGTGCTATTATTCTACTAATGATGCCGTATCGGATCGATTTCAGTGAAATCCTTGCACCAAATAGTTTGACGTGATGAGGAAAGTTACGAATAATCAAACGAACTTCGGATAATTTCGCGAAATTGCATTAAAATAGCAGTATTCGGCATTTATCATCACACCTCAAACATTGGGAAAGCGCGAAGCTTTATTTATCCAGCATTCACTTGAGGCTATTCTTAAAATCGTATTCTGCCCTCAGCCCGCAATGTTTCATAAAACGTCATCATTTTCCCGAGAAAGATGGCCTAGTCATTAATATCCTGAAAAAAGGCATATCAAGTGAACGAGAAGGAAGAAGAAGACACCGGTGCTTGTAAGGCGAGCATACTACAAGCGGCAGCGCGCAGAGCAGCGACTCGTCATACTACTACTATTCCGTTCTCTCTCTCTCTCTGTCCCTCTCCGTCTCTCTTTCTCTTCCTCTCGGCTAACGCTATCAATTTAGCGAAGATTTGAGGCTGAGCCGCGCGCCGGCACCAAATGGTTTCCGATATTGATTCCCCGCGAAATAACTCAAAGAGAACGACACCGTGAGCCCTACGGCGCGATCCCCTTATCCCTCTCTCTCCCTGCGGGCGATGGCAAACATTATTACATTTCTTTCCGAGAATCTTCCCGGCCATTCTCACCTTTCGCACTTTAATCCGCGTCGACGCCGTTGCGTGAAATGGAAGTAAGAGAGAGAGAGAGAGAGAGAGAGAGAGAGAGAGAGAGAGAGAGAGAGAGAGAGAGAGAGAGAGAGAGAGAGAGAGAATCGACCGAAAGCCCGGCGGGAACCTTAGCCATATCCAGGAGCTTTTACTTTTTAATCAAATTTCACACGCTGAATTCTTTATTGCTCGGCGTAGCGCAGCCGCAAGCTTTACCGAGTGCGCAGGGATGTAGAGAGAAAGAATTGAAATTTCAAAACGTCGGCTTTGGAGTTCCTGAGCAAATGGCATCTCGACTTTTGTCGTCTGTTTTTTTTTTATTTCCAATGTAACGATGGCTGATTTGGCGAGGGCAGAATGGTGTTCGTTGTAAAGAAGTACAAGGTATACAATCCTAAACTCAATTATACAATTCAATATTTTATAGTCAGTGCTATATTAAAAAATCAGCGGCTGATGGTTCATTTCGTGAATTCTGCTCGTAGTTTCAAAAAGAGCAGCTGATTATCTCTGCATTTTAATGTTCCGCGCAAAAAATGTAGCATATTAATTCTTGAAAAAAAAACTTTTCTACGTAAAATGGTGTGTTCAGTGCAATCTCTTAGTTCCGTTTGGTGTAAAATGAAACGAGCGCGGGCAGAGACAGCAAAATCCTAATTTTTGCAAATTTCAATAACCTACATGCGCGAAATTTAAATATCTGGAAAATGTGAATTCGGGGGGAGAAGAAGGACTCACTGCGTATAATAAAAGTAAGAGGAGAAGTAGGTCGCTCGCGCGAAAGCTTCTTTTATGATGCCCGGAAAATTCAAACGCTGGGAAAAGCCAGTTAATTCGCAGGCCCAGTCGTTTCCATTAGCATTTAATACCTTATCGCGCAGTCATGCATTCAGAAATTAGGGGATGAAAAAAATGCAGAGAACAATCGCGGAAAACAAACGAGTAGCACGCGGGCCATAATGAGGGAACGAGTTCGCTTATATTCGTCTAAGTAGCAAACGCTCGCATTTTTTTCAAATTGGCAACTGCGTTGGGGAAAAAATGTGCCACGAATATAACAATGGAATGGTTTAACTCCGCAGGTTTAATTATGCTTCTTGTTTATTTTTTTAATCAAGTTATTATTCTTTTTTAGGCACGACCGCGACACGGAAGTGCCTTATAGTTTCGTGTGCGAAAAATATGTGAGACGCGATATCTCACGCAATTTTCGACCGATCGGGCTGAAATTTTAGGAGAAGTCTCCTTTTACAAAAGCTAAAAAACTATTTTTTTTATCCCGATCCTCTACGTCATTTTGAAATGCGGGCACAATTTGTTCGATTTTTAAGCGTTTTTTTAATAAAAATTTTCCTGTGATACGATTATCTCGGAAAGACTTTAATCAATCGGGCTAAAAATTTGTGTGCGAAATCCCCTCGTAATACTAAGCCGTCAAATTTATTTTGGGCTTGATCCTGCACGTATACGCAGAATGCAGTCACCTCCAAAAATCGCTAAAAATGGTCTTTTAGCTCTAAGTTGAATTCTAAGCATTCTGCAAAAAAAAGTTAAATGGAAAGTTATTGATCTTTGAAAAATACAACTTTTTCCGTTCAACATCGAATCGTGAAAATGCTTAGAACTCGAGTTTACTACCCGAAATCGATTTTTTACAGCTAAAAACCAATTATTTGCCATTAAACATTATGGATTTACATTTTACATGAAAATGTTAAATATAAAAGTTGTTAACATTTTCAAAATACAACTTTTCACCGTGGCAACCATTTTTTAAAACACTTTTTGACATACACACCCCTAAAAGCGATTTTTTGATACATAAATTCAATTATAATTTCGGTGCAGCATGCCCCATCCAACCCAATTATTTTCAACAATTTTCTTATATTATTAAAAGCTGAAAGTTATATTTTGGCCTTTATCTCATACATCTGTACAAAATTAAACCACTTTTTTAATTAAATTATTAAAAATGCATAATTTAGGAAATACATAATCGCCGAATACAATCCGTGTAACTTGGCATCATATAACGACGTACGCTATATTAATTAAATCTTTTAAGCTGAATCAGTAAAATTCACTTTCAAAATTCAAGTGTATATACCGAACTAGAAAAACCTAAACTCAATAAAGAAAATTGCTTAGATTGAAGAAAAACTCTAAGTAGCTTACTACATCCCTCTAAACTACTATGCTAAATACCTAAACAATCAATTTTCTAATATTCTAATTGAAATCCTACAAAGGAAATATCATCCTTTTGTTTACTTCCTCTTGAAAACTGCGATACAAAAGTGTTCTTTATTTATCTAAAATTACAATAAAATAAAATTAAAATAAGATATATTTTAAGAATATCTACAAACAAAAATAAATAATTGATACAAATACAAATAAGTTACTAATTTTCCAGTAGTTTTGATGATAGTGTTGATGACCGCCAAAAGAATACCAATCAAAACTTTGACAATAATATTGAAAAAAAAACAGGATAATACTCTATAAGCACCGACTGGCATTACGAACGCGAAGAGCGAGCGTTTTGCGTGCGTTGCATCGCGAAGCGATACAAGGCGGCAAGCCAACGCGGCCGTAAGGCCGCGCGTGGCGCGCTAGTTTATTTTCGAATTTAAAAATTATTAAAAGTTCGCATGATTTAAATTGGTTCAAGCTCTCTTCAAGGAAAATTTAAAGCAACTGGATTACTATACACTCTGCAGTGGACTGTCTCGCAAATGAAAAACCTTGCAAGTCTAAACTCCTCTTTACAACCCGTCGCAGGAGCTTTCAATCTCGGACGGCTATACAGCTGTCGTGGGCTCGAACGGCAGCGTATCACGATTCTCCCCCCGGTGTACATAGCTTTCCAGAATTAAACGCTCGCTCACGAGCTTATGCTTGCGCGTTTCTTTTCCAAAAAAGCGGGCTCTAAAGATCTGCCTCGTATATTTTATCGAACGTGCGCAGGCTCGGCAGTAGAGGCCGGCGAACGATTGCCGGTCCGGGGCGTAAATCACGCGCTCGTCCGAGCTCCGCAGCCTATAAAAGCTTGCGCTCGCGGGATTAAGATATAGTTTAGCTCAGCGTCCAATCATAAAACACGCGCATTCTCCTAGACGGACGGCCGAGGCTCGTAAAAGTCGTCGGCCTCGCTGTCGGCTCGGTGTCACAGTCGGTAGGGCTCAGCCGAGTCGAGTTTTTCCGCTCGCGCTTCGGCCTCGGCTTATTATTATGCGAAACTCTCCTGGCGAAATTGGCTGGTCGAGCCGCGAGCTTTTTTCATCGCGCCGTGGCGAGGACGACGGCAAAGTGCCTTAATTTCATTTTTGCGCGTCGCACGAGAGCGGGAGGCAAAAGCGCAGCACGTCGGGCTGCGCTGCAGCTATTGCCGTTGCAGGTATAAAGCTTTATGCGTCGTATTATCATACGCGCGGCGAGCTGCTGAAGTGGAGAAGTCAAGGCTCTGAGCCACCGGGTTACTCAAACTAACACCTGCTAATTGCTCGGAAAGTTTTTTAATTGTTTTGAGGCCTCTCGTCTGCGCGCGAGTTCAGCTTTGTTCCCTTACTTTTTCGGAGTGTTTTTACGCATGCGTTTGCGGCCTAGGCTTTTGCGTTTGGTATTGTTTCGCCGCCTCTCTGCGTGTACGCACGACTTTCGCGTGGGTAATGTTTGCGCGCGTCGGTATAATAATTCTAGCAAGTTCAGCGAGTGAAAGGCGCAGTTTCGTTAGTTTAGTTTAATTGGAAATTCACCGATGTAGGCGGGAATCCCGAGTTATTTGCATTATTCTGACTGCGTCTGCGAGGTAACGTTTGCATATTCAACGTAGGGAGTTCTACACATATTGGGAGCAATAGTACGATGATATCTGATATATTTTGAAAATTTATACTCCGGCGATATTTTATAAATCCTCGGTATCAGAAAAGTCTTAGCTAACTCCGTACGTATCTACTGTCGGACAGATGCACTATCAAACTTGTCTTACAAACTTGTATTGGATGTTTCTTAACTTTTCCATAAGACACGAGTGTCACGATTACTTTTCGAATAAAACTTTTTTAATGAAAACCATACAGCACGTATAGATTTCATATATATAACAAGATTTTTTTTCATTGCGAAGAATAGAAATTTTGTCTCAGCGATCAACAATCGCTTAACAGTTAACGCGATGTACATCGGTGTAGGTATAGGCTAAACGGCAGGCAAATTGCAATCAAGGCATAATTAAATGCAGATTACACGAACCGGCATCGCCCGCTGAAACAACTGCTTGCTAAGAGCTCGTCGCGCGCTTTGCCAATAAAGCGCAGCTTTTGTCTCCGTCGCTTTGCGCACGGTTGACGCCGACGTCCGCTGCTCGACTTTTCTTAAACGAGACTACTTAAGCGATAAATTGAGAGACGAACTTTTGCGTCCTGCGCGCGCCTCTCTCTTTCTCTCTCCCAGCGCTGTACACCGAGAAGAAGTGCCCCAAACTGCTCGCGCGCGAGCATTTCGTTCACCCGAAATGAGAGAAAAATAGCGAAGAAAGAGCCGCACGCTATACTAACGTCTCTCGCCGAAAGTGCAGCGGCGGTAGTCGCCTAAACGAAAAATGGAAAGCTACAGCGCAAGAGCGAGTCGGATAAAGTATGACGGGTGGGAGAGAGAGAGAGAGAGAGAGAGAGAGAGAGAGAGAGAGAGAGAGAGAGAGAGAGAGAGAGAGAGAGAGAGAGAGAGAGAGAGAGAGAGAGAGAGAGAGAGAGAGAGAGAGAGAGAGAGAGA